>JAHFWL010000046.1:0-436459 GCA_021292165.1 Shinisaurus crocodilurus | reverse complement strand
AAACGGGGAAGGAACAGCGTGGTCTCCAGGATTTGGTGGTGGTGGGACTTCAGCTGAAAGAGGTGGGTGGGCACACAAGAGGACTCTCTCCCATGGCCCTCTGACCTTTTGGGGAGCTCCTTGTGACGTGAGATGGCAGCATTGCTCAGGCGGGGGGCTTTCTGGCCATTTTGGGGGGCCTGGCTACAGTGTGCCCTCACACACTATATAGGCCATGGGTGGTGGGGAACCTGGGAGCCAGAAACAATTCCTGAGGTGCCCGGTTTACTTCCTACTGAGCCACTGGGTCCACACACTTTCCCTTCTATCTTACATATTTAAAATGACCCAACCCCACAAGCCTCAGGCTTCTTCTCACTCCTGTGCCTATTGCCCTGGCCCACCAAGAAATGTAGCAGACAAATGGAGTTGTTGAAGACGCCTTGTGCATTTGCAAGTGGAGAACTCGAGTGTTGTTGGAGC
The DNA here is from genome assembly GCA_021292165.1 of Shinisaurus crocodilurus. Classification (NCBI taxonomy): domain Eukaryota; kingdom Metazoa; phylum Chordata; class Lepidosauria; order Squamata; family Shinisauridae; genus Shinisaurus; species Shinisaurus crocodilurus. Next base: position 435,997 of record JAHFWL010000046.1, on the reverse strand, counting down.
CCAAGTTGAAATTATGGGCTTAGGTCTCAGTGCACACACTTCAAAATATGTAGGATCGTAAATATGGGGGGTGGGGGGTGGGGATTGAACGTAGGTCGGTCTCCCTGCGTGTGTGTGTGTGTGTGTGTGTGTCTTGTGTGGGTAAAATAAAAATATATGGTCTTGCTGCCCTCTACAGGGCACTTTGTAACATGGCTGGGCCTAAAAGTAATAACAACCAGCGAGTTGGGGCAGGCTCCTTTCTCTTTTTCCAGGCCACAATAAGGCTTCCCTTCGATATTCTACTTGACAAAACCCACCAGTAGATAAGTAGTAGATCCAATCTACTATTCCTGGGACAGGAATCTCAGGTCGGAGTTGCCCCATTCAGCCCCTCGAAGGCCTCTCCTGCAGCCCTCTTATGGGTGAGACCAACCCAAGGCTGGACTTTGGTAGTACCAGAGCCGGGGGTAAGATGGAACGGCAGAGTGCGCACTCAGGAGCCATTTCCAATTCACTCGGGAGCCAGAACCTCTCCGCCCACCTGCTTTTCCCCAGCTTCAAATGGTGCAAACTCCCAAAGGTGGCAAAGTCGGGCAGTTGCTAAGGTCCTGAGGAAATCAGGGCCCCCACAGAGGTGGTCAGAGGAAGCCAGACAAAACGGTGTTGTGTTGTGTGTGTTCCTGAGCGGTGTGTGTGCTGGTAAAATGATGAAGCTGCCCTTTAGTTGTAATAATAATAATGATAATGATAATGATAATAATAACATCATCATCATTATTATTCAGCATATAGGCTGGCTTACTACATGACTTATCTGAACAGATGACTCTGGGGGTGCTCTCTGGGCACTTTGCCCCTCCATCCCTTGGGGGCTGAGGGGCCCATTGATGGTCTTTGCCTCGGGGCCCCAACTCTTGAAGCTGGCCCTGACCTAGTGCTGTGCCCCTTCTGCTGCAAGATTTCATTCTAACCATAGCCATGGTGTGGGTCTGTGATTGAGTGCTGTTCTGTTTGATGGGTCTCACGCACCAAAGAGTGCCGAATTCTTCAGTACCAAATTTGGGATTTCCCTCTGTTCCTTCCCATTCCTCCTACTTGTCAAGACGTCCGGCCCTCCCTTGTGCCCCCCTACCCTGTCCTCGCATCTTTGTGCCACCTGCCGGCAAGGCCCCTTCTTCCGCTCTTGCCCCACCAACACTGCCTCCTGCCGTTCCCGTTCAGGCCCACCGCTTCACGTCTCCCCCCTTCTCAACCACTTCTTCATGAGTGTATTTGTTACATTTCTATCCTGCCTTCCCTCCAAGGAGCCCAAGGCAGCGTACACGATCCTCCTCCTCTCTGTTTTATCCTCACAACAACCCTGTGAGGTAGGTCAGGCTGAGAATCGGTGACTGGCCCAAAGTCACCCAGTGAGCTTCATGGCACAGTGGGGACCAGAACCCGGGTCTCCCCGGTCCTACTGTAACCACCACACCACACCGATTGGGATATGCACATGGGGAACGTGGCATATCCCGGCTGATTAGGCCCCCCTGGGCGGCCTGAAGGGCACTGGAGGAGGCAGGAGTCGGGCTGCTTGGGTTCCATTTTCTCCCTCTTCTCCCTGCAGCTGGATCTACCCCCGATCCTGGCAGATCCACAGCCCCCTGTGTCGTCCTCCACCTCTGAGGCCGAGTTCCCTCCCCAAGGGGAAGCCCTCTCAGCAAGCCCTCGATTTCACTCCTGAAGGTAGAAACGGATGGTTGGCAGAGCTGGGTCCAGCGGGAAAGGGGCATGTTTTGGGAGGAAGTGCCCCGCCATTTTCGTCAGAGAAAAGCACAGGCCGCAGCAGGTTGGCGCCGTGTTCCAGGGAGGCGCTTTGGCCAGGTGTTCTGGTTGGCAGCTGAGCTGCCCGCCCTGAACTGGGGCAAAAGTGCAGGGGGCCAGGCTTACTGGTGGCAGAGACAATGTTCAGCAGCTGCCACTTCCGCCCCCCCCACACACTTCAAAGCCCCCCTGCGTGAGACAGTGTTGGCCTTCCCCAACTTGGGGCCCTTGGTGTTGGACTACAACTCCCAGCGTGCTAGGAGAGAGAAGGCTTTTCAGCGGTGGTGGCAGCAGCCGCGGCAGCCTTGTTATGGAATTCCCCTCCCCGGGGAAGATTTGCTGCCCGTTATCTCTCGACTATCTGTTAGTTGCCGGCTACGTCTGTCCCGTTGCCTCAGCGAATTTAATGAGCTTGATTTTACTGACTGACTTCTTTTATTGGCGGTGTTGTGCTGCCGGTTTGACGTGTCCCATGAAATCTGTTCTAAGGATGGCTGATCTTTGTTCTCATTGCCTGTCTTTTATAGTATAGATTAGAACTTGTAATATAGTATAATATAATATAGTATAGATTAGAACTGCCTGGAAGGCTCTGTTAGTGGGAAGGCGAATAAATAAATGAATAAGGATGCAGTCCTATGCAAGTTTGGTCAGGAAAAAAAGGCCTACAACTCCCAGCATGCCCCAGCCAGCATAGCTGGCTGGGGCATGCTGGGAGTTGTAGGCCTTTTTTTCCTGACTAAACTTGCATAGGATTGCACCTTAAATAACTGAATGGAAAAACCGGGTGGCTGGTTTTGGCCCTGAGAAGAAGAAAACAGTTGGCAACCTGGCCTAGTTCTAAACCCCCCCTGCTCTAACCGCTCCGCACCCACTGCCTTCTGAGAGTCTCAGCTTGCTCGTTCCTGCTCCCATTCCCGCCCTTAGAGTCACCTCTCCCCTTTTCTTCTTGCCAGGGCCCGGCCAAGGTCTCCGAGGCCAGGAAACCTCCACGCCCCAAGAAGGTGAAGGAGCCGCGGCCCAAAGTGAAGAAGCTCAAGTACCACCAGTACATGCCGCCGGACCAGAAGGGGGAGCAGGCGCCGGTGCCCATGGACGCCGCCTACGCCCGCCTCCTGCAGCAGCAGCAGGTCTTCCTGCAGCTCCAGATCTTGAACCAGCAGCAGCAGCCCACGCCGGCGCCGCCAGCCACCTTCTGCGTCCAAGCCCTGCACGCCGTCCCAGCCAGGTAGCGCTTTCTGTTGGGCGCTCCGCAGGCGCAGTTTGTGGAGCATTTGCTCCGGCAGCTGACCGGTGGAACTGCCGCTGGGCCTGCCTCGGCCTCTAACCCAGGGCTCTCCAACCTTGGGTCCCCAGATGTTTTTGGCCTACAACTCCCAGCATGCCCCAGCCAGCTGGCTGGGCATGCTGGGAGTTGTAGGCCAAAAACATCTGGGGACCCAAGGTTGGAGAGCCTTGCTCTAACCGGTTCAGGTTTAGTCCGTCAAGATCCAGCGTTCGTGCTGTACGGTTGCTTGCCTCATCCTTTGTCACACGAGGTTCCGTTACAGGGGGCCGGTGTGGTGTGTGTATTTCTTTCTTTCTTTCTTTCTTTCTTTGTTTATCTGTAGCATATTTATATCCTGCCCTTCCTCCAAGGACCTTGGGGAAGTACGTGTGGTTCCCTCCCCCCACCATTTTATCTACACAACAACCCTGCAGTGGAGGCTGGCATTTCACTCAGAACCTTAAAGGAGCTATCCATGGTGCTGAACCCCAGCCCAAAATAGGTTCGGCACCATGGATAGCTCCCTAACAGTTCAGAATATAACCCGGAGTGGATACACAGCCCCGCTGACATTGGAGCCCCTCCCCGGCCTCCACTGCGAACCCTGTGAGGTAGGTTAGGCTGAGAGGTGTGACAGGCCCACTACACCAGGTGTTGGCAACCTGGGGTCCTCCAGATGTTTTGGGTGACAGCTCCCATGAGCCCCAGCCGATGTGGCCAAGGGTTGTGGATGATGGGAGTAGTAGCCCAAAGCATATGGAAGGCACCAGGTTGCCTGGCCCTGCACTTCATCATGTCAGTTCTCTCAAGTGGTTATAGCAGGGGCGGAGAACCTTTTTCCTCTCGAGGGCCACATTGCCTCAGCTGAAGCCTGTTGGGGTCCATATTTCAGCAGTGGGTGTGGCCAGAGCCAGAACTGGGAGGAGCCAAAACCAAAGTGATCAGGGTTTAAAACAGTGGAAGACCGACAACCTGGTCTTCTGCGCGGGTTCAATGCTAAGGGGGTAGCGAGTCCTGGGGCGGGCCTTCTCCGAGGTCCCCAGCGCCTCACCCTTAGCCCCCAGCGCCTCACCCTTAGCCCCCAGCGCCTCACCCTTAGCCCAGAACAAAGGGATAACTTATAGCCACAAAAGTATCTTTTAGAAAACAAGTTTATTTACAACATTACCTTCACAAACCCAGACACACGCCAGCAATACAGCTTATCAGTACGGTACAAAGTAACAAGCAAGAAGTCTCAAGGACACCGTGATTTCAGGGCTCTCAGCTAGTTAGTTCAGCTTGGGCCCCGGCAGAGGCCCGGTCAACCCAAGCGGCTAGCTGGGTTCCCGGCGGGGGCCCGGTCTACCCAAGCGGCCAGTGATTTCAGCTAGCTGGAGCGCGCCGGGTGCTGCTACCCGGGGTTGCCGATCCTTCGTTCCCTTACCCCAGGCATGGGCAAGATTGTTGATCAGGTCCAACAACCCAGTTCCCTTGCCCAGGGTGTTTTATACTTTGGTGTTTCAGGTAGCCCCTCCCTCCATGATCAGGTGGGTTGACACCCTCCCTGAGGGGCGGCCTTTTGGGTCAGGTGGGGTGACGCCCTCCCCCCGTGGGATGGGGTCCCTTTGAAGCCCCTTGCTTAATGGTCCCATCCTATGGTGTTGAGTGGCCATTTCTTAGGGGTGCCGAAGTGTCTGCTCTGGAGAGGTATTCAAGTCTTATGTAGATGGGGCTGATATGCAAGAGCATTGACAAACCTGGGGATGCTTCCTGCCTTCCCCCCTGGGGTGATTCTATGCAGATGTTGTTTGTCCCCTTTGGCATCTGTGGAGACTGGCTGTCTCCCCCCCTGGGTCTCCTTCCCCCCTCCTTGGTGAGTGTGTGTGTGTCAGGCAGGGGGCTTAGGTTGGCTTTCTCCACAAAATATATTTAACATTATTTTTTTTAAAAAAACAACAACATTATTATTGATAACCACCCTTTGAAGATCTCAAGGCAGCGTTCGTTCTTCCCGCTGCCCGCCACCCTTCCCCTTATCCTTGCAGCAGCCTGTGTGGCAAATTAGAGAGGAGCCAGTGTGGTGTAGTGGTGAGAGTGTTGGACTGGGAATGGGGAGACCCAGGCTGCAGGACCGGTGCAGGGCAGTTTGGCGCCCTAGGCTAAATTATATTTAGCGCCCCCCTCTCGTGCCGTGGGGGGGGGGCTCTGGAGCAAAGCAGCCCTGCTCTGCAAACCTGCCGCTGCCGCCGCCACCGGACACCCCCCCCGCACGATGACGACGCCACCGGACCCCCCCGCACGACGACGCCGGCGGACCCCCCCGCACGCTGCCGCCGCCGCCACCAGACACCCCCCCTCACGCCACCGCCACCAGACACCCCCCCGCACGCCGCCGACGCCGCCGACGCCGCCACCAGACACCCCCCCCGCACGCCGCCGCCCCCGGACCCCCCCGCATGCCACCGCCGCCGCCCCCCCACCTACCTTCCCCCGCCTCCTCCGAAAAGGAAGTGACGTGATGGGACCCCCACGCTCTGTTTTTGGCCGGAGGAATCCAGCCCTTAAACAGCCCTGTTGCCCTGGTTCCTCCCGCCAAAACAGAGCGTGGGGGGCTCCGGAAACGGCACGGGCGGGGCTCCGGAAACGGCACGGAGAAGGTAGGTGTTGGGGGGGAGGCGGCGCGGGGCGGGGGGCAGCGCGGGGGGGCGGCGCCCAGGCTCGGCCCCACCACTACCTCCGGGCGCAATCCCCCGCACTGACCTGGCTTTGTCGGCGAGGCGGGCGGGCGGGGCAGGAGCGCGCCGGCAGCGAAGAGGAGCGCAGCGTTTCTGTGCCCTCTTCCGCTACGCGCCCTAGGCAAGAGCCTAGTTGGCCTAGCGGTAGCGCCGGCCCTGCTGGGCTGCAGTCCCCAGATGTCCATGAAGCTCACTGGCTGACTGCGGGCCAGTCATTCTCTCTCAGCCTGGCCTACCTCACAGGGTTGTTGTAAAGCTTGAAGGGGCGAGGGGACCACTGGTGTCTCTGGAGGAAAGGCAGAATACAAATGCAATAAAATAAATAAATAGTAAGCCACACAGGCTAGTGCTGTCCTTTGTTTCTTTTCCCAGACAAAACACAAGACAAGGACAGATTGGTCGGGGATCAACCCAAAGCTTATTTGTTGTTTTTTCCCCCCTCTCTCTCTCTCTCTCTCTCTCTCTCTCCTTTGCACAGCAGCGCTCCAGAGCAGGTCCTGAGCTTCCCTGGGACACCCACCCCACCAAGTGGGCCTCCCCCACTCCCCCTTCCCTCTCCTGCCACGCCAACCTCCCCTTCGCCACCCAAACCAGAACTGTTACCTGCAAACTTGGAAGAGCTGACGGTAAGAATGCCTTGCCGCCACCCCCACCTCCCGCACACAGCAAATTCTGCATGCACGGGAAATTCTGCTATTAGAGAACCTGGTGTCCTCCGGATGTGTTGGACTGCAGCTCCCATCATTCTCATCCAGCATGCTGTCGAACACATCTGAAGGTCATCAGGCTAGAGAAGGTTGTGTTAGAGTCCGCAAATCAAGTGCATTTGCATATACCAGTAGCTCCTGCTTCTGCATGAGCTGTTCTCTTTCTAGGGCCAAACTAGACATGACCTTTAACATTTATTTATTATCTTTATTTATTTATTATATTTCTATCCCGCCTTTTTTCCTGCAAGGAACCCAAGGCAGCTTACATAATCCTCCTCCTCCTCCTCCTCCTCCTCCTTTCCAAATTAACCTCACAACAACCCTGTGAGGTAGGTGAGGCTGAGAGTCCAGTAACTGGCCCCAAGTCACCCAGTGAGTTTCATGGCCGAGCGGGGACTAGAACCTGGATCTCCCAAGTCCCAATCCAATGCTCTAACCACTATGCCACGCTGGCTGTCATGTTGCTTGGCGTCGCACATCTGTATTTCTTTAACCAATAGTCAGTGCCAGGGACCCCCGAGCTGGACTGGAACCCTGGTGTGGTGGTCGGGGGCTTTAATCCTTTGTCATCCCCCCATTGCAGATTGAGCACCCCTTCTCTTGCTCTTTGCACTGGGGGGAAAAACACTCCCATTCTCTCCAATGGCCATGTTGCCTGGGGGAGAATGGGAGTTGTAGTCCAACACATCTGGGGGGCAGCAGGCTGGGTGATCCATAGCATCTTTTGCCACCTAACTGCTTGTGGCCATTGGCTTTTGCTCTCAGGTCTCCGAACTCCGCCAGCAACTCCGGAAGCGGGGGCTCCCCGTTTCGGGCACCAAGCCGGCACTGCTGGAGCGCCTCAAGCCTTACCAGGTGGCCCGGGCCAAGCCCCCACCTGTCCCGCTCTCCAGTGCCCGCTTGGCCCCCTCCGACCTAGACGAGGAGGCCCAGGCCCTGCGGGAGAAGCAGCGGGTCGCCGAGAACCTGGCTCTGAAGCTCCACCAGGAGCAGAAGCACCACCATGACGACGACCTCCGCGTGGAGCTGGAGATGCACAAGCGGATTAAGAACCGCCGCAAGGGAGCAGTGCTGCCAGCCCCCAGCCGGCAGGGCGCTCCCCCGCCTTACGTCCCCAAGAGGGAGTGCGCCAAAGAAGGGGGAGGCAGGGAAGATGGATTCATGGTAAGCAAGCTGGCGGTCCTGGGCTAACCTCAAAGGGTGCGTGGGCCTGGCACAGTGAGGACCGAGTGAGGGGAACCAACCATCCTGGCTTGGCTGCGCAAGGGAAGGAAGGAATGGTTATCCGAATAACAATGGAAGAGGATGTGTGTTTGTCTGTCCGTCCGTCCGTCCGTCCATCCATCAGCACCATAGCACCAGGACCGTGAAACCTAGGCACCGGAAACTTGGCACACATACTAAGGGGACCCCAGGGATGTGCACCTCAGGGATATTTTGTTTTTAAACCACATTAATTAATTCTAATTAAATTTAAATGTGTCTCTGTGGCTGAAACCTGCAGCAACATCTTCAGCTACTAGAGGCAGGCTTCCCTAACCAGCACATACTTTGCCCGTCCATAGAGTTCGAAGCCAGGGGAGATTAGCAGACCGAGCGACAAAGTGATACACCTAGCTCCCCGCCACTGCTGTGGGGCAAGCCCCCCCCCCTCGGGAGAATGGAGTGGACAGACCCCTCTCTCGGGGCTATAGGGGTGCACCAAGGCAGGGGCCATGCCTAGGGGTGCCAGCAGGCATGGCCTCACTCAGACGGGGTGGGCACACTGTGTCTAACTCTTGACACCTGTGTAACTTTCCTTGGAGGCTTTGCTGTAACAAACTGAGGGCTATTTGAACCCGCGCAAAGCCAGATCAGGACAAGAGCCCGGATGGATCATGGTAGCTAAGCAGATGCTTCCGGGAAACAGGGCCTGAAGGCAACAGCCCTCTCTCACTGCTTCCCCCACCCCACCCTTCCCCACCCGCAACTGGTCTCCAATAGCATTCTCTGCTTAAACGTGGAGGTTCCAGATAGCCACCGCGGCCGAGTCGTGGATAGACCACGAATTTATCTAATGCTTTTTTAAAAAGTCTTTAAAGCCCATGGCCATCCCATCACCACATCTTGTGGCAGGGAATCCCAAAAGTGCATTATGGGTTGTGTGAAGAGGGAGGACCCTGTCATCCGTACGAAACCTACCTCCCATCCGTTTCACTGGGTGGCTTCGATTGGCAGCATGACGGGAGAGGGAGAAAAAAGTTCGGCACCCTGTGTAATTTTATGTCTCCCTCGCCTCACCCATCTTTTCTCTATAAGCAGCCTTCCCCAATCTGGCGCCCTCCAGATGAGTTGGACCAGGACTCCCATCATCCCTAGCCATGCTCTGGCGCCGGAGTGGGGAAGGCTGCATTTAACCTTTCCTGATAGAGAAGATCCTCTGAGCCTTGGTTACAGTTGTGATTGCCCTGCCCCCTTGAACTGCATTCTCCTACAACGTTTGTTTTTTCCGGGGCTAGGATGAACAACTTGACCTGCTGGGGGGGGGGGGGGGGGGCGGGGAGCTGTGGAAATCTGATTGCACTCTCCTGTTTCCACATCTAATCTGATGTGCATATAAGGGAGGCTTGGTCTGATGCTGTCTCCTGGGGAGGGGCTGCAAAGCCCATCTGTCCCCTCCTGCCTCCGATTGATTTCAGGACATACAGGACAGTGGTCAGCAGCTGGTGGCCCTTGGGATAACATGCACACACACACACACACACACGCACGCACGCACGCACACCCTGGCCACCACAGCATCATTGGAGGGTGGGGCAAGAAGCTGTTTGCATGCGCCTATCACATGGCCTAATAGAATTCAGGGGTGGTGCTCCATGTGACCAATGCAGCTTCTAACGAAGATGCCTGAGACCTGCTAGGAAAGGGCTGCAGGACCTCTTTCAGCTTGAGGGCCAAATTCCACGTGGGAGAGACCCCGGGGGGGGGGCACATTCCGGTGGTGGGTGGGACTGAAGGCAAAAGGGATAGGACCAAAAAAAAAAAAAAGGCAGAGGTCTTCTGGGGACGCCTGGAGGGCCACATTGGGACTCCTGGAGGGCTGGATTTGACCCCCTGGGTCTGAGGTTCTGCAACCCTGTATTAGGAAGGGTCGGGAAGGGTTGCAGAACCTGTGTTAGGAAGGGATAGGAAGTTTTAGCCCTAGTGGGGTGACATCAGTGTGGCTGTTAGAAATGACTGCTGGACACTCAGAAAAGGAATCTTGCCTGGGGCAGAAGCAGCTAGACTGACCTCCCCCTTTATATTTCTTCCATCTTTCCACCAGGTTTTGTGCCCTCCAGCCTGCGAGCCCATTAATTCTGATATGGAGCTGCCCCTTGAAATCACAGCCAGCCCTCCTGCCCCTGCCCCAGGAACCCGGTCCCTTGAGGAGGAGCTCCAAGAGGCCATCCAAAAGGCGCAGGTACTGTGGGGCCGGAGTGTGCGTGGCGCTGACCGCATCCCCCCCTTGACACCTGGGTGGTCCTGCCACTTCCTACCACCTTTGCTTTGCCTGTAAAACGTAGGCTGTGTGAATAAGAACCGTTAAGTTTGGTTGAACAAACGTCTCAGCGCTCTTTCGTCACTTGTTCCCACTGAGCGAGGAGCAAAGTCCCAGGTGTTCCCAGTTTCAAAGAAGGATCAGGTAGCAGGGGAGCGGGAAGACATTTCTCTGCCTCGGAGCCTGGAGAGCCGCCACTGGTCAGAGCAGACGGTAGTGGCCTAGATGGACCAGCGGCCTGACACAGTGACTGGGTTCAGACAACACAATAACACACACTCAAGGGTTGAGTATGGGTTGGGTGTGGGTTGTCGTTGAACTGTGGGCAGTTGTTGACACGTGGGTTGTCATGTTGTCTGAACCCAGCCACGTGAACAAATCATGGTTTGAGAACCACAAATGACCCATGAAAAGAACCCATGGTTTGTTGTTGGGTTGTGAACTGTGGATTGTTCATGGTTAACAAACCATGATTTGTTCACGTGGCTGAGTTCAGACAACATGACAACCCACGTGTCAACAACTGCCCACAGTTCAACGACAACCCACACCCAACCCATACTCAACCCTTGAGTGTGGGTTATCGTGTTGTCTGAACCCAGCCAGTATAAAACCACTTCATATATTAACATGACATCCATCCCCATATAGTTTCCCTCAACATGTTCCTCTTTGTGGGTGATCCTCTCTTGTACATAATAGCATGTGTGAAGAGGTCGCAAGGTACGTCTCCTCCCCCCACTCCCCATAGCTCCCCACAGGAGCACCAAGTGTTGTTTGCTTATACTTTAGGATCAGGGGAGATGTCATCTCAACCGTCTGTTCAGCACACCCCTCTAACACAGGCTGTCATGCAGCCCCCAAAACTCCTAGAGCAGGGGTGGGCAACTTGTGGCCCTCTAGCTGTTTTGGCCTACAACTCCCGTCAGCCCAGCTGGCATAGCCAATGGTGAGGGATGATGCAAGTTGTAGGCCAAAACATCTGGAGGGCCACAAGTCGCTCACCACTGCTCTAGCAGTTTTTTTTGGCTGTATGACAGACAGAAATTCAACTGGTGAAGCCTCCCCATCACACCTCCACAGTGGAGGAAACTTCACCAGTTGAGTGCAGTTGCACAAGTATTAAAGGTAACAGGATTGCTGCCAGAAAACCCCACCCCCAACCAAAATGGCATTTAGTATCATCAAAATGTTACAATTCCACAATAGTTACTTTCTTAAAACGGCAGAAAAGCTGGAGTGCACAGCTGCCTGGAATCCACGTCCTGTGACCTGGAAGCCAGCCTCAGCGCCTCCTGGTCTCAGATGTGTGGAGATCAGGCTATGATGACTCAGGGGTGCAACAAATGCACTCTGCACATGTGCAGGGCCTATTATTATTATTATTATTATTATTATTATTATTATTATTATTATATTAACAACAACAAAAACAACAAATTATATTATATATTATAATAATACTAATGTGTGTGTATACACACACACACACACACACGCACACACACACACACACACACACACACACACATATATATATAAATCATCTTCCTCATGAACAACAACACATGCTCCAGGGCTAAAGCCTTGCCTTGCAAACAGATTCTGAGGACGAGCCCCTGGGCCATATTTCGTCTTGACTCTGCCTCAAACACAGCTGAAACTCAGCACCGTACAAAGAAGAGCCCTGCCCCAGAGCTGGGTGAGGCCCCTTTACAGCTGCTCTTCTTTTTCCTTCCTTTTGCGCAGCTGGTGCCCAGCCAATCCATTGAAGATATCTTAGAGGAACCGCTGATGTGTACAGGTGAGAAAACGGCTCCGGTGTCCCAGCTTATCCCCAGGATGCAGCCTTCAATCGGGATTAGTTGAAGGAGGGAGAAGCTTAGTAGCAAACACCAAGCTACCAGGAACAAAGATGGGGTAACTGGGTCTCAAGCCTGCTTCAGAATCAGATTCTCTGCCCTGGAAACACAACCCCTAAACCCAGATAAGTGGGCTGTGGTTATTGGTTACTCAGTGGCGAGAGGCACATGGCCACATGATCAAAGCCACAGTTAGTTCATACATTCCAGTGCAAAGCCCTGGCCTATAAACAGGTTATGCTGCTCAACCTGTGCAAGTCTTGACTCAAATGAGGGTTAGGAAGGCTCAGTAGGTGTGCTACTGTGCCCATATCCTCTCTTCTCATCTTCTTCTTCTAGGCAACCTTCTTCAAACGCCTGCCTTGACCCCAGAAGTCCCCAATCGAGTTGCTCCATCCCCGCTTGCCCACCAAGAAGCATCACCACCAAAGAAGCCCAGGCCCAGCAGTGAACTTCCTTTGGTGACCTCCGCCATCTTTGATTTCCCTGGTCCCTACGATTTCCTCTCGACAGCCTCCTCCTCGTCAGCATCACTGGACTCGCTGTCCTCTGTTTTCTCCCCTGACTCTCTGGAGATGCCTCCGTCTCCCCCAGATGCCTGGCGAGGGAGTGGGACCCGTGCCGGATTTGACCCTGTTGACTGGCTGGAGGCCTTGACCTCAGGCTCTGCGTCGGGTCTTGGCTCCACCAGCCCTGTCGGCAGCAGCATCTTCTGCACTGACTTTTTTGATTCTCCTGACCTCGGTGTCAACCACATGATAGACCTAATGGTGGAGCAGTGGTAGATGGGGCACTAGTAACCCGCCCAGGTCCCCAAGGCCTGAAGGAAAAGGGGGAGAATTCTCCTTTATAGCCTGGAAGGTCATAGCAGCGCTGGGTATCAGCTCGAATGGGCAAGAATTACGGTGTTTGAATTGTCAACATCAAGCCTCATCGCGACGGTCTTGTTCCTGTTAATGCCAAGTCCACTTGCTCCCTTGGAAGAATTAAGTTACCGATGTTTGGGTTGTGTCAAGGCCATGCCTCATCTTGAATGGCTAGCCAATCCTATAAACTCTGTATCCAACCAGATGTCCGTCTAGAGACAGATGAAACCAATGAGCCAGCCATATTAGATAGATAAGATCGTGGTTCAGGGCATTGTTGACCTTAACAAGCCACCATAGATTAATCAAATGTGGGTCTTCTTCTGTGATGTCAACTTCTGATGTCATCCCGAAGCACTTAAACTGAGGTTTGGAATGGCACCTGAATTAGATGCCATCTTGGCTGGCAGCAAATAGTTTATGCCTGGATCCTTAGCAACTTTGGAAGCCACCTTGGATTAAAGTTTTGGTGGATGGGTCTTCCCAGTTCTACCTGCCACCTGGAACCTTGGATGTCTGCATCATGTCAACTCTAGAAGTCATTAACAGGATGAGAAATGCTGTACGGCGTCTTCAAGCGACAGCATTGGCTTGTTTGAACCATGAGGACAATGCCAGCTCTGCACACACCTGGACTGTCCCATTGGTTTAGATGCACTGCGGCTGAGAATGGGAAGCACAAATTCTACCTTGGTCGGGGGGATACCATCTTGTTATATTGAACCAAGCAGAGGAAGGCAGGCGCCAACTTTGAAAACCATCTGGATTGTGCCATCACAAGCCCCTGCGGCGATGGAGGGGCAGCTGTAATTTCCAGGGGCCACCCTGAATGGACTGCACTGCACCAGCAGTGGCAGCCTCATTTTTTTCTTGAGCGGGGGTGGGGGTGGGGGTGGGGGAGAAGAACACCTTCTGCGTTGGGGACCGTACCATATTTTAATACCTGGACAAAAGCAAAGGCTATCGAAAGAGGAGGGTGCCGCCTTCAGCGGATCATGCCATTCTAACTCTTCAATTCTTATTTTCATTTTTACTTGGTGTTACAAAGTGGAGGGAATGTATGCAGACACAGGGCTCAAAACCATTCTTTGGACCGGGGAGGGGGGTGTTGGTGGGACAGTTCCCTAAGGGAGCTGCATGTGGAGGTGTCCACTTTCGCAGGGAGGTAGCGGTGGCGGGTAGTGTCCACCGGTAACCAAAGGTTGCTGGGAAATTTAGACCAATGGGGTTATGGAAGGATCTGGGCACAGCTGTGGTAATGGCTCGCGCTATGCAAAAACGTAGGGCATATCTAACCGCAGATGAAATCAGGTTTAAAATTGGTCATTCCCTCTCCACTGGAATTCTTGGGAATTATAGTTCTGTGACAGGGTCTAGTGCACTCTAATAGAGGATTCCCATCACCCTCACCAAACTACATTTCCCAGGATTACTGGGGTGGGGGGTGGGGAGGGAGAAGGCGGAGGCATGGCAGTTAGAACAGATAGAAAATTTGAAACACAGATATGCTCTTAGGGCAGCCTGGCTGGGGGTGATGGGAGCTGTAGTGCAACATATTTGCAGGGCCCCAGGTTGGGGAAGCCTGTCTTAAGGTGTGCCTGAATCTAGGCTCTAACTAAGAGACTGAGGGCGTAATCCTATGCGTGTTTAGACAGAAAAAAGTCCTACAACTCCCAGCATTCCACAGCCAGCCATGCTGGCTGGGGAATACTGGGAGTTGTAGGACTTTTTTACTGTCTAAACATACATAGGATTGTGCCCTAAGAGACAGTCTAGATCAGGGTTGAAGAACATGTGTCCCTCCAGATGTTGTTGGACTGCAGATCCAATCAGCCCAGCCACGGTTTTCACGCCATCGAATTCTCAGGGTGGACAGTACAAAAGTGAAGTACTTCAATACTGTTTGAGGGTGAAGTTGTAAACCAGCTTCCCCCGACTTGGGGCCCTCCAGATGTGTTGGACTACAAATCCCATAATCTGGCTGGGGGATTATGGAATTTGCAGTCTAACACATCTGGAGGGCCCCAAGTCGGGGGAGGCTGATGTAAACACACCACTCACGGGACATAGCCCTGTTTCCTGAGGGCCAGCAGCGCACGTGAGATCTCCGCTTGTGACGTTCTCCCCGCCCAGGATGGCTCCCTGATTTCAGTGAACCATCCACATGGTTGAGGGGCTCCGGCCTTTAAACTATGCAGAATTGCCGGGCTGTGCTGCTTTCACGCAGGTCCTCCGGCTCGTTCGACATCGTCTTCCGCAAGCAGGGGGCCACCATGGAAAGACTCGACAAGGAGGGGCTCACGCGGAGGGCGGATGTGCACCCCTGTGCTCCCGACACACAGACCGTCAGAGCTGTACCCATCGCCACCGATCTCCTGCGTGCTCTCCCAATAAACACCATTTCTCGCTGCCTCAGCTATGGGTGGATGTTTCTTTGTTTGTTTTTCTCACACACACACACACACACACACACACACAAACACGGCCCTGTGAAATTGACTTAGACTGGTTAGAGGCATGTCACACAGACCTTGTATGGAGAAGAAGCTCAGTAAGCCTGGAGAAATCACACCCGAGAGACCTAGTGTGGGTGAGATGGATCAAGACAAGAAAACGGAGCCGCCTACTCCTTTGCAATAGCACCCCTTGTGGCTGCAGATTGGAGAAAGAAGAGCCAGTACACGGTCCCAATAAGGCTGCACCCCTCAGGTAGCCTATTGGTTCCTCTCAATATGGCCTGACTATATAAATCAGTGTTCTCCAACCTTGGGTCCCCAGATGTTTTTGGCCTACAACTCCCAGCATGCCCCAGCCAGCTACGCTGGCTGGGGCATGCTGGGAATTGTAGGCCAAAAACATCTGGGGGCCCAAGGTTGGAGAACACTGATATAAATGCTTCCAAGCAAGGCCTGGGTAGCAGCCAGGTTGTGATCTTGTTCCTATGGCTCTCCACTTTTGCTCCAAGGGCCTGTTCCTCCTCTTATCTCTTTGCTCCAGTCTGCCATGCCCTGCTGCTGCTTGCCTGCTCTTTCGGTTGCTTTTTGGGGTGTGTGTGTGTGATGGGAAGCAGCTTTGGGGAGGGACCCATTATGAGCAGGTGAAGCAGCGGCTGGAGACTGGTTCCTTCCCTGCTTTCGCACCAGCTGCTTTTCTATGTCCAATCGTTTCTCCAAGCTGTGGCAGATCGCACACCCAATGGCCCCCTCCTTGAAGCTGCTTGTCTCTAGAAAATTCAACATCACGTGTATCTGTGTGTGCGTCAATGTGCAGCCTGCCTCTCTGGTATCCTCCTGTCTCCCCATCACCAGTTTCCCCCTTTCCATTTCTTTAATCCCCCTCGATAAACACACCAGGAGTCCTGACAGCAATCAACTCAAACCTTAATTCTATCTCCAACAGAACCCAAGAGGAGTCTTTATCTAGTAAACTATATATCTGCTGTCTTTATCCATTCTTACAAAATAAATAAAAGTTAAACGAGCAAGTACCACAGAAAGAGTCTGGGGTAGGCATCGTTGGCATGTGAGGAACCCAGAAAAGGGAGGGGATGGAGATTTCACATTTCCACCAGTTCTGATGACTCGCTCTCGCTCTCGCTCTCATCAGAGTCGTCATCGGAGTCATCTTCCTCTTCATTATTGTTACGACGATAATAACATAAGCTATAAGAGAAAGTGGGTTACGAAGCAGAAGAGGAAACAGAGTCAAGAACAGCAGATCTCAAACCCTTTAGCTTTAGAGAACACCACATTGCCTTGTCTGCCGATGAGCCCCCTGCACGTCTGCCGTGGAGGCCCAGCGTTTTGCAGAGGATCCTGGGAAGTGTTCTAGGGGGAACACATGATTCACACAAGGCACTGGCCATGCCTGCCTGCTAGGCCTTACCGTTGCTTTGCGTGAGCAGAGAGTGCATCCCCACACGTTAATTTTGGGTGGGCTGGAAGGGACCAAAACTGGGTTGCATGCCAACCTAAGATGCACCAGGGGTACAACCAACGTTTGTTGTCTTCTAAAAACTATTTTACAGATGCTTGTCCACTATTTTAAGAGTGCTATTTTAAGATGGCTAATGTCAGTGCTTACACGGTATAATCACCACCAAAGTATGGTGTATAAACAACCTGTTGGCAAGTCCACCATCTCCATGTGTCCATCTTTCAACCTCCTGCTCAACAGTGCAAACTTTATACATGACCGTCGTGCAATATAATTTTTGGTAGGTGAATCAAAGGTCCATCAGCCTAGTGACTAGGGAAGGGGTGGGAAACGTGGAGCCCTCCAGATGTGGTTGGACTGCAGTTCCCATCATCCCTCACCATCAGCTATGCTGGGTAGGGCTGATGGGAGTTGCAGTCCAACAACAACTGGAGGAGCACACATTCCCCATCCCTGGACTAGGGCCTGGTCCACACCTGCAGCAGAATTAGGAGACTGCAGGGGGGAATACCACATCCTTAAGCATTCCATTATGTACAAACAAAAGGCTCCAAGTAGAAACTAGCAAAGCAGAGGTGAGAACTCCCCCCACCCGCAGTGCTGATTTCCTACTGGCAGGGAGTACATGGGGAAGCAAAGAAAGCATGCTTCTCATGCAGGCCAAAGTTGTGCAGCCCAGTGTACCACCTCATTTTGCTGCATGTGTACACCAAACCAATGACTGGGTTCGCATGACACTCTTTGCCATGAAGAGATATGGCCACAGGCACCATCCTGAATATTCAACCCCTGACTGTGGGTTCTTGTGTCATGTGGACCTGGCTGGTGGGGGTTATGTGGGGGTTAAACAACCCATGCATAACCCACGGCCTGTACTAGTTTAACCCTCGGATAACCCCTGCTGGCCGGGTTTGCAGGACATGACAATTCATAGCCAGGGGCTGACTATTTGGGATGGTGCCTGCAGGAGCCGTGGCTCATTGTGGCTTAAATAAGCCACGGCAAGCCAGGGCCTGTCATGCGAACAGCCCAATGACTCCAAGCAATGGGAGAGAAGGGCGAGGGCAAGTCTAGGCATGCAGAAGAATGAGATGGTAGAATTCTAGACTCTACCATTTCAAACAGCAGGTGGTGGGGGATACCATTTTTAATGCCACCTCATGTAAAAACAAAAAACTCCCAGCATTTAAAAAATAAATAACAGCGACGCATCAGGGAGAGATATTCTTCTAACCCAGACATCCCACAATGTGCTAGTTTTAATTTTTACTTGCAGGAAGTTTTTTTTTACATATCCAAATATGTGATTCCCCCCACCTTTGGACTGAAGTGGGATAGTTCAGGGCCAACCCTACCATTAGGCAGGGTCAGGGCAGCCGATGCTTGGATGGGGGGGGGGGGTTTGAGGGTGGAGGCCAAGCCCTTTAGCCCGTTTCTCCTGAGCCCCCTGGCTGTTGCAGGACTGAGATGTGTCTGCCACGCAGCCTGCCCAACGCCCCCTAAGCTGGCCTGCTGCCCCCCGGAGCACTGGGGGACGCTGTAGTCCCATCACCAATGGTGAAGTATGATTCAACTGCCTGTTAAGTTGGCTTCTTTATGTGAATGGGGGGAGGGGGGAAGCCATCTTGGGACTTTCCCCACCTCACTGCATATTTGTTTGTTTGTACTATTTCTATACCACTAAATATTCTTTAAAATTCCTAAGCAGTTATGTAGACCAGGCCAGAGGCTTAGCAACTGGGGCGGGGCAGCACCACAAGGCACCAGAGTTAATGTGGGCCTACATGTGGCCCTATGCTTGGGGCAGCCTCTCCCTAATCCGGTACCCTCCAGATGCGCTGGACTACTCATCATCATCATCAGGCGATCACTCGTGACCGAGTAAGATTGTCTTCCGGGATAAAAGGAGGAAATTCTAAAGAAGATTGTGTAGACTCTAGCGATGGGTCCGTAAGTGACTGTGGAGGCCAATTCTAGATCCACACAGCTTCCCACAGTGAGGACACAGGTTACCAGATAGAAGATGGTCCTGTAAAGGATTCATTTGACGTGCTTTTCGCTTAGCACGTTTCTCCCTTTCACCTTGCACTCGGGCTTCTTCAAAGTCCATGGAACCTTTGTGAAAGGCCAACCTCCATTTAGATCGTTCATGGGCCAGAGCTTCCCAGTTTTCGATGTTTATATTGCATTTTTTTAGATTAGCCTTATGAACATCTTTAAACCTCTTATATTGACCACCGATATTCCGCTTTCCATTCTTGAGTTGGGAGTAAAGTAACTGCTTTGGGAGACGGCAGTCAGGCATTCGAACAACATGACCGGTCCACTGAAGTTGGCGTTGAAGGATCATTTTTTCAATGCTAGTAGTCTTTGCTTCTTCCAGTACACTGACATTTGTTCGCCTATCTTCCCAAGTAATTTGCAGGATTTTCCGGAGGCAACGTTGATGAAACCTTTCAAGGAGGTGGAAGTGACGTTTATAGATAGTCCATGTTTCGCAGGCATACAATAAAGTTGGTAATACAATGGCTTCATAAACCAGTGTTTTGGTCTTCTTACAAATATCCCGATCCTCGAACACTCTATGTTTCATTCGAGAAAATGCGGCACTTGCGGAGCTCAAACGATGCTGGATTTCACTGTCGATGTTAGCTGTAACAGAAAGATAGCTGCCAAGATAGAGAAAATGATCGACATTTTCCAGTATTGTCCCGCCAAGCTGGATAGATGGCATCACCAAAGGGTTAGCTTGCACTTGCTGATGAAGCACTTTGGTCTTTTTGATGTTAAGTGAGAGACCAAGTTTTTCGTATGCTTCTGCAAAAGCATTTAGGATAGTTTGGAGATCATCCTCTGAATGTGCGGAGACCACATTATCATCAGCATACTGAAGTTCCACAACGGAGGTTGTAATTACCTTACTTTTTGCTTTCAGCCTGCTGAGATTAAAAAGCTTTCCATCTGTTCGATATATAATTCCCACACCAGTGGGAAGTTTCCCCTTGACAAGATGTAAAACCATGGCGATGAAAATGGCAAATAATGTTGGGGCGATAACACATCCCTGTTTAACACCTGATCCCACTTTAAATGGAGCACCATGAGAGCCGTTGTTGTCCAAAACCGTTGCCGTCATGTTGTCATGGAGAAGTCGCAAGATATTCACAAATTTATTGGGGCATCCAATTTTCATAAGGATAGTCCAGAGAGCTGTACGGTCTACAGTATCAAAGGCCTTAGCCAAATCGATAAATGCCATATAAAGGGGTTGATTTTGCTCCCGGCATTTTTCTTGGAGCTGACGTGCAGTAAAAATCATGTCTACTGTCCCTCTAGAGGGGCGGAAACCATATTGAGTTTCAGGGAGGATCTCTTCTGAAATAGATAGAAGACGGTTTGCGAGAATCCTAGCAAATATTTTACCTGCGGTTGCTAAGAGAGAAATGCCCCGATAGTTTCCACAGTCTGTTCTATCACCCTTCTTAAAGAGGGTGATAATTATGGCATCCCTGAAGTCTTCTGGGATCTCTTCTCTTATCCAGATTTTTTCAATGAGTTTATGAAGATGTTGTACAAGTTCGGGGCCCCCTTCTTTAAAGATTTCAGCAGGAATCCCATCTGGTCCACTAGCTTTGTTATTCTTCATTTGATTAATGGCTTTTATAACTTCATCCAAAGTGGGGAGTATTGCAAGTTCCTCTTTAATTTGTTTTTGTGGGATTTGCGAAAAAATCTCATTATCCACCTTAGATTTACGATTTAAAAGGTCATAATAATGCTCTTTCCAACGCAGTGCAATAGACTCTTTGTCTTTTAAGAGTTTGGTGCCATCTTTTGATTGTAAAGGGTTTGTACCATAGGTTTTTGGTCCATAAATGGCCCTTGTGGCCTTAAAAAAGCCCCGTGCATCATGAGATTCTGCAAGTTGTTGAATTTCCTCAGCTTTCTTTTTCCACCAAGCGTTCTTAAGTTCTCTTGTTCTTCTTTGGACCTCAGCCTTTGCGCTAGCGTAGGTTTTTTTCTTGGCAGCGCAGTTAATATCATTTTGCCATATTTGGAAGGCTTTCCTTTTTGGTCAATTATATATTTAATCTCATTATCATTTTCATCAAACCAATCCTGATGTTTCTTAGTTTCATATCCAATAGTTTGTTCACAAGCTGCAGTAATGGAGGTTTTCAGCTTAGACCAATGGTCCTCAATGTTGTCAGGAGGTTCCGTAGGTAGATGTTCCTTAAGAAGTGATTGAAGACGAGTTTGCTTAATAGGATCTTGAAGGACTTGGATGTTCATTTTACGCCTTGGTTTCCTTCCTTGAAGCCTACGTTGGGGAGCAATGTTGATAACCATTGTGGACCTGATTAGTCGGTGGTCTGTCCAGCAGTCGTCGGCACTCACCATGGCCCTAGTAAGAAGTACATCGCGGCGATCTCTAACACGGACAATTACATAATCCAGAAGATGCCAGTGCTTTGACCGTGGGTGCTGCCATGATGTTTTAAGCTTATTCTTTTGTCGAAAGAGCGTGTTTGTAATAGTGAGATTATGCTCTGCACATATAGACAAAAGTAAGAGTCCGTTCGGGTTGCTATTACCAACTCCGTCTTTTCCAATAGTTTCTGGCCATAAATCAGAGTCACGCCCGACTCTTGCGTTAAAATCGCCCAGGAGGATAATTTTATCCTCCTTAGGTATCTCTGACAGGAGAGTGTCCAACTGGCTATAAAAACTTTCCTTGATGTCATCATCAGCATCTAATGTTGGTGCATAAGCGCTCAAAATAGTTACCTGTTGGTTATTGGCGAGCTTTAATCGAAGAGTTATCAGGCGTTCGTTAATGCCAGTAGGAACTTCTGACAAAGAGTTCACTAGTTCATTTTTGATGGCAAAGCCTACTCCATGTATTCGTCGGTCCTGCTCAGGTAGTCCTTTCCAGAAGAAGGTATAACCTCCTTTTTCTTCTTTCAACTGTCCCTCTCCTGCCCTTCGAGTTTCTTGAAGTGCTGCTATGTCAATTTTAAACCGTCTCAGCTCCCTTGCAATAATAGCAGTCCTACGCTCAGGGCATTCACTATCTATGTTATCCAGCAATGTCCGTATATTCCATGTTCCAAAATTCAAATGTCTTTTTCGACCGCTAAAATGGTGACCCCACTGGACGCGGTAATCCAGTCAGGGGAGAAAGAGGTAGACTATGTTTAGGGCACCTTTTCTAGCCCCCTCCCCATACGGGGTGAGCAGAGTGGATCCTAAATAGGGCTGCTCAGTCATGGATACAGCTGCCGAGCTACTCGACTACCTCGTTCCTTGAACAGGGCGACTGAGTCTGCATCCACCGCCCATGTGCTGGTCCATGGCTAGGGGCTTCCAGATTCACAGTCCTGCCCCCGTCGCCGTTCGCCAGTCGCCATGGGACTTTTTTTATGTTTGTTTGGTTGGGTTGGGTTGGGTTGGGTTGGATGGGTTGGGTTGGAAGACGCCTGTGCGTGAAACTGTTTTATGTGGGGAGATCGGTGCACAACGAATCACCACACAAACTTGACAGAGTACGGCAGAGATCCAATGGCACGGTTACCCTGACGATTGGAAAACCATTCTCTGCTGCAGCCTTCATCCGCCTTCACAGCCGTTGTAATTTAGGTTTAATTATCTTCCGCCTGTTCTGCCGTTGAGGACTTTGTTTTGGATCGTTCTTTGTCTGGTTCCTCTCCCCGGACCTTACCGCCATGGGTGACCCTACTGGGAGTACATAGCTCCCGACGGCATTGCTCACAGGATTCATCGGAACACGCAAGCCCACTCACCACTTCAAGGTGACGATCCAGCGAGGGATCTACTACTACTACTACTACTACTACTACTACTATTATTATTACTACTACTACTATCATCATCATCATCGTCATCATCATCATCATCATCATCTCTATACCGCCCAATTGCAAAGCTCTCTGGGTGACAGCTTTTCATAAAAGAGCAATTCATAAAAACCACAAATATACATAATAAAACACCACATAAAATTTCAATATACTGTATAAAATTTAAAACATTTTAAGCAGCTAAAAACACTTTCAGTTAAAAAAAATACCAGACATGTTAAACGGCCAGCTAACATAAATGCCCCATCATATGCCATTAAATGCCATTACCAGAGATAATGGGACTACAGCTCCCATCATCCCTGGCCATTGGTCATGTTGGTTTGGGGATGATGGAAGCTGTGGCCCAACACGCCCCAAGAGCACTGGGTTGGGGAGGGCTGCCTTAGGGCGTTGTGATATTTCCAAACATAACGTGACAATTGAGGGGGGAGGCTCTGGAAATAGAGTTTTTTTTGGGGGGGGTCTGGACCTATTATTTCCAGTCACCCCCAGGGAAGGGAAATGGGGGGTACATGCGTGGGGAAATGCCGAGACTCACAAGGTAAGGACGATGAGGAAAAGCAGCCCTCCTGTGCTCCCGATCACTAACCAAACAGTCCAGTCCGCTTCAGGAGGGGGGGCCCGGGAAGAGATCCCTAAGGTGAGGGGGCCTTCTAGCACAGTGTGTGGCCTCCGGAACCAGGTGGTCCTGTTAACTGAAGGCAGCACTGGTGGAGTAAGAAGAGAGGGATTAGGAAGAGAACTTTGGGAAGGAAATAGGAGTTAGGCCTCCTGTTCTTGGGACAGAAGAGAATTATTTTATCAGTTTAATCTGTGACCTTTAATTGATTTTTGAAACCATTAAAAAGGCACCCCTATTAATTGGGTGACACACACACTGCAGATATACATCTTAGAAGAAGTATTCCCCCTTCACTTGCATGTGGTGGGGTGGCGGGGGAAGCCCTCTTCTACTGTGAGGTCTGGCTGCTGCAACAAGTACACACACCATCTAAAGACAAAGGAAGTACTCCCCCCCCCTTCTAAATGATTCGTCAAATGCATGCAGATTTAATCAACTGATCAATTAAAATTAATTATAATGTACTGACTAAGGCTGCAATCCTAAATGCACGTCCTAGGGAGTATGTCTTATTGAACTCGATGGGATTTACTGCTGAAGAAATGTGCTTCTGATTGTACGGCATGATTTCTTGAATCGGGAGGCAGCATAGGGCCTGGTGGGCAACATGTGGCCCTCCAGATGTTTTGGCCTACAACTCTGATTAGCCCTAGCCACAGCCAGCACAGCCAATGGTGAGGGATGATGGGAGTTGTAGGCCAAAGCATCTGAAGCGTCATAAGTTGCCCTCCCCCTGCTTAGAAACACAGGAAGCTGCTTTATATGAGGCCGTGTGATGTGGCCAGCCAGCTACCGCCTCACTGCCATCTTCACCAGCTGCAATTGCTCCTCCTCCTCCTCCTCTCTCCCGCCATTGCCACCACTTCCTTGCTTGAGAGGCCGAGAGCCAGTGAGCGAGCTGGCAGTGGCATCTGCACTCCTTCCCCCTCCTCCTCACGATCACTGTGGCCTGGGCCAGAGCGAGAGGCAGGTGGACAAGCAGTTTGCAATGGTGAAGAGGAGAGCAACTCCGGGGGCCTCTTGTCAGTGGGCCCCAGCTGGGGTGTGTGGGTCCCTGGCAGGTGCCCAACCATGCCTACCCTTGGCACCTGCCCTGCTCCAGAGACTGAGGCAGCGTTCTTTCTCAGCGCCTGCTCCCTGATCCTTTTAATTGAAGATAGTAGGGTTGAATTTGGGGGACCTTCCGTATTCAAAGCATGTGCTAGTTGTTGGGTTCTCACACACACCACACACACCACACACACCAAACACACACACACACACACACACACACAGAGAGACACCGTGTAATACAGGCTTGTAAAGAGGAGCCACTTGTCGCCTAAAATCAGTAAGCATTATTTTCAAGTAACTAATCAGGGAAGCTTACGTAAATTAGAATTAAGATTGCTATTCTTTATGCTTAATATTTAGGCCACTAACATTCCACAAATGTGACTGATGTGAATAAAGGTGGGATAATACATTTGTTTCCAAGCTCCCTCTGCTGGCTCCTCGTCAATGCTGCAGCTTCCCAAAATAAAAAAAACATGTACAAATATACCTCTGGTGGTCACAAAAGCAGAACTGAGGGCAGCCTCTCCCAACCTGGCACCTTCCAGATGTGTCGGACTACAACCCCTATCATCCCCAGTCTCTGATCTCAGAGAGCCGCTGCCAGTTTGTTGAGTTCAACCTTCCCCAACGTGGTGCCCTCAGATGTTGTTTTATTTATTTATTTTATTTATTATAGTTATACCCTGCCTTTTTTCCTGCAAGGAACCCAAGGCGACTTACATAATCCTCCTCCTCCTCTCCATTTTATCCTCACAAGAACCCTGTGAGGTAGGTTAGGCTGAGAGTCAGTGACTGGCCCAAAGTGTGAGTTTCATGGCCGAGTGGGGACTAGAACCCGGATCTCCCGAGTCCCAGTAACACTCTCACCACTACGCCACACTAGCTCTCACACTGGCTATAGCTCCCATCAACTCCATCCAGCATAGCCAGTAGCCAGGGACGATGGGAGTTGTAGGCCAAACCTTCCGGAAGGAGCCAGCTTAGGGAAAGGCTGGCGCAGACAGCACCGGGCTAGGTGGAGCAACGGATGGACTCCGTAGGGGAGACCAGAAAAACATCCTCCCCGCATGTCAAAGAGGGGGATCACGTGGCCATGCAGGATAGTCCGGGCACGAGAAAGTGCTGCACGTGCCTACGGATGGATGTGCTTGGGCTCCTCCACACAAGAGGAGCTCAGTGCCGGCTCCAGGTTTGGGAGGGTCCCTTGGGCAAAAGACACCCCCGAAGGGCCCCCTCCCTCAGGGAGTCCACCTTCTCACTGCCATCGTCACCAGCTGCTCTTGGTCCTCAACCTCTTTCTCACCATTGGTAGCCCTTGCTTGCGTGACAGGCGGCAGAGAGCCAGGGAGCGAGCAAGGCCGTGGCATCCGCTGCTCCTCCTGCTCACCACCACCGTTGTCTGTGCAAGAGCGAGAGGCAGGTGAACAAGCAGACTGTAACTGTGAAAAGGAGGAGCAACTTCAGGGGGCTGCTGTCAGTGGGCCCCTGCTGGGGTGTGGGCCCTCAGCAGGTGCCCAGCCATGCCTACCCATGACACTGGCCCTGGGGAAGCTCCTGGTTGGGGTACATGTGTATATATATCAGTATGCGTGTAGAGCCTAGGGGAAGCGCTAGGTACCAAAAAGGTCTGGGCCTCAGGCCCACAGGACAAAAAAAAAAAATGCACAAATTTGCATATGTGAATTTACATATGCTCTAAAGTCTCTGTGTGTGTGTCTTTAAAGGAACCTGTCTCCTAAGGACACCCGTATTTGTAAAAAGGGATGTATGGACAGGGGAGAGGAGGGCATTTGATTTCGGGGGGGGGAACCTCGGAAAGAGTCAGGGGCAGGACAGCAGGAGATGACGCACCTGTGGGCAAAAAGCCTGCTAGTCCAGGGGGATCAGATGCAAGAGAGATAATCAGGGCCCCTGTACCTTTATTTCAGCAAGTGCCCGTGGACCGCAGCAGGGTGGTGGTGGGGCAGATGGCCTCCCAGAGATGCGGGGCTCCAAAGGAAAGATTTGGGGCTCCAGCCCTAGTGGGCCGCCCCCTAACACCGCCTCTGGTAGAGCCCGTTCCCATGTGCACCAAATGTTCTGCCAGCTCAGGGGCGTGGCCACAGGTGCTTTGGCAGCAGAGGCTGTGGCTAGCCCATGCACCCCCACAGCCTTGAACAGGTGGACGGGTGTGGGTCATCCGAACCCCACTGCTGTAAAGCATCTCGAGGCTTTCCCGGCTCACATTCACTTCACTCACCTGCTACTTGGAAGTTGAGCTGGCTGGCGGGGTAGCCCTCTGGACCCAGCATTTCACACTGGTATCTGCCTGAGTCATTGGCGTTGGCTTCCTTCTTTACCAGAAAGGGATCTGGACCATTGGCCACCATCAGTTGCCGTTTGCCATTCACCAACTGAGGAGCAGGACAAGGCTCGATTTGAAATGAGGCTCCCTGGAGAGAACCAGTTCTATGCACGTCATGGTGAGTGCCGTTCAAGGGTGGGAGAAACATTTCAGCCTGAGTGAGGACTACCTTGGCTTTAGGAAATATGTCGGTGTGTGTGTGTGTGTGTGTGCATGCCAGTGGGTGGGTGGGAGTCTCAAATGGGAGGGGCTAGAGCTCAAAGTGGGTAGGACCACCTCTCTCTCTCTCTCTCGCGCACACACACACACACACACACACACACACCCCGTTCACACTTTCCATGCACATGCACATACTTTTTGCCACTGCTGCAGTGGCACAGAGAGAGAGAGAGAGAGAGAGCTGTCCCTGCAGGAACCGCTGCTTCAGGGTGTTCCTAACGCATTACTGCCGTGATTCCTGACTGAGCCAGTTTCCATCTGCCCTCGCCCTTCTCCGGGGGTGGGGGCAGCGCTTCAGGGAGGGGGGAGCAGCCTCTGTGGACAGGATGGGGAGGCTTGGTAGGCCAGGGGTTTCCCCACCCTGGTGTAGTGGTTGGACGAGGATCCAAGAAGACCTGGATTCAAATCCCCACACAGATGTGAAGCTCAGTGGGTGATTTGGGCCACACTCAATCTCTCTCTCTCTCTCTCTCTCTCTCTCTCTCTCTCTCTCTCAGCCTAACTGAGGACAGAAAAGGAGGACAACCAGTGCATTCCACCCTGAGTTCTTGTAATGATTATTACAGTTCTATCCCGCCTCTTCCTCAAGGCAGCTTGCATGGTCCCACTCCTGTCCATTTTATCCTCACAACAACCCTGTGAGGTAGGTTAGGCTAAGAGTCAGTGACTGACCCAAAGTCACCCAGTGAGCTTCATGGGCAACCGGGGACTAGAACCCGGATCTCCCGAGTCCCAGTCCAGCACTCTAACCGCTACACCAGGGGCCACGGCAGAAGCTCTGGGGAGGCGAGTGGGCTGGTGGTATCAGAGAAGGCTGCTCGTTAGGGGGCGCTGCCTACCCGGTAGAAGTTATATCTCTTCACTCCGTGGCTTGACTTGTGCCATATCAGAGCGCAATCCAGAATCATATCTTCATCCGTTTCCACTCGTATCCTCCTTTCTGCAAAATCCACCAACATCTATTCCACTGCCTGGCCTCATTGGCGGCTACCTTAAATCGGATCTGTGGACCCGTCTGGCCCGGCACCAGGCCTCATATCCGGCCACCCTGGCAGAGAGAATCATGGCTCCTCCATGCAGCCTGGGCCCAAGGCCTTGTCCCTTTGGTCTCGATCCCACCATGCCTCTTTTTTTTTATTGCCCTAGCTTGGATCTGTCGTCCCCCCCCCCCCCCCCCCGTCTCAGGCCCGCTCTCTTGTCTCTCACCTCCACACTGGATCTTCTTGTAGCACGAGTGATAATTTGTCTCACACGTGCGGCAGCTGATGAGCATGTAAAGCATCCGACCTGTGAGGCAGGAGTCTGATCAGGAGAGGACCAGAAAAGGGGTGGGTTCTGTTCGGTTTGGGAGAACAGCAACTCTCTGGGTGCAGAGGGGAAGAAAGAGGTCTGGAGAGGAGGCCAGAAAGAAGTCCAGCCTGCCACGTGGCAATGAAAGGTGGCTGCCTCAGGAGGCCGATTCTAGGCAGCAGAGTGGGCAATACATTACAGCTAGTGCATGGCCCCTCCAGCCTACAACATAACCCATAATCCCTCCTCACCATTAGCTATGCTGGCTAAGGCTGGCGAGAGTTAAAGGCCAAAACATCTGAAGGGCCCCATGTTACCCACCCCAGAGCTAACAGATCACATTTTCCAGTAAAAGTGGAAGGTGTGCCCCCCCAAGCCGGATTGTGACCACTGCGGGGAAGGAAGATTAAAGCCCCATATCCTCCCACCCCCTTGTGTTTAGAGTAAAATGGGGGGGGAAAGATGTAACTGCTAGTTGTGTCTTTAAAGTAATGTCTGCTTCAGGTCACGCAGAACGGATTGGCGGGGCGCAAGCCAATGGGAGATTCTCCTGTGCAAACCTCATTGAAACAGACAACACAGCTGCTCTTGTGCAAGGGCGCCTGTGCATTTCAAAGAGGCTGCTGCCACGCCAAGATTGCCACCTGATTCCACCTCCGCCTCCATAAAGGGCCTGCCCTGCTCTTGTGCCTTTAAAAGCACGTTGGTGTGCAGAAATCAGGTGCATGAAGCTTTTTTGTGGCATGAAGATCTATACCAACCTTCCCCAACCTGGCACCCTCCAGATGTGTTGGACTGCAACCCAGCTGGCTGGGGATGATGTGAGTTGCGGGCCAACACATCTGGAGGGCGCTGGATTTGGGGAGGCTGATACAGACCTTGTAGTCTCCTGGTTTTGGCACCCCATCCTGCTGCTGTTAAAAAGCAGAGCTACAAGGAGCCAGCTGGAAAGGTAGCACCCCTAATGGCATGGGAGCGCTCTTCCCGTGTTTTAACAAGGTTAAAACAAGGTTAGTTAGGGGTCATTTGGCTTGTCTGCCTCAGGTGGCAAAATCCCTCAAGAGAGTCCCGAGGGACTATGCCTCCATGGTAGAGCACATGTTTGGAGCGCAGAAGCTCTCGGGTCCAATTCCTGGGGCTGGATCCTGATTTACACATGGTTAGAGACCCATTGAAATCAGCGGGCCTTAAGTTAGTCATGGCTACATTTAAGTCCCCTTGATTTCACTGGGTCTACTCTAAGCATGAATAAATTGGGATCCAAACCCTGGCACTTTTTTTTAGCTAGAATGGACACAGGTCACAGGTGTGGGGAAAGACCCCCGCTACCTGTGACCGCAGAGAGATGTTGCTAGCCAGAGTACACAGCACCGTCTGCCACACCCTGAGAGCCAGTGTGGCGTAGTGGTTAGAGTGTTGGACTGGGACTCGGGAGACCCAGGTTCTAGTCCCCACTCAGCCATGAAGCTCACTAGGTGACCTTGGGCCAGTCACTGACTCTCAACCTAACCTACCTCACAAGGTGGTTGCTGTGAGGATAAAATGCAGAGGAGGAGGATTATGTAAGCTGCCTTGGGTTCCTTGCAGGAATAAAGGCGGGATATAAATATAATACATAAATAAATAGATGGACCAACAGTCATAAAGGCAGCTTCCTAAAGCCAGGCACAACCAAACCTAAGCATCGATCTGCAGGAAACTTTCCTCACGTTGGAAGAAATGATCGGTTTACCTCAGATAATGTTCTCCAGCTTCCGGCAGAAGAAAAGCAGAACGATTCTGCTTTACCCCCTGACAGATAGGGAAGTCTCCAACAACGGATGGAGGCAGGAGCTATCTTTTCCCCACCTTACTTCTAAAGGGATGTCTTCATTATAAAGGGGGCATCTTACCTGCCTGTTTCACAGGTGTGGGTAAGAACCGGAAGTCCTCCCCCACCATCCAGTTTCTGTGGTGTAGTTAGGCAATATTCGAGTCTGGACTTCATGGTCTTATAGGGCACCGTTTTGGATGGTCATGTGAATTACGTCGCTTCAAAATGTGGTAATTCTGCCCTGCACTTGGGGGCCCTCCTGCTCATTCTGTTGTGGGGCCCTGGACATCTGCCCCAAAGTCCTGCCCTGATGGCACCATTTCCTCCAGCTTCCTAGCTCATTACAACACTTCCTCCTGTACTGCCATTGGGAGGAAGTTGATAGGAAGGCCGGGTTTGGCCCGCAGGCTGAAGTTCCCACCCTTGCCCAAAATGGACCCTCCTCTTCCCACCAATCCTTTCCCCCAAACTGACACTTACCACATTCATTGCTGCAATAAACTGCAAAAAGAAGAAAGAAAGAAGTTAGAAATTGAGGGGTTCCCCCCTCCATTGCCAAGTACCCAGTTAGATTTGCCAGTACCAGATTTTAAACTGGCCCCTGCAGCTCTCCATTTAACAGTGGTCTGCTCTGGCCACCATCCATATAACTTCAGAAGATGGGGAGCAACCGGAGAAGGGCCTCCGGTATATGGGTTTGTGTGGTTCTTCATACAAACATGATAGATCATAGATAGATAGGTTAAATTAGACCAGGCTTCCCCAACCTGGCGTCTTCTGACATGTTGAACTACAACTTCCATAATCCCCAGCCAGCACCAGCTTGGAGAAGGCTGGATCAGACTGTAGGACTGCCAGATTTTAGGCTTTGGTCAGATACTCATTTTGGGATTCACTCTCAAGTATGGGTGGGTGAGAATTTTGTTTGTCTTGTCTTTTTGATAAGAATTTAGGAAAATTTGCATTTTTTCCCCTATAAAGTAGACAGAAGGAATAGGAATAGCTAGGAATAGCTGTACCTACTGAATTTGGACAGTACAGATGAGTGAGAATTTCATTCAGCTCATTGTTCGATAAGAACTTACCAAAATCCACACATTTCTTCATAAACAGGATGGAAAAAACTTAAAATGAAAAAAATCGAATGTGGGAGAAAGCAAAACTGACCGATTCTTCTATCCCTATCGATTATCAAATTCCAGGAGTTGAAGTCCAAAGCATCTGGAGATCTACTTTCTGCTCACTCCTGTTCTACAGCAGCAGACAAGCCATTTTGGGCTTCTCTACACGAGGTATTTATTGTGGTTGTGGACTCGTGATTTTTCACTCATGGTAGTTTGCGGGTGCTTTACATGATGTCGTCATCCTCCAGGGCCTCTCCCGTGCTTTCCAAGCATTGCCACGCTTCTTTTAGAGTGAGGAAAATGAGCTATTACCTGGCAATCATGCTACATTGCGCTAAAACACGTGTATTTTAGCAATTGTGCTATACTACAGTGCCACCTTGTGGTTGTGTAATGGAACATATAGGAAAGCAGAGAAAGAGACACACACCCCCAAGCACGTGTAAAGGAGCCGATCTTAATCTCGCAAAGAATCCAGAAGCAGAAGCCTCGGTAAAGTGGCGAATTAAAAGCCTCACGTAGAGAAGCCCTGTGACACTCACAGCCCTGTCCTCCAACATCTCACTGCTGCCACCCAGCAACTGCTGCCTGAGGCAGCTATCTCACTCTACCTCATGATTGGGCCAGCCCTGTTAAAAGTGTTCTCACTGATTACTGATAAGAGGTTTTGAAATTTCTCCAGGAACCCCCTCCCCTACCCAGATTTCCTCCTCATTTTTCTGAGGCCTACATCTCTCTGGGTCTGCCCCTTTACTGTTGGACCATGCACTCAGGCGTGACCCAGTTTTTTGACTTTCAAGAGTTGGCAACCCTGTGTTGTCACCAGACCCAGACCCAACCTCATGACATCATCACACCCAGTCTCTTGCGTCTCACAGGCTTTGGGATGGTGGAGTCCCATCAACCCTAACAGACAGATAGGGCCAGGTAAGGGTCTGGTAACCTCCAAGCTAGATTACTGCAATTCGCTCTATGTGGGGCTGCCTTTGAGGACGGTTCAGAAGCTGCAGCTTGTGCAAAATATGGCGGCCAGATTGACAAGAAGGACCAGAAGGTCTGAACATATAACACCAATTCTGGCCCGCTTGCACTGGCTGCCTGTGCGTTTCTGAGCCAGCTTCAAGGTCTGGTTTTGACCTATAAAGCCTTATAGGGCTTTGGACCACAATACCTGACCAAGTACCTCTCCCAGCAAAAACATCCCTGTACGCTATGATCGTCATCTAAGGCCCTCCTCTGGGGCCTCCTCCGAAGGAGGCTAGGAAAGCTGGCAATGAGGGAGAGGACCTTCTCAATGGTGACCCCCCCCCAATTCTAGAATGATCTCCCCAACGAGGCTCGCCTGACACCAACATTGTTATCTTTTCGGCGCCGGGTTAAGACCTTCCTCTTCTCTCAGGCATTTGGCAGCATATGATGAGGTTTTAATCAGGTCTTGAATTTTTCTTGTTGATTGTTTAAAATTGTTTTAAAGAGAGCTTTGGCTATTGGGTGGTATAGAAATCTAATAAATGAAATGGAATGAATGAATGGTCCTAGTAACCCTGAGTGGAAACCACTCCTTAGCTTCAATCTGGGCCAGTGCTCATCATTGCTCAACCCCCAGTCCCAGTATAGTACAGTAATGATAAAAAAAAGAGTGCCTCTGAGCATTTAATGAGCACCTCACCATAACCAATCCTCACAGATTTAGTAAGATTAAGGAGGAGGGCTTCCAGAACAGAACCCTGAACTTGGAACCTTTTCTTGTTTTTTGTTTTGTTTTGTTTTGTTTTTGTTCTAAGAAATTTAGCACAGCTTACCCTTCATAAATTTTGGCATCATCTCTTCAAAAGTGTCCAACAGATTCTGGACAGTCCACTTCACTTGGTTATAAAGCTGTCCATCTGCAAAGGAAAAGCAGGATGTAAGGGGTGAGGGATGTGGACGATGTGTCATAAGGTTGAAATGAAAACGAGTCCTCTTCTGCTGGTGCTGAGCCCTGGAGAGGGCCCGAAAATAGACCCAGGATGGACTGGGGATGCTTGCCTGTGAGAACTCCATATGAACTGGCCTGTTCCGCACCTCCCACCCAGACTAACACGTGGATCCGAATTTGGCTGTCCACTGGCTTTCTTTTACACTTCCCAGATGTTCCAGGTTCCTGCATGGTTCTTGCCTCAAAAAACATATCATAGTGCATTTTTTTAAAATGCATGTTTTGAGAGAATATACGGTATGTTAAGACATTTGCATTTGCATAATAGCAAAATCCTCAAATCAGGCTGCAGAGGCCTTTATTAGGACCAACCCAAAATGTACAAAATTGTGAGCAAGCTTTTGAAATCTCCAGATCACTTCATCGGGCTAGTCACGTTGTACAGCATGCTGGGGGTGGGGGTGGGAAGCTGGCTTGCTATTGAAGTCATAAAGTCTGCATGTCAGTGTCTTAAGAAGATGGAGTGGTTTATGTATATTTTAAAATGCTAATTTTCCTGTGGATTTCTGTTTTTTAAATGCTCAGATTCATGTGGAAATTATGAGTGAGGACATGAAACAGTGAAACAGACCACAAACAGACTGTTTTGTCCATTCCTACAGGAGTGAATAGGGGTGCACTATTTCAGAAGGACCGCCAGGTGGCACTGTCCAATTGATTGCAAGAGAGAAGGGAGTATATTAAGATTTTAAAAATGGCAGGGCAACTGGATATCTGTCTGTCTATCTATCTATCTATCTATCTGTATCTATCTAGATATCTATCTAGATATATGTCTATATCATTGAATTGGGCAGCCAAGGCAAAGCCATACCTTGAACTGACATGTCTTGGATGGCTATACATCGAATCACACTTTAAGACATTCCAGTCTATATAAATTCAATACATTCTTAATAGCCGTTGGGGAAGAACCAGTCTCATGTATTCCATATGGGCCATTCGGTATAATTCATTTTAGCACATCTCTACCTTCAAAGTTATTTTCCACGATCCGGTTCACAGAGCGTTTGAAGTGGGCAGCGAGTTTTCCTAGGGTGAATTCATCTGAAGAGGATGGAAAAGAGGAAAAATTATAGGAAGGAGAAAGTAGCTAGCTTCCTTCTTTCCTACTCATACAGGCTTTAAAATGTATATGTACATATTTATTTATTTAAAATATTCCTAGGCCACCTTAGGAGGTCAGGAGCCTTCCTAAAACAGCTTAGAACAATACAATTTATATAACAAAAACTGCTACAGTAATAAAATAGCAAACATAGATTTCATAGATTATAGAGTTGGAAGGAGCCTACAAGGCTATCGAGTCCAACCCCCTGCTCAATGCAGCTGCAGGAAACTAGAGGAGGGGTCTCCCATCCAAGTAATAACCAGGCCTGACCCTGCTTAGCTTTCCATGCTCAGACAAGCTGAGCTAGTGTAAGCCATTCACCAGCATAAACCAAATAAGCATAAGCTGCCTGGGGCATGCTGGGAGTTGCAGGCCTTTTTTCTGTCTAAACTTGCATAGGATTGCGCTTTAAGACTATAATCCTATGCACATTTACCTGGGAATAAGTCCCATTGAACTCAATATTTTTATATGTATGTATTTATTATATTTATACCCCGCCTTTTTTCCTGCAAGGAACCCAAGGCGGCTTACATAATCCTCCTCCTCCTCCTCCTCCTCTCCATTTTATCCTCACAACAACCCTGTTAGGTGAGGCTGAGGGTCAGTGACTGGCCCAAGCCACCCAGTGAGTTTCATGGCCGAGTAGTGACTAGAGCCCGGATCTCCCAAATCCCAGCTCAACACTCTTAATTACTATGCCACACTGGTTCTTAAATACAATAGATGTATTTCTGTTTATAGTAATTATTTCTAAATTTGCATTTATACATATAAATTAGCATATACGATTTTTGTGCCACTGTGCGGCCTCTTTTGCCCTCTTTTTTTTGGCCCACCCATTAAACTTTAGATGGTGGACAGAAGTATAGGCCTATCAACTCATCCCCATAAATTAAGACTCGCTTCACCCCCATGCTACATTTTTTAAAAAATGCAATGTTTAAATTATCATAGATAATTTTATCTCAAAAATGTTTAAATTATCTGATCTGATTCCTTTTCTCTAGCGGAGAGTCTGGGAGTTATATGTGGTGGGTGGACATTTTCCAGGCTTTCTCAGGCAGGAAAGTATTAACAGCAGCAGTCTGGGTGCTGAAGCCAATGCCCGGCCGGCTGCCCACGTCAAACCTCCTCCTGAGCTCTCTGCTTTATTTAGTGCAAGGCCAAAAATACCATCATATTTTAACTTAAACTTCTTACTGCCAGTAACTGAGCCTTAGGAGAGGCATTTCAACTTTTTAGAATAGGGAAAAAACTGTGCAAAAGCTGGGAAGCCACCAAACGATTGGTGGGTTGGGGAAAGGGGTGAGGACAGCGGAAAGGGAGCAGGGCCCAGAAGGCCAGACTGGGACCCCAGGCCCTAGGTTCTGCACCCCTGATTTAGTGGCTGTCTAGGATATGTAGACTAGATTAATATTTCTAAACTGGGCCTCTAAGAGCTTTTCTAGACACAGCAGTTACAGTAATACCTTGGATTGCAAGTAACTTGGTCTGAGAGTGTTTTGCAAGACAAGCAGATTTTTTATATAAATTTTGACTTGACAAACAAGCAACATCTTGCAATACAAGTTACTATAGGGATGTAACCGCTCGCCTCGAGTGGGCGTAGTGAGCCGAAATTGGCCCCGCTCATGCCCGCCAGAGACTCGCTTTGATATAAGAGTGTTTTGGATTACAAGCATGGTTCCGGAATTATGCTTGCAATCCAAGGTATTACTGTAATCCACTGTATCTACTTTCGGTTTCATCACAGAACTGGGATCCAAGCACTACACGAGGAGCATTTCCCTTCCTGCTTTTCTATTACATAACCTCTAGGTGGCACTGTGATATAGCGGAATAGCACAAACATGAGGAAATTGCACTTCCTTTCACTTTCACAATTAAATGCCGCATTTCCCTCTCTCAAAAAAAAAAACAAAACACCTGGCTGAAAGTGATGGTTTGACACAGAAGTGAAACTGGAGGTTAATGAAGTCTAAAGAACCTGTAAACAACTGTGAGTAGAGAATGATAAGTGCGATAAATGCCTCATATAGATAATCCCTAGAATGCTGATCTTAAGAGCATTGTAATGAATGCAGTGTAGTAATATGATTCTTCCCCCCCCCATCCCAAGTTCTCTTATACAATTAAAGTTCCAGTGCTTAAAAACGCGTGCAGATCCTATCAGTGGGTGTGGAGGTCAGGATTTGGTCCTAATGCCCCAAGAATCTTTCTCAGGGAGGGAGGCTGGAATGGGTGCAGCCATACCAATAATGCCCATGTATTTTTTTTGATCTATGGGCTGAAGCGACAGTGCCTCTATGACACGGTCCAGGAGCCCCCGCAATTTCCCTTTAAGTTCAGGGTCCCTGCGGAGTTTCGTCTCCAAGTAGTTATCCTTGAATTCTCTCAAAACCACCATGGCATCCTGGCTGCACTTCAGACAGCCGTGAGATCCTGTGACGGCCAGGGCTATTATTAGCCAAAATGCTGGCCAAGACATCACACTTTGATGCGGTTGCTGGAGAGGGGGCCATTGGGGTGACATCATAGCTGTGACATCACAAAGCCTGAACGCTCACAACCAAGCGGAAGCACAAGGCGGATCTTCCGCTTTAAGTACATGGCTATGATGGGTCAAGAAGGAAATGGACAGTGTAGGGAGAGGTTATCCCTTCGTCTGCAATGGCCAAGGAGAGGTCATCTGGGGCTTTGTCAGGTCTACAGCTGGAGATAATTTAGCTTTTCTCCTCATTGGCATACCTTCAGCGCAATCCTTAACATTTTGTTTCTTATAGATTTCATAGATCATAGAGCTGGAAGGGGCCTACAAGGCCATCGAGTCCAACCCCCTGCTCAGTGCAGGAAACTAGAGGAGGGGTCTCCCATCCAAGTAATAACCAGGCCTGACCCTGCTTAGCTTTCCACGCTCAGACAAGCTGAGCCAGCGTGAGCCACCTTGGGGAATAGTCCTATGGCCCTTAGATATTGTCTTGAGGGGCCATAGGATAGTTCGGATCACCAGCTCCAATGTTGGAGACATCTGACCTCGGAGCTGGGGGTCGGAGCTCTGACCAGCCCCCCTCCTCTGCCCCCTCGCAGCCGGCACAGAAAGAACGGCGCCGGCCGCTCTCCAAGGTCGGGAAAACAACCTCAGAAAGGGGGGGGGGGCATTTCAGGAAACGGAGAGGGGAGGAGACTGGAGTGGCCAGGGTATGAGTTATCCTGCAGCTGCTCCAGCCTCCTTCCCTCCCCCCCTCGGAAACCCCGTTGCTAGACAGCCGAAAACAGCCATCTAGCAAAACCGCAGAGCGGGAGGAGTGGGGAGGTGAAGATCGCCTCCGCTGTTCCTCCTGCCCTGCATTGGATGCCCTTATGAGCCACCGAGTTCGAGGGCTTATGGGCATCCCTTATTCTTCCATTTCTCAACATATGCTGAACGGACTGTGGCTCAGCCGCAGAGCACCTGCTGTGCATGCGGAAGACTCCAGGTTCAATCCCTGGCATCTCCGCGTAGGGCTAGGAAATAATCCCGGCTGAAACCCTGGAGAGCCACTGGCAGTCGATGTGGCGTAGACAACACTGGGCTACCTGGACCAGTGGTCCTAAGGCTATGACCCCTTGTTTCTTTGCGTGAGAAGGGGAGCCCTGTGTTTTAAAATTGCAGCCAGATGCGCTTAGATGCTTGTCTGTCTGTGTGTGTGTGTTTGTGTGTGGGTGCACACTAAATATTTTTGTAAAAAGGCAGTGCAAAGACATCTCCGAGATTATGAAATACTGTAAGTGTGCAAAAACAGTAAAAAAGGGCAACAATGTTAAATGACAAGACAGCCTTTCTTCATGAGGCATTTATTGTGTAGTTTGTGGGTGCTGCTTTACATGGCGGCGTCATCCCCCAGGGCCTCTCCTGTGCTTTGCAACCAGTTTAGCATCCCCCCCCCCCCATGAGGAAAGTCTGGTATATCCCCAAATGGCAGCATGAAACCCTCGTGTATTTGCACAGTTCCACTATACCGTAGCGCCACATAGTGGTTGTGTAATGAAACATATAGAAAGGCAGAGAAAGAGAAACCCCGTAAAAAAAACAAGTGGAAAGGAGCCGATCTTAATCCCACAAGAATCCAGAAGTGGAAGCCTCAGTAAAGTGTCGGGTTAAAAGCCTCATGTAGATAAGCCCACAGTGTGAACAATTGTGAATACACAGATATGCACAAATGCCTATTTTAATCTAAACGATTTTTTTTAAAAATTGTTGGGAGATAAGAGTCAGAGGAGTGGAACAAGGCTGGTAGGAGTTATGAGAGATAAATTGTGGCAAATCTGGTAACTGTTCTTTGAGATACCATTTTTTGTGTTAACATAATGATTCTCCCATGCCCCCCAGAAGTAGCATGCAAACCAGCACTGGTTACATTATCAGGTGTGGGCTTGCAAATTTTTAGAAGCATATATTAGAACTCTCAGTATGAAAATTCATCAGTGCAGACCTACATTTAGCGGTATACTGAGATTTTTTTTCCAGTCCATCCCTATTCCCATGTGTCCAAATTGGTGAAATCCCAACACAGTCTTTCTATTTTAAAGCTGAACTGGGTTTCCATTCTTCCATTTGTTTTTAAATAGTTTTATACCACAGACCAACAAAATAGTTTACAGCTAAAAACAAAATAATAACCTCCAAAGTGGGGGAAAACACACACACACCAAAACCCAACAGAAAATTAAAAACAATCGATCAGACAAACAATAAAACAGCATTAAAACAAAAAGCAGAACAATTAAACAAAACATCTAGTGATCCATTAAAGCACAGGCAGGTGACCTTTTTGGGCCGTGGGCACACTTGGCAATTTGAAAAATGGTCCAAGGCACCACTAGAAAATGGCTGCTGTGGGAGGCGTGGCAAAGGACCTGCCCAAAACACTGCATACAAGGCAGAGCTGGGGGCTGAGCACCAACAGACTAAACAACTTCATTGAGTCCAATTTTCAGCACCAGCAGAAACCTATTTCACAGCAATCCCATCTGCCAGCAAGAAAATGTATTTTTTTTTTAAAAAAAAAAAGTGGGAGTGGTAGTGCACTTTGGTGGGCACCAAGAAGGCTGTCCAGGGCGCATTGGTGCATGCGGGCACCGTGTTGCCTACCCCTGGATTGAAGGGATAGCAGTAGCTCGCTAACAGACCTTTCAGGCGATCTGAAAAGAAGTCTATACAGTAATACCCTGGATTGAGAGCATAGTTTGTTCCAGAACCATGTTTGTTATCCAAAACACTCTTATATCAAAGCGAGTCTCTGGTGGGCGTGAGTGGGGCCGATTTCAGCCCGCTACGCCCGCTTGAGGTGAGCAGTTACATCCCTACGACTACTTGTCTTGCAAGACCTTGCTCGTTTATCAAGTCAAAATTTTAAAATTTTTTTGCTTGTCTTGCAAAACGCTCTCAGACCAAGTTACTTGCAATATAAGGTATTACTGTACTCTGGTTGAAAGAGAACAGGTTGGAGGCTATGCAGAGCTTTCTCAAAGAGAGTTTTGGGGCTGCTACAAAGAAGGCCATGGTCCTAGCAGAGGCCAACCTAGCCTCTATGTAAGTTGGAACTCAGAGCAGGGCCTCATCATAAAATCTTAGATTAGATGGGGGTCTTCTACAAGAGAAGAAACTCCCTGATATGCTCAGGACCCAAGTCATATAAGGTTTGAAAGGTGAGAACCAGAACTTTGAACAGGGCCCGGGCCGGGAAGGAAGGGACAGCTAGTGCAGATGCTTCAAAATAGTAAAACACGAGAATGTCAATCTAAGCCTGTTAACAGGCAGGCCAGTTGCATTCTACACTCGCTGAAGTAGGGCATAGAGATGGTTTAGACTCCGCAACTCTGCTTTCAGAGAGAATCATGGCCTGTGGTGGTTTTTCAATGTATTGTTGTGCTCTGTCTCTTTAAGAGGCAAGCCAGAAGGCCCAGCATCGAAGAATCAGTTTCACTTTTGCAGCAGAAGCCTGTATGAGTAGTGGGGCCTGCAAAATCTCCACAGGGGCCAGAACAATCCTAGGCCTAGCCCTAGATGGATCTGTGACCTGGGACAATTCTCAGCTAAGTTGCATTTCCTCCCCCCCCCCCCCATTCCAAGACAAATTGGTGTGTTTTTTTTCTGTCCTGGGTTTTCCCAGTGAATTTGTAATCATAAATAGTTGGCTTCGTGGAAGCCCTCTGGTGCATGCTGCTGTTCTTACACAGATAATATTTATAATGGGAGTTTCAGGCTCTGTGTGTCTATTTTTCGGCCTCGTTGATGAAATTTTATGGGGTTCCAGACATCTTCCACTTGTAATCCTCCCGTGTTTTCCTACAGCTTCTTCTATCTATTTATAATTACCACCAAAAAAAATCCATTAAGGAGGGGAAAACGGAATAGCTGCACAATGGCTTTTGATTGGTAGTGCTAGGAGCCCTCCACTGTTGTCTTTGGACTTACACGATCTCTCCTCTCTGTACACGCATCTGTTGCTGTATATTACATTTTATCCTCATAGTATATTATGTTTTATCCTCACAGCAACCCTGTGAGGTAGGTTAACAGGCAGAAAAGGTGTGACCATCCCAAGGAATGAGCACCGTTTTTGGCAGAAAGGCAAGACACATATTTAATTAATACATAAATAAGGAACCCAGTGACTTTCATGATTTGAACCTGGGTCTCCAGTCCGAGTCTCACACACCCTAACCACTACACCACACTGTCCTGGTTCGCACGTAATGGCAACCCACAATTTTTTAAAAATTGTGGGTTGTTGTGAATGAGGCAACGTGCTGCCATGTTGCCCCCACCGCAGAGAAGTTTCTCTGGCTTGTTGGGGGGAATCACAAGCCAGAGATCCGGTTCAGATACACTTCTATACAACCCAGTGGCGAAGCGTCCCTGGGTTGTTTAGCCACTCCCACTTGCAGTGGGAGCAACTGGGCAGCATGCACTGGCGCACCGTCTCATTCACGACAACCCACTATTTTTAAAAAATGGTGAGTTGTTGTGATGCGCAACTGGCTGGCACCCTCACTTCCTGGTTCAGGGAAACCATAATTTGCCACCATGTCCCGAACGTGCAAACTATGGTTTGCCCTTCTCCTGCAAACCAGAATTGTAAGCCAGGGTTTGATCCTGGTTTGTTTGCAGGGCAAGTGGCAAAGCCATTTGCCAGTTCAGACCTAATGCCAAACAATGGTTTGTTGCAAAGCGAGAAAGTAGGAAGGGCCCCACAACCCATGAGGGACAGACGGAGGAAAGATCCTGCCTAGGGCTCATTCCGATAGTGCCAAACCATGGTTTGGCATTTAACATGGCTCCTTCCAGATATGGCTTTCCCTTGTTATAATGCTTCTCCCTCATCCCCCATCTCTCCCCACAGCTGACCCTGTGGAGCTCTGTTCCCCAAAGGCTGCCTCCCCCCCCCCCCCGCTTTGCCCTCCCCACCCGCCACGCCTCATAATCTTGCAAATTCCCGGGCCGTGTCACCCTTTCATCGCATCTTGTATATCGGGGCTCTGGGACCACCTGGCCTTGTGGGGTCAGAATAACTGCGGTCACGGTCTGCTCTGCATTAATTAACCTTTGATCCTTAACGGCACCCGGGGGGGGGCGAGGCAGGGGGGAGCCTCGTAAATACAACAGGGAGATTAATACCCAGCGAACAATTTCACTTTCAAGACTGATGGACAGCTGGGAGGGAAAGGAGCCCATCAGACGGGTGGTGGTGGAAGGGGACAGCAATTTGGGAGCTGGGGGCGGGGCATCTCAGGTTGGAATAGCAAACTGACTGTGAGTAGGGTTGTCAATTTATGAGGGGGGTGGTGGGGGAACCAAACTTGTCTGCTTTTGTGCCTTTCATAGCAGTTTGATTTGCAGAAATCAGCAAGGAATGTTCTTTTCACAGCAGAGAGATAAACTTGACCACCTGCTAACCTCTGTGTTTAATGCACAGCAGCAGAGATTGATTGGAAAGTTGGCAACCCCAGCTGTGTGAGGCCAGATTAC
This sequence comes from Shinisaurus crocodilurus, assembly GCA_021292165.1. Lineage (NCBI taxonomy): Eukaryota > Metazoa > Chordata > Lepidosauria > Squamata > Shinisauridae > Shinisaurus > Shinisaurus crocodilurus. The sequence goes on along the minus strand of JAHFWL010000046.1, from coordinate 393,872 downwards.
AGTACCTGGGTCTGTGGCACAGATTAGAAGTTGATCTTAAATTGGAATGCCACAAGCTACAAAATATTTGAAGATTATTTTACGATCTTATTATTCAAGGTGGGTAAACTGGGGCTGTCCATAGGTTTGAACTACAGCTCCCATAATCCCTGACTATTGGACATGCTGGCTGGATTGATGGGGAGTTGTTGTCCAAAGCATCTGGAGGAGTCCAGATTGCCTACCCCTGATCTTACTCTAGATAGCTACTGGATTCATGAAATTAAAATATGAATTATTATTTGATTTATATGTATCACATCTAAGATACACCTTCTTGGACCAAAAAGGAATTACGAAACATTCGTATCCTGTTTATGGATTTCGCAGATAGTTGCAAGCCTTTGCCATCCTCCCAACACCTTATTTTAGTGCAATGTTAATTGATTGGATAACTATTTATTTTGTAGTATATTGCAGAGCGATCTTATGCATGTTTACTAGAAATAAGTCCCACTGTTGTCAGTGTGGCTTACTCTCTTGTGTGTTTAGGATTGCAACCTTGCATGTAATCCTATACATGTCTACTCAGAAGTAAGTCCCACTGAGTTCAGTGGGACTTAACTTCCAGGTTAATGTGAATAGGATTGCAGCTTTAATCTTTTATTGGTATTCAACATTTTTGAATGCCTGCTTTTTATTCTGGTTGCATATTAACTTTCTTCCTATATGAAGTACTGTCTTGTGCTGTCAACTGCATATAATATTTAGCTGATTATTTAAATTTATTCAGAAACCAGATTATTAAACTTGCATTTTAATGAAACCTCAATATAGTTTCCTTTTTGAGGATATTAAAAGAAAGGTTTAGTAAGTTTAGTAAGCAATTTTAACAAGCGGTTTAATAAGCAAAAGCTACACTTGGTGGAAGAAAATTTCAGTTTGGGAGTCTTTAGTCTAGAATATTCTATATCACAGTAACACACCAGAGCCAAAATGTTTTTGTAATGAACAAATTCAAACCCCATCTTTCTTTCTTTCTTTCTTTCTTTCTTTCTTTCTTTCAGTAAGTTCTGCCCTGCCTTTCTGCTAAAAATATAGCAATCAATACAACTAACAATAAATTCACAAAAGAAAATGTAAAAATATAATAAAACAACAACAATAACATCCTTTCATGGAATAACAGGGTTTTAAAAGGTAGACTGGTACTGATTTCAGCTCAGCATCTGCCGCTTCACTTGCCTGAGGCTGTTGATTCTAGCAGGAAATTAGACGTGATTCCACTCTGAAAAACTACAAGTATCTGATTTGGATACAAAGTGGAAGGCAAACCGCTCTCAAGCTGAAATCTTATACATCCTTATTTGGGAGTAAGTCGAGTTCCATCAAAGTCAGTGAAACTTACTTTACAGTAAAGTGCATAGGGCTGCAGGTTTCTTTTTCAGCATATTTGGCTTAGCGGGGGAGGGAAGGTCGTGCGTCTGTATGGACTGCTGCAAGGTAGCTTGAAAGGCAATAACCTCCTTTTCTGAGCTGTGGTCAGAGCCAGACAAGGGGGCTTGTCCCCCCAAATCAGTCTACACATGACCTGTGGAAGCGGTTCATTCTGCGCACCTGTGCAGACCAGCTCTTAGAAGCAGTCTTTTTGGGCCAAAACAGACATTACTTTAAGTTTGTGTCCAGCAGCTATTCCTTTTAATTTTATTTTCTTTAAACTTTAGAATAGGTGCAGGGCCCTGATCTGGATTGGGAGCATAGTGTAGTGAGTAGCGAGCAGGGAGGGCTTTTAAAATCTGGATGGGGGGGGGGGCTCTGCCTATTCCAGAGTAGAAAGGAAAAGAAGACATAGCCAGTAGACACACATTTAAAATAAAGTCTGTTTTGACCCGAAGTCCTTAACTCAAATGCAGGTTTATGATTGTGCAAATGAGCCTTACAGCATGGACTGGTCCTTAGTCAGCAGAAAAAGTCACTTCTCTTAGGGCGCAATCCTATGCAAGTTTAGGGGGGGGGGGAGGCCTACAACTCCCAGCATACCCCAGCCAGCATGGCTGTCTGGGGCATGCTGGGAGTTGTAGGCCTTTTTTTTCCCTATCTAAACTTGCATAGGATTGCGCCCTTTAGCAAACAACCTTGTACGGTAGTCCTTATAACAGAGACCCCAAAAGCAGATCCGACAAGCTGAATAGAAACACATGTGCCTTGCCCTTGAGGCCTCTTCAGTACCAGAGGACCCTCTTGTTTTAGCTGTCCCAGGAAGGCAATAAAAGTGGGATGTTACCAAGCACCTGGTCAGTTGCCTGCCTTCAGCTTGGTGGCTCACAAGTTGTACCGGCCTAGCTAAAAAAACATGAAGGTTTCCGCAGGAGAATAATTGCTATAAAGGTGAATTTCCTTTATAGTTGTGCCCTAATGCCATAGTTGTGGTGGCATTGTCTGTCTATCTGTTCTAATACATTTACATCCCATCATCATCATCATCATCATCAGGCGATCACTCGTGACCGAGTAAGATTGTCTTCCGGGATAAAAGGAGGAAATTCTAAAGAAGATTGTGTAGACTCTAGCGATGGGTCCGTAAGTGACTGTGGAGGCCAATTCTAGATCCACACAGCTTCCCACAGTGAGGACACAGGTTACCAGATAGAAGATGGTCCTGTAAAGGATTCATTTGACGTGCTTTTCGCTTAGCACGTTTCTCCCTTTCACCTTGCACTCGGGCTTCTTCAAAGTCCATGGAACCTTTGTGAAAGGCCAACCTCCATTTAGATCGTTCATGGGCCAGAGCTTCCCAGTTTTCGATGTTTATATTGCATTTTTTTAGATTAGCCTTATGAACATCTTTAAACCTCTTATATTGACCACCGATATTCCGCTTTCCATCCTTGAGTTGGGAGTAAAGTAACTGCTTTGGGAGACGGCAGTCAGGCATTCGAACAACATGACCGGTCCACTGAAGTTGGCGTTGAAGGATCATTTTTTCAATGCTAGTAGAATCATAGAATCATAGAAAAGTAGAGTTGGAAGGGACCTACAAGGCCATCGAGTCCAACCCCCTGCTCAATGCAGGAATCCAGGTCAAAGCATCTCTGACAGATGTCTGTCCAGCCGCACCTTGAATGCCTCCAGACTGGGAGAGCCCACCACCTCCCTAGGTAGTTGATTCCATTGTCTTATTGCTCTGACAGTCAGGAAATTTTTCCTGATGTTTAGGTGGAATCTAGGTTCCTGTAACTTGAGCCCATTATTCTGTGTCCTGCAAACTGGGATGAACGAGAAGAGATCTTTGCCCTCCTCTGTGTGACATCCCTTCAAATACTGGAAGAGTGCGATCATATCTCCCCTCAGTCTCCTCTTCTGAAGGCTAAACATGCCCAGTTCTTTCAGTCTCTCCTCATAGGGCCTTGTTTCCAGTCCCTTTATCATCCTTGTTGCCCTCCTCTGAACCCTCTCCAGTTTGTCTATGTCCTTCTTAAAGTGAGGTGCCCAGAACTGGACGCAGTACTCAAGATGAGGCCTAACCAGTGCCGAGTAAAGGGGAATTATCACTTCCCGCGATTTGGAAGCTATACTTCTATTAATACAGCCCAAAATTGCATTTGCCTTCTTTGCAGCCACGTCGCATTGCTGGCTCATATTCAGTTTGTGATCTACCACAATTCCAAGATCCTTCTCACTTGTAGTATTGTTGAGCCAAGTGTCCCCCATTCTGTAACTCTGCATTTGGTTTCCTCTCCCTAGGTGCAGCACTTGGCATTTATCCCTGTTAAATTTCATTCTGTTGTTTTCGGCCCAGCGCTCCAGCCTATCGAGGTCACTTTGAATTTTGTTTCTGTCTTCCAGAGTATTAGCTGTTCCACCCAACTTTGTGTCATCTGCAAATTTGATAAGCATTCCCTGTACCTCCTCATCCAAGTCATTAATAAAAATGTTGAAGAGCACCGGGCCCAGGACCGAGCCCTGTGGTACCCCGCTCGTTACCTCTCCCCAGTTTGAGAAGGAACCATTGATAAGCACTCTTTGAGTCCGATTCTTTAGCCAATTGTGGATCCACCTGATAGTTGTTCCATCTAGCCCACTCTTAGCTAGCTTACTAATCAGGATATCATGAGGCACTTTGTCGAAAGCTTTGCTGAAGTCCAGGTATATAATGTCCACAGCATTCCCACAGTCCACAAGGGAGGTTACCCGATCAAAAAATGAGATCAGATTAGTCTGACAGGATTTGTTCTTGACAAATCCATGCTGGCTTCTAGTAATCACTGCATTGTTTTCAAGGTGCTTGCAGACTGACTTCTTTATAATCTGCTCAAAAATCTTCCCCGGGGATTGATGTCAGACTGACTGGCCTATAGTTCCCAGGTTCCTCCTTCTTGCCCTTTTTGAAGATGGGAATAACATTTGCCCTCCTCCAGTCGTCTGGCACTTCACCTGTCCTCCATGATTTCTCAAAGATAATAGACAGTGGTTCTGAGAGTTCTTCTGCCAGTTCCTTTATTACTCTAGGATGCAGCTCATCAGGCCCTGGAGATTTAAACTCGTTCAGAGTAATCAGGTGCTCCTTGACCATTTGCCTATCAATCTCAAGCTGCAATTCTGCCCCTTCAGTCTGCACTTCAGGTTTGCCAGGGGGGTCATAGACCCTCTTTTGGGAGAAGACCGAGCCGAAGTAGGAATTGAACACTTCTGCCTTTTCTTTGTCTTCTGTTATCAATTTGCCATCCTCATTGCGTAGTTGAACCACCAGTTCTTTCTTCTGTCTTTTACTGTGCATGTATCTGAAGAAAGCTTTTTTGTTGCTTTTAGCATTCCTCGCTAACCTTAGCTCATTCTCAGCTTTAGCCTTCCTGACACTATTCCTGCAGTTCTGTGCTACCTGCCTGTACTCTTCCCCTGTAGCCTGTCCTTCCTTCCACTTCCTATACGTGTCCTTTTTTGTTTTCAGGTCATCTTTGAGTTTATTGTGAAGCCACATTGGCTTCTTCTGTTGCCCTCTGCCTTTTTTCCTTGTGGGAATTGTTTGCAATTGTGCCTTTAAAATTTCCTTTTTTAAAAACTCCCACCCCTCCTGGGCTCCCTTTCTCGTGAGAGTCACTTGCCATGGGATCTTACTAATCATTGTTCTGAGTTTGTTAAAATTGGCTTTCCTAAAATCCAGGGTACGTGTTTGGCTACACTCTTTGCTTCAGGGAAAACAGGGAGGTGGTAGTCTTTGCTTCTTCCAGTACACTGACATTTGTTCGCCTATCTTCCCAAGTAATTTGCAGGATTTTCCGGAGGCAACGTTGATGAAACCTTTCAAGGAGGTGGAAGTGACGTTTATAGATAGTCCATGTTTCGCAGGCATACAATAAAGTTGGTAATACAATGGCTTCATAAACCAGTGTTTTGGTCTTCTTACAAAATATCCCGATCCTCGAACACTCTATGTTTCATTCGAGAAAATGCGGCACTTGCGGAGCTCAGACGATGCTGGATTTCACTGTCGATGTTAGCTGTAACAGAAAGATAGCTGCCAAGATAGAGAAAGTGATCGACATTTTCCAGTATTGTCCCGCCAAGCTGGATAGATGGCATCACCAAAGGATTGGCTTGCACTTGCTGATGAAGCACTTTGGTTTTTTTGATGTTAAGTGAGAGACCAAGTTTTTCGTATGCTTCTGCAAAAGCATTTAGGATAGTTTGGAGATCATCCTCTGAATGTGCGGAGACCACATTATCATCAGCATACTGAAGTTCCACAACGGAGGTTGTAATTACCTTACTTTTTGCTTTCAGCCTGCTGAGATTAAAAAGCTTTCCATCTGTTCGATATATAACCACTGGGGTTTCCGGGGTGGAAAACAGGGAGGTGGTTTTCTTATAGACCACAGTGACCCCCCCCTCCCCATCTCTGGAGTCTATGTTGGTGCTGCACTAGAGGGCAAAGCTGAGAGAGAGAGAGAGAGAGAGAGAGAGAGAGACCAACTCCCCCAACTTGCTCTTCCAGGTCTTGATGCTAAAAGCCAGGTTGGCTCCTTCTTCATCTACAGGCAAATTGTCAATAACAGCTGCTTTATCATGCACCAACCTGGCATTGAACAGCAGCATCTCAAGACCTGCTTGAGAGGGAAGCACTATTCAGTTTATTGTGGCCAGAGGACAGACTGGAAGGTGGTACAGCCTTTAAATATAGAACTCCTCTTCCCCTTAGCTGGCCTGTCTCCGCCACATCTCTCCCTACTGCATCTCCCTCTGACCATTATCCGTTTGCTTGGTGGTCATTGATCACAAGAAAATATTCGAATGAAAGGCAACTCCCATTCCTTTTCATCTTTTCTCTGTCAAGTTCCTCATAAGAGTAAACAAATAAACAATCAAACACCCCCACACCCAAAACCCCACACCCTTAATCCAAATACAGGTCTGTCATTTACCCCAGGGCTTGTAAAACTCGCCAGACTTCCTTCTAGGATGCTTCCAGACATCCTAGCGCTACCACTCAGAAGGCCCTGCGCAGTTCTTCCGTCTTTTTCTCCTTAACAGATTTTCCGTGGTAAGAAAAAAAAAAGGCAGAGGAAGCAGTGGGAAACACAAGAGGCCTACAAGTAGAAGACGTCATCTAGACTCCCGTAAAATTCTGTGAATGAGACAGGCCAATGGCATGATGAAAGCCTTGTCTGGAAGCACCCATAAACTCTCATGAAAACCACCCCCAAAACAACTGCACACACATATAAGGAAAAGTGTGAGACACAAGGGGAGTCACTTTCTCACACACTATTCAGATTATTATGTGTGTTAGAAAGTGTGTGTCTGAGAGAGAGAGAGAGAGAGATTCTCCTCATGTCTCATTTTTCCTTATACATGTGTACAATTGTGGTGTCCCCAATTTGTATTTGTTTCTTGGTGTGTACATGGGTCCATTTGTGTTTTCCTTCCCTCTCCCGTTCCCTCTCTCACTCCACTTGTCCACCTGTCTGCATGTGTTTGGGCATCTGTCTTGTCAGTATGTTTGCCCCCTCTCCTTGACATGCTGTTCATCACTGTCAGAAGCCCACTCGCTCAGGCCGGTGCCATCATCGGGGAATGTAGCAACCCCAGATCAAAGCCCCACAGTTCTGGAAAGCTCTTTCACCACCAATGGCTCCTGGTTCCAGGACAGGGCGAGAAACCTGACTATCAAATCTTGCATAGCTCATTAATGCTTCAACAGATCCTTGGAAGCTCGATTTCCCCTTCCCCATCAGTGTGGATCCAATCTAACTCAATGACCGCCTGCCATTTACCCAAGGGCTTGTAAAACTCACCAAACTTCCTCATAAACTCCCAGCATTTTAAAGAAACTCCAGCCTGGCTGATATCGGATTCCAGAAACCTCGGTAGAGAAAGCAGTGGATGCGGTCTCCAGACGCGGCCGTCAGGGGGGTTGAAAAAAAAGGTTGGTTTGCTATCATCGGCGTATTGTGTCACTATGTTATTGTATCACATTGTTTTCCTGCATTCTTTTCCCTAATGCATGATAAATTCTAGCGCAGCCTGCCTATGCAGCCGAAGCCGAAAAATATCAGAGAAATATTTGAGACGGCAAAGTCTGCGGTATTCATGCGGATACGTTATCTGCATGATATCGGCCTTACCAACGTTTTGTGATATAATGGGAGGTAGATAATATCCTGGCTAGTGAACGCAACGGAAAGCAGACACGGTTATTCGAGAGCAAGGCGGGTGGCACAAGAAGCCTGCAATGTTTATACTGCAGCATTATCCAAACGAAGCTGTAATATCTCAGCTGACGCAGGCAAGGAGAATTCAATAGAGATTAGCCAAGAGATCGAGACAGCTAACGCGATGGTGCTTACATTGCTAAACATATCCATATTTACAAGAGACGTTTGGTAATAAAATGTGTTCTAGAGGCAGGGAAATGAGAGCGGTCTTGTAGCTAACGGCTCATTCGTTGTTTATATTTTGGGGCTCAGTTACAATTTTGCGGAGAGCCAGAACAGCTTTTAGCAAGGTTTGCTCAAATATATGTGGGCAAAAAAGTTCCCCTGAACGTTTGAGTCTCAAAACCGGCAAATCCTCCATCTCCCATCCCTCTGTCTGCCACCAAATAACGGGAAAATCGAATTGTCCCAAGTGACACGTTAAAATGATTGCGACCGTCTGTATAACATTTTCTTAGATTACCACAGCGCACAAAATGAACAGGAGCTGGACAGAGAATTCTTCAAACACAAGGGATAACAAGCTGTGGCAGCTTTATGTTGATGTTAGCTAGGTGATTTCGGTGGTAATGGGTTCTACATTGCTTCAACAGACACACAAATTGTCCTTTCATGTTATGCAGGGGTTGCAATTTAAATATATAGTAACTTCTACTGCTATATAGGTATATATGTTCTATTACTGTAGAGAAATTTTTTTTTCAATAGTTGCGGCTTTTGAGAAGTATCAAATCTTGCATATCTGTATTCAGATAGTTCACGTACTTATGAAAATTTAGGTGAAAACTCATTAAGAAGCAATAATTCCCTCAGTTTTGGAGAAGGCAGGACCTTGGCTTTTGGGAAATCCAAAATCTTCTCTCAGATTTGTTGTCACTGAAATTGGATGCTCTCTGATGTGAAGTTTGCCAAAAACGCAATGAAGGGGGGGAAATGTTTCAAAACTGGGGAGATCATATCTCCTCAAAATAAAATTTAAATCCCCCCCCCCCCCATTGCTGCTTGTAGACAAGCTATTACTGTGGAAAATTTCTTCATCATAGCCTGTATGTTTAGAATTTGGGTAAAATGTCTTCCTCCTCCATAAGCAGCTACTTATATGATGCACGATAGCAGGTGTTTTATTTTAACAGTACATCATAGTCCTATGCCTGTTTACTCAGAAGTAGGTCTCACTGAGTTCAATGGCACTTGCTCCCAAATAAATGTGTAGGATTTCAACCTAAATGCTATAATTCCTTAAGTCAAACAAAGCTAAAATTGAAATTTCCTTCACACTAAAAAAAAAAAAAAATACATTGAAGAAGAGTTAAGAAGATGGATACCGAATTCAAGGATTATTGGGGTGAACTTCAACACTTAGCTCATCATCTCTATTCAATATTATGTTTGCTTATTTTATGTTGGGTGAAAGAGTGTGTCTTCCTCGCGGGGCTAAAAATGAGAATGAAAGCAACACCATTTCTGTAAGGTCTGGTAGTCGGCATGCCCCACTAAATTGTTTTGGAAGCCTTCAGACTCTGTGCTTTCCTATGGCTCAGAAGTACACGATTTTGTACAGGACAGGTAAGGCCTGCATACTTTTTCCCACCCTGTGGGTCGTAAATCTAGCTCGAAAACACTACAACTGCCTCACACACACACACACCCCAAGTTTTGAGGCTTAGTAAATACTAGTAAAGTTTTTATTCTTAGATTTGGTATCAAAGCTGGTATTTGAAGAATATGCCCGAGTATTAGATACAAATTTGGTGCATTCTCTGCAAGCAGCAGGCAAACGGAGGAAATAAATTAGGTGCTTGTACCTATTAATTTGGCACAGCAAGAGGGAAAGCTCTAACATAGGAAAATTGTATGTACATAGCGTAGCCTCTCTGAGTTGTACATGCATTCATGTGTTTGGATTCTTGGATGATAGCTGACCATCTCTAAAGCCATCATGGGTTGCTTTGCAAAAGCTTACATAATAATGAATTGCCATCTCAGTGCCAATGAGTTACGGACCTGGGAGCTAAACCTGTTCCCCCCAAATAGTTTTGTTTTATTCAGTGGCATCTGGAGCACTAGAGAGTGTATGGGGGGTGGTGATTACTGGGCATTATTTATGGTTAACCATTCAGTATATTGCAAGTGCTCTTTGCACGATACTATCAGCCTCATCAAGTATGCTTTTCTATTCCATTTCACAAAGAGCAACTGAAACTAAGGAGTGACTTGACCGAGGCTACCATGGTGACTTTGTGGCAGAGGAAGTATTTGAGCCCACATCTCTCACTTCCAGCAATCTTAACTCTCATGGAATATGGGGTGGGTTAGGTTTTTAATAAGAATTTTTAATATTGTTTTAATCATTATATTTTATTGTGTTTTACTGTATTTTAATTGTACATCGTCCAGGGTGGCCGGGTGACCGGCCAGATGGGCGATTAATAAATATAATAAATAAAATTAAATAAATAAATAAATAATGCCCCTCTGGTCCCTTTGAAGCTTATCAGGAGAATCTCCATGAGGTCAATAACGAATGACAAACTTCCCTGAGTGATAGTTTTTTCCCTTCCTGCCAAGGCCAGCCTTCCTTTGTAAATGTGGAGCCATTTGTATGTGTTGTATGTGTTCTAGGATGGAGCCCCAAGGCCCAGCCAACCCCTTTGCATGAATTAATTGGACCCTAGCTAGAACGTATCCCAGAATCCTTTCCAGTACACAAGCATTCCTCATCGAAGAAATTAGTGTGCAAAGGATTCCCTTGAAGGTGAAATGCTTGAAAATGGCTGCCTCAGTCCACCAGGCTTTGTTCATCTTATTTGCAGTATAATAATTTTACTTAAAAATTAAAGGATATACTGTTTCCCTCCCCTCTTTCAAATACAGTTCCGTTATTCATGCTAGGGTAGTTTAAATACAAAAGATTGGATCTAGGCTAACAGTACAATCCTGTAAACATCTACTCAGAAGGAAGTCCCGTTGAGCTCAGTGGAGGCATGCTCCCAGGTAGTGCAAATCAGATTGCGGCCTTAAAAGCCAAGCCGTGTATTAGAAAAACATAATTGCCTGACAATATAATGCGTGTATGAAATGGAAGGGAGCCTTACCAGTCATGCTTGGAGCCTTACCAGTCATGCTTGGAGCCTTACCAGTCGTTCTGCAAGGGAATGACAATTCTATCAACACGCTAAGGTCGCAATCCTATGCATGTTTAGAGAGCAAAAAAAAAAAGTCCTACAATTCCCAGCATGGCTGGCTGGGGAATGCTGGGAATTGTAGGACCCCCCCCCTTTCCCCCCCTTGTCTAAACATGCATAGGATTGCACCTGAAGAAAATTTTCACAAGGCAACCCCCCAAAAAGGAAAAATCAAGACAAAACAGGACAATGCTTTACCAGGGACAAGTTTGAAAAAATGCGGGCTGCCACTGGTATATTAGACCATAGTGCCCCCAAAACTGTAACTCTGTATATGTATTCCATCAACGTTGTGTAGAAGGTGAACAATCAGGCCTGTATTGCCTTCGTATCATCAATCAAAGAGCCTGTGTGCATGCGTGCGTGTTTGATTATCACATTTAAGATAACTGAGATGTAATGATCGTGATAATTTTCAGTACTATTTATTTTGGTTTCCCCTTTAACATGGAACACAGCAAGTACGGTATGTTAGAAATACAGAGAAGCTATTGTGAGAACTCAAATTCACATGATGGCTATTTTTCCAAAAGCTGAAAGGAAATCAAGCTGGTGTCTGTCATCCGTCTTTTCATATATATCCAGTAACTGTTGTTGTTTTCAGTTCTAAACATACTTACTGTGAAATGTCCCATTAATTTCTGTTGGATTTGTTTCCCAGTATGTACCGTATACTTTGGATTACAATTTTCAGCTATGTTTTACCTAGCAATCCTGTGTTTTACCTAGCAATCCTACAGTAAAAGGTGTTGTATGTTTTCAGCATTTACCAGCAGCCTATATCAGTAAGCAGTAAATTTCAGGATGAATTCTCTGGATTGGATCCACATTTAGTCACACTTTGTCCATTGAAACAAATGGGACTTGGATTTGAAGGCCTGGAAAAAAACAGAAAAATTCAGGGCAGGGGAGGGAGAGAAATGGTCCCCCCCCAAAATTTTCCAAAAAGCCCTGGAAATAGTTTTGCTTTTTCCTAATTTTTCTGGTCCCCCCCCCATTTTTTCCAGTCCCCCCCCCTTCACATCTCTAGCCATAACTAACCAGTTTCATTGATTAGTCACTAAATCTGGATCCAACCCTGTATGTTTTTCTTTTAAAATCCTTTGGGTTTTTTTAGTTTTTTTTTTTTAAGAAAAGCCTTATAAAATTTTGACAGGATCCACAGCAAGTACATAATCTATCTTTCATGGATTTAAAATCTCAAAGTTCCTTATCCCATACATTTCAGTCGGGTAACAGGGATCTCCACCCTACATAGTCAAAAACAAAAACAATTTTTTGATGACTACCCTTCTCCAGCATATTACTGATCCCAGTTTGTATATTTTATATGCTGCTTGTCAGCATGAATTTTTGTAGAATTTGGAAGGGGGGAGGAATCAATTCAACCTGTCCTAAAAAAGGAAGAAAGAAAGGATTATGCTTTGAAGCTTATCAGAAGGAAACCACTGATGGAAATTCTGAGCACAATCTAGACAAAGTTAAGTATTTTAAAGAGCAATTGATTTTAATGGGAGAGATTGAGACTGCAATCCTATACCCACCTAAATGGAAGTAAGATCCATTCAACTCAGTGGGCCTTACTCTTGAAAATACATGTATAGGATTGTGCTTTTAATCACAGGGTGCTTCACCTTGGCTGGATCATGGCCCTCTGTCTACAGGAGAAAAGCCTCAGTTAGTGTCTCCAATATCTCACCCACTCCCAGGAAGGAAAGAATAGAAAATATTTGTAAATGCTGATGTTTTTTGTTAATTATTATCAACATTATCACTTATACAAAACATGAATAAGTTGCTAATAATAGTAAGTCGATACATCGCTAAATTTGTATATTACAGATGAACAACTTTATTATGGCATAAGCTTTCGTGGACTTAGATTCCACCTTGTTAGATGCATGAAGTGTTACCCTCAACAAAATTAATTTGTTAGTCTTTAAAGTGCCCCGAGATTCTTTGTGGTTTTCGCTGCAACACAAACTAACGTGGCTGCCCCTTTGGAAATTAGTATATTGTGAAATGCTACTTACTTCTGCCACAGCCACTAATAATAATAATAATAATAATATGGAAATCGGAAATTCAGGACGAACTGGCCAACTCTTGAAAAAGGAGATTCCATCCATGAACGCTGTGCAAGGCCTTGGCAATTCTAGGCATGGCCTTTTTCTCAGATTTAGTCACAGGTGAAAGACTTACCGGTAACTGGAATATGCCTTAAATTATCCAAAGATCAGTTATATGCATGCGATAATAGCAAAAGTTGAAGAGTAACAAAACCTGAAACCTAAGGAGAGCAGTTTGGGAACAGTAAACCATTTGAAATAATTCTCTGAGCTACAGGAGTCTTTGAATTATCAGTCACATGTAATGGAAATGTAACCCTGAAAATAACTGCGTAATAGCAACAGTGCCCCAAATCCTTGAATCACGATACTTCTGGTTTAATGGAGGGTGGTACTATGTGGTGCTGTGCTTTAAGAGATCAGGGCTGCAATCCTCAAAGCACTTATTAGAGAGTAAGACCCTTTGAACAGGGTGTGATTTACTTCCCAGTAAACAATACTGTAGGATTACACTGCGCCGCCACAATCCTGTGCATATGTTACTTGGGAATAGGGCCGGTAGAACACTTTAGAGTAAAGATGATTTGGACTGGGCTGTCCATCATCCTGATTAGTTTTCTCCAAATTTTCCATTCTCGGCTAGCTAGAGTCTGAGGGCTGGAGATCAATAAATAGATTAACAGGGAAGCAAACTTGAGATGGGCAAACGTTTTTGAATAGCTGATAAGCCTGGAATGCAAAATAAAGTTCTGCATTTCGGAAAAATAAAAGTGTTAGAAGCAAATTCTGAGAACAGAGAAAGTATGTGGGGGGGGGGGGAAGGAGGAGTGAGATTGAAGGCAAGGAAGCAACCAAGCAAAATGATGACTTTTTGAAAGGTTCAGAGAAGAAGAAGGGTAACAAATTGCTATAGAATAGAGACAAGTTGATTCAGGATATATCAATGTTTCCTAAACTTTTGATAGATGGGGGACATTCCCCCCCCCCCGATTTACAACTGACACACTTGACTTCTGCCCCAAATGCTTCACTTTTAGAGTGCGAAAGGACAAGCAGCCTGGATTCAAATGTCTCTGGCTATCAAGAAGTGCCGGGTTGCAGCTGCTTACACTTTGAATTAAAGCTGCAGTATAAACAGACGTTTTGCGTGTTTGAAAGAGCTGCACTCTGAGCTGCTAGTGGTAATATGCAGAAATGGAACTCTTGTTGGACCTTGAAGTTGGTCTGAGGCAGTGGGGAACCAGTGCCAGCTTGAAACATAAGAGGAAAGAGAGCTGGGAGAGATGAGGGCTAAATGAAGCTTCCAGATTCAGAGGCAGTATACCTCTGAGTACCAAATGCCAGAGGCAAACTAGAAGAGATGGACATCATCTTCCTACTCCAGTGCCACTTTCATTTTTTTTATTATGTAGCCAGTAGTCGTCACAAAGCCTCGGAACAATTTAAAGCCTGAATCGAGCAATGATAAGAGTAAGAATGACCTAGCCTCGGAAGAGCCCCTCGCTGTGTTTCTGCGGAGTCGTCATTCTGAGCATGCCTCCTGGCTGGAAGGAGGAAATCCCAGAGCAAGAACTCATTCATAGATGCAACAGGAAGCCTCCTTTGAAGGCGGATAAATGCTGCTGAGTTGCTGCATTGGGAGTGATTGTTGAATGATCCAGTCATCACACCCAGTGTAAAAATGTGAGATAATACCTCACCCCCACCACAAAGCAAGACTAGACCAGTGACTCATCCAGAGATACAGTGTGGGCAGCCTTCTCTGTAGATGAGTTTTTTGGGTTCACACAGCAGCCTTTTGGTTGCTTCTTTTGGCACCCCATTTGGGGACTGCTACCCACACTGGTTTGGATCCAGGCTTAGTCATACTTCTAGTCGATCCATTGAAATCAATAGGGCAAGTTAGTCTAACTTAAGTCTCATTGATTGGAATGGCTCTACCCTAAATATGACTAAGTCTGGATCCAGGGAATGAGTGAATCTCGCCACTAAAAGGAGACTTCAGTGCAAGACAAGCTATCATTCCTGATATCTCTGATGTTCAGGTGGCGAGTGCCACTACGCATAAAGCCAAAATGGCACTGCCCACACAAGAGTGAGGTATCAGCAGGCTTGAGTGAACACCAAGGATTGGAGACATAACAGAATATTTGGGGGGGGGGACTAAGGGGTGAACCCCCCAAAAGAGTGCAATCAGGACTGAGTGCTCAGTCACCATGGGGGGGACACAGAAAACTCGGGTGAGTGAAAGGAATGTCTGGAATCCTGAACTGCAGCACTCCACGCTGCAACATTTTGTTGCAGGGTCCCACTTGTTCTAAATCAACTCAGCCGAATTGATTGCCAACCCAACCAATGGTAGAAGCTAGAGTGGGTGGATGTCGATGATGGAGTAGCTCTTCCTCCAGGAAGCTGTGCCATCAAAATCATGCACTTCCGTACTTTGAAACTCCCTTTTGTACACATGGGTTGGAAAAGTGGGAATTCTCTGCATTTTTCAATGCATGTTCATTTCTGGAATATTCACACGATTGGATCGTGAGCAAAGAAACTGCAAGGGGACTGTAATTTCAGATGAATTCATCCAAGGTAAAAGGATGTTCTTTGGGGCATCTGTTCACATCATTCTATTTTTTTATTTTTATTTTTGTCTTCAGACTGTTGCCTCTGCAGATTTTTGGTAAACCACAAAGCGGGAGGACATGTTCATGATTTTGAAATGCCGTTGGCCACACATCAGCAAAGGCCATGCGTCAATGTGGCAGATGTATTTCTGTGGCAGATATATTTCAGAGAGAGGGTGGGGTTAAAGGTTTTGATGAGTGTAACATCTCCAGAATAAATCACTTCTTGCTGTTGTGGGTCCAAGATTGAAGATGGGGGGGGGGAGTTTACTAGCCAAGAAATGAAGATGTTGGGGTTGTGGGGTGGGGTTGAATTGGCCTCCACAGTCACTTACGGACCCATCGCTAGAGTCTACACAATCTTCTTTAGAATTTCCTCCTTTTATCCTGGAAGACAATCTTACTCGGTCACGAGTGATCGCCTGATGATGATGTGGGGAGGAGTCCCCTTTCATCTGACAATCATCTCAATAAGGTCAATGGTTATTTAGGCTGCAATCCTGTACCCCCTTGGGAGTAAGTCCCATTTGAACTCAATGGGACTTCTGAGTAGACATGCATAGGACTGCCATGTAAAATGTGGATTCCAAAAATCTGTACATGTTGCTGTGGATTAAATTACACCAAAAAAGATAAAAGGGAGAAACAGCAGCAACTGATATTTTTATAATCATACTCATTAAAAAGAGATTGTTTTTCCACCTGCCCCTTTCCTCAAACATGGATTAAAATTATTATTTTGCAGTATTATTCCATAAATATAACCAATACCTTGTGACATTCTCTTTCGGTTAGTGGTTTCTCATCCTTGACTTCCTTTACTCCAAAAGGCCCACCCCGTCAAAATCAAAAGGGACTCTGCAAATTTTGAAATTAGGAGAAGCTATTTACTAGGTGTTAGCTTGGAAGGCCCTGGCAGAGTTCATTTCCCCAAAACCGACTGGAAAAATGCAACAGTCACATTCACAAAAGGACACACACTCCAAAATATCAAAGGGTTGGATCCAGAGGAAGTTAGTCACGCTTTAATCTCACTGAAATCAGTTAGAGTTATTTCAGTCATGACTCACTTGTCCCGTTGATCTCAATGGGGCTAAAGTATGGTTATTTATTTATTTAAAGTATTTTTATCCTGCTCCTCATACAAAAAGGCTCCCGCCATCAATAAAATAAGACAGTTCCTGCCTACAGGCTTAGAATCTAAAAAGACACAAGGAAAAAAGCATGGAAGGGGGGGGGGAACCTTCGTGACCTGACTAATTTTCTCTAGATTCCACCCTATGACCTGGTTCACACAACATGATAAGCCATGGTGGGTTGTCACCGTGGGTTGTTTCAGGTATCTTGTCCGAATCCAGAGTGCCCCCCCCCATCGTGAGTTGTTTCCACGAACAAGCCACCCTGAGAAGCCATGGCTTGTTGGGTTGTTCAGGGTGGCTTGTGGTGACGTCCAAACCCGGCAGGACGACTTCATTGTGAGCTGTTGGGAATGGCTAAAGAGTTGCCCAGCAAGAGCAGTGAAGACGCCTGCCACGCCTCACAATCTTGCTAGTGTCGCCAACATCGCCCCTCGTCCCTTGTCAGTGCCCTCTGCTGGGTGCGCCTAAAAATTGAGAAGACACTGGAGAGCGCCCTGAACGCATTCACAACCTTCCCCCCAATTATGCGCAAGTGCACACATTCGAAAGTGCACCACTGTGAAATTTACATAATTTTCTGCTTTACTGTTCTGCCATGAAATTGCATATATTTACTGATCCCCGTCACTCTCTGCTCTGCCTTGAAATGTATATGTTCACCGATCCCCATCACTTCTCTGCCTTGAAATTTGCGTATCTTTACTGATCCCACTCAATGTTCTGCCTTGAAATTTGCGTATCTTTACTGATCCCTGTTCTGCCTTGAAATTTGCGTACATTTCCTGATCCCCATCACTGCTCTGCCTTGTGTATCTTTACCGACCCCCCTCACGCCTTGCTCTGCCTTGAAATGTGTGTATGTTTGCTGATTCCAATCACTGCTGTGCTGTGAAATTTGCATATATTTGCCGATCCCACTTCCTGCTCTCACGCCCTGTTCTGCCTTGAAATGTGTGTATGTTTGTTGATTCCCATCACTGCTCTACCTTGAATTTTTTTTTTTTTTACCAATCCCCATCAGTGCTCTGCCTTGAAATTTGCATATCTTTACCAAAATACCACCACCACCACCAATTGTGGAGATTATCGGGAGAAAATTCTGCACAGTGGCCTTCTTTTTCTAGGGTTGGGGGTGAGAAAATGAAAAATCCCACATTTTCTCAGAAAAAATGTCCTCTGACAAATATTGGTTCAACTCTATTAAAAGGGGTGGGGGGGGGAAGCATGCAGATGGATGGCAAGTACCAGCTGCAGATGGCAAGTGTTCTCCCTTGTCTCTTACACCAGAGGAACTCCTCTTCTAAAATGATAATTCTTATGACATATATACGAGCGTCATAGGAAATCAAGTGTGCTCATGCCTCAGAGTGATTGTTTCTGTGCAACAGTTATGCAAATTGAATAGATCCATTTTAAATTTAAATAGACTGAAACCCATATGATTACTAGACTAATACGGTAGTTCTTTATTCAGGTGAAACCCCTACTATTAATTAAAACGAGGGTGTTAAAATGACGAAAAGTGGTGTCAATCTTTCCTGGCTACTTTTTGCAAACAAAAGAAATTGATGGGCTTAATTAAGTGTCCTTTACTCTGTTTTGGGTTGTGGCCGCTGCGTGCATCAAAGTCCATAACATGCTTCTCAGTAGGTTTGCCAGAATCCATATTTTCCCATGCTTTGCAGATAAGATCAGGGTTCTTTCTTCTCTTGTGTTCTTCTAACGCTCTTGCAGCCTAATCCTGTGCATATTTAACTGAGAGAAGAAAATCCCACTTAGTTCAGTGGAATTTACTTTTCAGTAAGTGTGCTGATCATTGCAGTTCTGGGACCAAAACTCTGCACGTGATGCTCAGGTCACGTGTAGTTTGGCCCAAACTTCTTTTTTTATAAAATGCAACCATGGAAGTTGCAATTTTCAGGGTGAGGGGTTGCTTTGGTGGTCTTCCCACTAAAACCAAAACCAAAACCCCCCTCCCTCCCCTGCAGAAGTTGCTTTACACTCCAGAGGGGAAAATATGCAGGGTACCTTAGTTTTTTCCCAGCAGAGTGAAATGCAGGTTTTGGGTGGAGAGGATTTTTTTAATCAGAAAATTTCTCCCCGCGCCCAAGCCCCCTCACCCCCCTGTTAAGGATGAAAGAATCTGTCAATGTTGGTTTCTCTCAGTTTCTCATTTTTCCAATCTTAAATTCAATGTGTCCAGAACTTTTTAAAGTTCACATGAAAATCTGTATGCATTTTTGTGTGCATTTCTCCGAATATATGCATTTTGTATGCAATTTTGTCTAATACACTTCTTTTGCAAGCAATTTTCCTAATAGAAGGCATTTTTAATATTTTCACTGATACACACACTTGTGCATGCTCTTTCCCCTCAAATATGCCTGCATTTCTTGATTGGAGAACTGCAAATTTTGAAGGGTAACAATTTCGGTTTGCATATTGGTTCAAAAGTGCAAAATTAGGTAAGTTAAAATGCAAAGCAAAGAACAAATATCTCCTCCATCCCTACATGCATACCAGACATCTTACTGCAGATGGGCAGCCTCCGTGGCTGCCTTTTGTAAAAGAAGAAGACGGGGGGGGGGGGACAAAATACGCATGACTTAGCGCAGTGTTCTCCAACCTTGGGTCCCCAGATGTTTTTGGCCTACAACTCTACAACAGCTGGGGCATGCCGGGAGTTGTAGGCCAAAAACATCTGGGGACCCAAGGTTGGAGAACACAGATAGCGTCACACACGTGATTTGACTCATAGGGCGCTGCCTAATTCCCCCGACTCCATTCCTCATCTCTCACTATTGGACGTGTCTGAAGCTATTCTCTCTGCCTGCTGTATCTGTTTACTCTGCAATAGCCCTGCCCAGCACTGATTTCACAGCCATGGGCCATGCTGGCTGGGGATGATGGGAGTTAGTCCAACGCGTTTGGATGGCGCCAGGTTGAGGAAGGCTGCCATAGATCATAATCACATCCCCAAATGTTTTAAAGGGCCATCCTAGCAATTTGTAAATAGCAATGTGTTTGCATGTTTAATATTTTTTTGCAGGCTCCCACTGGACTAGCCACAATCCTCTTTAATAAACAGTTCATCAGCCTATGGTAGAAATTGCAATACGATCTGAACGTAATACGAATACAAACCTTGGTTGTGATATATTGTGCAGGAGGAACTGGCATGTTTTATGAACAGACGAGAAACGCTTTGTGCTTCAGGGAAGATGGGTAAAATTGCAGACGATTCCAAAGCATGTTGTAATATATGGAATATCTGCAGACTCTTGTTAGAAATCTGCTGTTCAAGTATCAGACAGGCTGGAAACATGACGGGTGTCGAAGACTTAAGCACTATCTATATTCTTAAAGGGAGCTGTTTGTGCCTCTCTGAGGCTGGTGGTTCTAATTTGGATTGGGCAAAGAAATTCTGTAAAGGAATCAAACGCTTGACTATTTCTAATAGTGGGGCATAGGGGCTGCTTCAGCCCTGAAGTCTATTCCACAGGGCCCTGGAACTATTCCACGGAGCCCTGAATATCCATTGATGCCAAGAGACTTCTTTCCCTCAGCTTCACTGCAGGGGACAATTTTCAAGGGGGATTGCAGGTGAGGAGGGAAGGGTTAAATCTCCCTTCCCCACATGCTGCAGTACACCCCCCCAAAAAAAATCTTGCTCTGCATGGCAACTAAGCTTAGGGGGGAAATACCCCATTTTTGATTGGTTTGGTATGATCTGGGTCAGGGTGAAAATTAACTGAAGAAGTTATTTTACATGGGATGATTTGGGTGAGAAATCAACTGGCTGGCTTTACCTCCTGTGAAATTCAAATACATCCTCATAATTTCCAAAGTTGGATAAATAGATATATATCAGCATGTGCAGATTTGATACAGATTTGTGTCCTATGGGCCTGGGTCCCAAATCTGGCCCCCTCTGTATGCTGGCATGGCGGATACGAGGGGAGGGGACTAAATTAGAGTAGAGGACCCAGTCTGGTCAGTTAGTTCCAGGTTAGGAGCTGGATATCCAGTGGCTGGAAAATTGCCATTCTCCTCGTTGAGGTATTATTTGACCCTGTCAAGAGCGGGGCTTGTTTCCGGCAACACCCGGCCCCTCCTGGGTTTAATTTGGTGTAGCAGCAAAAAGAGATGAAACGGAGACTCACTGCTGGGAGCCAAGAGCCATATATCCTCGGAAGAGAGGAGTTCACGCCAAAAAGACTGACGTCATGGAAAGGATGTCACGAGAGCCAAAGGCTCGAGAGAAAGAGGGAGACGAAAAGCAACGGGTCTTTCAGCCAACAGGAAGCCCTGCTGCTTGCAGTTTGTTTAAGCAAAGACACGTGACAAACTACTATTTATCCGTCTAATCCTGAAACCACAAACCCTTTAATTTTGCTCCGATCGCCTCCGCTGGGAGGAGGTGGGACGAATTGGTAGCGCGGAAGCATAAAGGAGATGGGGGTGGAATCCAAAAATAGTGAACCTTCCTTTCAACTGGGGGAAAAAAACACATCCCAAAAGTAATAGGCAAGTGGCCGTGAATGCTCACTGAGAACTAGTGTCATGCAATGTACAGTATGTTGAGCTTGGACCTCGGAGACTTGCTGAACAGCTTTGGGCAAATCAGTGTCGGTTCCTTATCCCCTTTCTCTGGAATTGCAATCCCTCATCCACTTCCCTTTTTACAGAACATCCAGATGATGATGTTGCCAGCCTGTTGCATTCTAGGCAATTTCTGAATTATCCTCCCATGTTTTTTCATCGTGGCAATTTTTAATGGTTGCAGTTAAACACAATTCTAGCACCAGCCTGTCCAGTGTGAACAGACAAAGTACCATTGAGGTTTTTAAAGACCCCTTTGCCTTTAATTAAATACTGCCTATTTGCAGCTTCAGCCTGTTTTATATTGCAGTAAAACAGGCTGAACCTACATAGGGGAAACTTTTAATTAACATTGCTGGGAACCTTTGCTGAATGGGGACATATATACGACCAGAGGATCCTGGTCATGGCGGAAAGCCATTTCTGGATAACATAGCACCATAATTAAGAGCTTATGTGGAAGCTCCATTCTAATTCCGCCTCCAGGAGATTGCAGAAAAGTAATGCCAGAGTAAAAGGCTCTAGAGTGTGGAGGCAGCCTTAGTAGTCCTATAGCAGTAAGAGAGGAAATAGTAGCCTTGCTCATGGAGATGCTTTCAGGCTGCTTACCCAAGAGAGGTTAAAGAAACCTCTAGAATGATAGCAGGAGTTTGAGCCCCAGATCTGCAAACTGCTCTACAGAATATCTCTGGAAGCCATATATCTTTCTATTACAAATACACACCACAGAGAGCTGTAACAAGGGAAAAAAATGGAGAAATGGAAATAGATTTGTATGAAAATTCACACTGTGAGGTTTCAGTCCTACTGGATACAAATCTACAAGAAGCTTTTCCCGGAAAGACATTAATACTTCTCTCTCAAGGAGGAATGTAAGCTTATTTTGATTTAATAGTAGCTCTTTTAAATGTTCTTTCTAATAATTTCATGTTCCAGTAAGGGAGGAAAAAGAGATTACGGGGCAGAGGAGATGCAGCAGACTACTCTTGGGTATCTTGAAGGTTGAATTGCAGAAGACAACCCTGTGTATTTTAAAAACCTTCACTGGGGGTTACTTGCTTATCGTTCCCTCTATTTCCAATGTTCAGGCCGTGAGTGACGTTGCTTATGAAGCCAAAACTGCACCACCCATGCAGAAGAGGGAGATGTCAGCAGGTTTGGGGGGACCCTGAGGGGATGTTGGGAGTTGTAGTTCAACAGATCTGGAGGGTACCTGGTTGAGGAAGGCTGTATTTACACATTGCTGAAGTCTTTCTTCTCCCTTCTGCATGCAGTAGACCTTTACTCTGGCAACACCAATTTTCACCTGATTGAAAAGCCAGCAGGGTATTTGTTCTTGTTTTTGTTAAAGATATATTAGCAGGGTGGGGGGATAACCCATAACTGTCTCACACAGTATTATCGGCAGTTCAAAATATACCTCGGTAGCTGGACTGGGTGAAATGACTTCCAGACATTCTGGGGACAGAACTGAACCCTGAAGAGCGCCTCTCCTAGCAACTCACACTTTAAAAAATAATTATTATAACATTCCCCCCAAAAGGGGCAGGGATTTACCCGGGGCAGACAGGAGATACCAGAAAAATAATGATTGTCACTAGCAAATAGTTAAGAGAATATAATATGCATGAGGGCCTGGTATGATGCTGCCAAGAAAAATGGATGCAGCAAAGCACCTAATGCGCCCCAGAATCCCTTGCAAATAAACGGTGTGAGCCACAACAAAAAGGCCCTGCTTGAAGCTCACTAGCTACTGAGGTCTGTGCCTTATTCACCTCGCCTTTAGATTACTGTAATAACATGTTCTCCGCGGGGCTGTCCTTTAAAAATGTTCAGCTGGTGCAAAACTACATATAGAGCTTTTCTACATGAGGCATTTGTTATGCGCTCATGATTCCTTATGGTTGCTTATGGATTCTTTAGATGACATTGTGACCCTCTAGTTTCACTTCTGTTTTTAAAGAGTACTTTGGGTGTTTTAGAGTAGGGAAAATGGGGTATTATTTCTGAAAGCAAAAGAACATGTAGTTTCCTGTTTGTGCATTTGCACTATTCCGCTATAGCAGAGCGCCACCTAGAGGTTATGTAGCAGGAAAGGAAAAGCACTTTGTGTAGAACTCCGATCTCAATTCTGTGACGAAAGCAAAAGTAGATACAGCGATTAACAGCCTCTTGTAGAAAAGCTCATATATACCACATAATACCAGTCTTGTGCAAAACAGTGAGTGCAAAATGTAACAGCTAGACTTTTACGCCTGGTGTGCATTTTGTAGACCATGTAACGCCTGTCACATGTTTTAATAGATTTGTTTTAGTTTTTGTTTGGAATTGTTGCATGCTATGATTGTTTTTATGGTTTTCTTACAAATGGCCTCGAGCAGTCATTGAGCAGAGGGGCAATTCAGAAACATATTCCATAAACAGAACTACACATCATGGGTTGGTTCCAGATTTGGGCACATGCAGATGTGCAGATGTGGACTTTCCCTCCTCCCCACAGAAGCCCCTGCATCCCACAGAAAATACTACACAGAGGGTCGGCAGACCCTACTGAATGTATTGAGCTATGGTGCAGTGGGGAGAAGGGCTCCCCCAAAATCAAGCAAAATCAAGTCCGCCAAAAGCAGATTCTGGATCCAACCCTATTGAAGGACCCTTAAGCAAAGCCCACTCCCCTGATAACAGAATTGCTTACAACAGTTATTCAGTCCTTATATAGAAGCCGGTGAGCTGCCTGGAGACAGCAACCTACGAAACTGCCTGACATTGGGTATTATCTTCACTGAACAGAATCAGCGCTTCAGGGTTTCAGACAGGAACCTTTTCCAGCCCTACCTGGCGATGCCGGGGATTGGTTTTAGGACCTTCTGCATGCAAAGCAGGGCTCCTCTGCTACTGAGCTTGCCCATTATTTCTCTGCGCCTGAGAAATCGTCCAAACGCAAGGAAAGGTTTGGTGGAGCTTCTCTCACTGCCCCCCCCCAGCTTCTAAATGGCACCCCTGCCACTCAAGAGTCTGTTTCTGAGTTGAAGCACTGAGCCGTATCACGCCAGTGTGCACTCGCAGAAGGTGAGACAACATATGTGTAACGAATTAATACAGAGCTGGGTCCGCGTACAAGAATGGATGGAGGAGCGGCAGGGAGGGGGTGTCAAGTGGATGGCTGGTGGGGAGGGGGGAAGTCATTTTTAGCCATGATTTATGCTTTCCGTACCCCCCTCCTGGAGCGGCTGTGTCTCCAGCCACCTGCCCTCCGGGATGCAAAAGAAGTGTCAAAAGTGTAAAATCTAGCAAACAGGTGAGGGCCGGATCAGCCGCCGCCTGCCCCTGCTGATGTGCACTTCATAGAGCCGGGAGGAAAGAATTCCTTTTTAAAAAATAAAAACAAAAACTCCTGGCCTCGCTTCAGTTTGTTTTAAGCTCTGTGCGGCTGACGGCTTCAGTGCCCTGGGCCTGGGCTAATGGAGGATGCATCCTCAAACACCCCTGATGGGGTCCTACTCTGAGTGATCTCTTTCCCAGAGGAAAAAGAAATCTTGAAACTATGGGGTTTGGGGCGGGGAGGAGAGGAGAGGAGAGCAGAGAAGATGGCTGGGAGGCCTTGCAGCCCTAGGTAATTGGGACTTAACTCCTGAGTAGGGAGTTGTGCTGGAAATCTCCACAGGGGAGCCAGGCAGCTTTCCTGTGTGCAGCCGGCAAGTACTTGGTGAAAGCCAGAGGCACAGAACTACCTTCACCCTCATTCTCTCAGCAGTGAGAAGTTCCACATGAGCAGCGCTTAGCCACGTTTGGTTCCGTTGGAAGGCAGTCATGCAGACTGGCATTTTTGTTAATATTTCTGTTTATTGACAAATACAGGTTGAAGCATAGGTGGAGGCCAGGGGCGGGGTTGACGTCAAGGGTAGGCCTAGCTGGGCATCTGCCAAGGGCCCACACCCCAGCAGGGGGCCACTGACAAGAGCCATCTGGATTTGTTCCTGTTCGCCATTGTTGCCTGCTTTTTCACCCGCCTCTCGCTCTGGCCCAGACAGTGGTGGTGGTGAGGAGGAGGAGGAGGAGGAGGAGGAGTAGGATGCCGCTGCCAGCTGGCTCACTGGCTCTCTACCTCTCAAGCAAGCAAGGGGTAGCAATGAGGAGGAGGAGCAAGAGCAGCTGGCGATGCTGGCGGCAAGAAGGTACACTCCCAGAGGGAGGGGGCCCATTGAGGGTGTCTTGCCCAAGGGCCCTCAAAAATTCGGAGCCGGCACTGGTCAGGGGCACAGTTTAAACCAGTGTTCTCCAACCTTGGGTCCCCAGATGTTTTTGGCCTACAACTCCCAGCATGCCCCAGCCAGCCAAGGTTGGGGAACACTGGTTTAAACACTCCAAAAGAGAGCCAACCAACGATCGCTGCTCCCACATCAGATCTCTAGGGAGGCAGCTACAAACCTGCACCCCCCCCCACTAGAACATTGACAGAGGGGGAGGATGAAATTAATAGCATCCGCTTTTCTTTTGCTCCCGTGTTTAGTGCTGGTAAGCACAGTTGGCTTAAGGTCTCCAGCAGTCCCGTGCTTTCCTCTTACTTTCTGACTAGCTGCAATTTCATTTACCGGTAGCTGTTTTTGGATTGCCTCTTGCAGGCACTTTTCTTCTCTAACCAGAAGGCCTAATGTTTACATCCAAGACCGGCTCAAGGCAACAGGAGCATCAGAATTCAAGAGGTGGCTGAGACCACTCTGGGAAACCCGCCAGTGGGGAAGGGAGGAAACAGTTGCACCCCCCACCCCACCCCAGAACCTTGGGATAGCGATCTGGGACAGAGACCATGTGTCACCCCGCCTCCCCAGTTTTACCAGTTGCAGACCCCTTCCCCTCATCCCATTCACTTCAGGAAAGGAGAAATATAATCTACACAAACACATCACATTCAGGAAGATGTGAGGTGAGAGCTGCAGCAGAATAAAATTGTACTTGGGGCAGCGCGATAGCTTGAGCCAGCCCTTACATCTTCCTCAAACCATGTGGCAGGGGATGATTTCTCCTCTGTAGAAAGAAGACGGTCCAGTATTCAGGGTCTCCCCATCTTTTTCAAAACCAAAACTTGAAAGGAAAGCCATTAGTTCCCAAGGAGGGGGGGGGGGAAGAAACCTTGCTGTGAGATCCAAGTGAGTGTGAAATAGAGCAGCTTCAAAAACACCACAACCCCTCCAGTCGATGTTGCGAACAAAAATAAAAAACCCACTGTCAGATAAATAATTATTGTAAATGAGTTAATTTCTTAAAACAAGCCTTCCTAGAAACCATGCCCTCTCCCCTAGCTATTTCAGGTTTGTCGGAACGAGTGTGTGTGTTTACAGAGTGGTGAGCAAATAGCACTCTGTACATGCTCAGAGGCCCCTCTCATCCTTGTTATTACATCATGTGTTCTGGGACCGAGCTCCCATATGAGAATTTTATGTTTGGAACCCTGATCTTGAAAACAGGTGCTGGGGCTAAGCCCTTGGGAACTCTGGCTTGAAATAAACTCTAGAGCAAAGGCTGACCACCTACTGTCTCTTGAGTTATGTTAAACCTCAAAAAAAAATAAATCTCAAAATATCTTTAAAAGATCATTGGTAAAGGAGTGTGTTATCAAGGGTATACCTTAATGAGTCTGTATGATCATATTGTTACACGTTCCCCATTTCAAAGCTGTGGGGAGTTTCAGGGGCTCTGCTTCTGACTTCAAAGCAGTTATGAGAGAGCAGTGGAGACTTATGGTGTCTTTGTGTTGTTGTTGTTGTTGTTGTTATTATTTCTATACCGCCCAATACCCGAAGCTCTGTGGGCGGCTTACAACAATTTGTAATTTATTTTTGCAAATATACAAGCTGGGCCAGTCCTATCATTAGGCAGAGTGAAGCAGTTGCCTCAGGCGGCGGATGCTGGGAGGTGGTAGCAAGGTGTTGGAGGTGAGCTATGGACCGCGTGGCCTGCCCTGTGCCCCCTAAGCTAGCCTGCCACCTTCAGGTGTGGTGGAGGATATTCCCCCATTGCCAGTGCTGAAGAAAAAATCAACTGCCAGTCCAGTTGGCTTTTGTACATGGAATAGGAAAAGGGGACATCTTGTTCTTTGTCTCAGGCAGCAAAATGTCTTGGGTTGGCCCTGTATTCAAGCAAGAATATAAATGGAAGCAAAGAGTCACTCCTACTCTAGGTTGAAGAACCCTACCCCACATGAGATCTCTAGAAAGAGGCCCTGTACCACCAATGTGGCTTCAGCGGCCTAACAAATATCTCTCTCCACCCTTTTTTCCAGCTGAAAAAACTGCTGCTTCTCTCACACAGTCTGTCAAACACATAGTCCCTGACCCCATCCTGCAGATGAATCGCCCATTCCACAGCTATGAAGACACACAAACATTACCACTATTATTATTATCAGCATCATAATCATTAAAACATTTTTACCCCACTCTTCAGCTGAAAAACACTCCCAGGGCGGCTTACAAAGATCAGTACTAAGACATTCCCTGCTGTCAGGCTTACAATCTAAAAGTCATGACACAAAAGGAAAAGGCATTGAGAGGGAGGAAGAAAAAAGCAAACTCAACCACTAGTTCTTTGTTAAAAGTTCTTGGAAGTGTTCTTTCTGGCAGGGAAGGACAAAGCAAGCTCCCTGCAGCTGCTCCTTCTCCGGTCAATAGATGGGGCCAGGGTGGTCTCCTCCTTGCTGCCTGTGATGTTCCTCCCAGGAGGTAGGGGGAGTGGGCTCCTTGTGTCCCTTGTTCCCTTGGCCAATGGCAGCAGCCAGAGTATGCTGCCCTGTAGCTTCTTATGTCAAGCCTCAGACTCTATCAGGCAATGCTTTTAAGACAAACGTGTAGTGATTGACGACCCATCTGCAGTAATGAGCCAGAAAAATATGACTATACCTTTGGAATAATTTGTGTTCCGCAGCTCTTTACTAGTTTTGTGGAGAAACGAGCCTTTGGGGGTACACACACACACCTCATGTGTGAACCGGCTGGGGTGGGGTGTGCATAGTTAGCATGTGGAGAAAGGGGCCTTTGGGGGTTCCTGCATGCATGCACATACACACACACACACACACACACACACACACACGCCTCCTCATGTGAAACCAAGTGGGGCCAGTTGAGGGGGCTGGGAGGAAACTAGAGAAGTTGGCCTAGGGCTTTCATATATAAATAGTTCAAGTCATGAGTTCCCTTCCCCCTGCCTGGCCAGGTGAGGTACATGGTGATTGGCTAAGAGGCAGCAGAGGAGGGGAGGGGGGGAAAAGGTATATTTCCCAAAGCGTGGTCTGTCTTTGTCTGTCTTTGGATCGCATGGCTACCGGCTACCCTGGCTATTGGGGATGGCGGCAAGCCAAAGAGAGGCCCCAAGCCTTTGGGGGGGGCATCAGGATCCGACCCCAGTTAGCTCCTGGTGAAATGAGCTGGATGAGGGCTCTAGTGAAGGCAAGCCTTGTAGGAGTTTACCCATCTCGGACCTTCGGGTAGGTGTGGTAATTCTCCATCGGGCGGCAAGGCTGTGCTGGATTTAACCCTTGAAGAGAATACCCTCAGGTAACATAGGTGTATGCCTGAGAGATATTAAGGAATCAGGTTTTATTGTTTTGCAGCTTTACTGTGTACTAAAGTGTCTCTCTCTTTATTTTGTGTGCTTCTCTCATTTCCCTAATCTTGTTGTAAAATGCTACCAGAATAAACCTTGTCGTGGTTTTACCCCACATGGGTTTTGTAGTACTCTGTGAGTTCAGTATCTAAATCCAGGTTACAGAATTGAAGGCGAGTCTCTCAACAGAGATTCAAGTAGGGTTGCAGACAGCTGAGACTGGCAATCTGGTACCTTGAGATCTCTGGGGGTCTTGGTTCCTTTGAGGTAGGAAAGGGTGGGGGTGTGGCGGGCCGGCCAGCCCCCCCCTTCTTCCACAAGTTTCAAGCAACAAGACCTCACCGTAGGTGCTGATCACACAAGCATTTCTGTAAGTAAGGGAGAGCAATAAGTCATCGCCAGAATTTCCAATCAGGTTGTCAATCAACCTTTTAGCTACTCTCTTAAGAAAAGTGGATCAGAGCTAAAGAGGTCTTCAGAATTAGAGCTGCTCTAGCACTGTTCCCTTTCCAGACAATTGTCTGGTACTGCTGCATAAATTCAACCCTGACAGGTTTTACTCTCTGGTGAAGCTCTCAAATAGTTAAGTCATGTTAGGGCGCAATCCTATGCAAGTTTAGGCAGAAAAAAGCCCTACAAATCCCAGCATGCCCCAGCCAGAATTGTAGGCCTTTTTTCTCTCTAAACTTGCATAGGATTGTGCCTTCAGTAAGTTTGCATTTTCCCGGGAACAACCTATTGAGGAGACAAACATATCACACGTACATATCAATTTCCATCAAATCTTAAAAACTGTAATTACACAGCCTCAATATAAAATTGCATCAAAGCAACCCAGTTGCAACGAAAGAGATTAGCAGTTCTACTCCAATATCTATATATAATCCACATTACCCACATATCTAATCCTACCCTATCTAAATTTTATAGTGCAAGTCAGTTTCAAGCAGAAAGATCAGCATGACCTCCCAATGCACTATTGATGGTCTCTCATTCCCGCCCCCCCCCCCGCCCCCCACACACTATTGGGCTATCAATATTCTTGCAGCCGTTCACAGATGGCAAATTTAGTTCCACTTCTCACTTTGGTCCCAACTCTTGGAAATTGCCCAGCAACACTATCATGGGATCCGGTGGGATTACTCCCACAATTTCCCTAATCTTAATCATTATCCTATTCTGTTTTTTCTTTTAATTAATATAATTACATTTCCAAAAAAACCAAAAACAGAATACATACAACAACAACAACAACAACAACAACAAATAGAGCTTAACAGTATTAATACATAAACCCACCCCAATCCCTCCCCACTCAATCCACATTAGATTATTATATTTCACTTCTTTATAAAGAAGTGTGCCCCTACCTTCCTAATCATCTGCTCCCATCAGTGGTTCATGCATTGGTCTCTTGCCTAGACTACTGTAATGCGCTCTACGTGGGGTTACCCTGGAAGATGGTTCGGAAGCTTCAGCTGGTACAGAACGCGGCAGCTCGCCTGGTTAAAGGCAGCAGCCGCCAGCGTGATCACATCACGCCAGTGCTTAAGGAGTTGCACTGGCTACCAGTTGCTTGCCGAGCTGAATTCAAGGTGTTGGTTTTGACCTTTAAAACCCTACACGGCTCAGGCCCAGTTTATCTCAAGGAGCTGCCTCCAGCAGCATCAAGTAGGCCACTCAACAAGATCTGCCATGGAGGGCCTTCTCCTTATCCCATCAGCCAGAGCAGCCAGGCTGGTGGGGACTAGGAAGAGGTCCTTCTCTGTGGCAGCCCCCACGTTATGGAACTCCCTCCCTAGTAACCTTCGCCATGCCCCCTCCGTAATGAGCTTCCGCCGTGCATTAAAAACGTGGCTTTTCAGGCGGGAATATGGGATGGGTTAGGATTTTAAAATAATTTTTAAACTGTTTTAATTGTTTTGTTTTATTGTCTTGTTTTAATTGTGCATTGCCCAGGGTGGCCGGGTGGCCGGCCAGATGGGCGATTAACAAATGTAATAAAATAAATAAATAAATAAATAAACTGCTTCTTTATAAACTACTTCTTTTCAGTGAATCCCACAATTTTGTATATGCTTCTATCAACATTGATCTATTTGAATCTTTTTTCATATACTCTATGTACTGTCGCCAATCCTTCTTAAAAGTATCTTTTTTTCTTTGTTCCTCTATACAATCTTAACTTTTGTGTCAACTTTTCATTGATTGCTATATCCCATATTTTCTTTTTCCAACTAGATAATGTCAGCATTCGAGCTGTCTTCCAATTGTTTGCTATTAATGGCCTTGCAGCTGTCAACAAATAGCCAGTTAACGTTTTCTCTTTTACTACATCTCTATTTCTCTATTTCTCATTTTCCCTGCTCTAAAAATACTGGCCGAAAGTGCTGTTTAAAAACAGAAGCGAAACTGGAGGGTCACGATGATGTCGTCTGACATTGTCTAAAGATCCCGTATCCCGTAAGCAACCGTGAGTAGGGAACGAGTGCGTGCTAAATGCCTCATGTAGAAAAGCCCAAAAAAGCACGGCTTATATCTTCTGCATTGGTGTCCTATTACGCCCCATCTCTTTTTCCCTCTCCAGTCCCCACCAATCCAGAGCTTTGATAAAACAGTCCATATAACCCCTATTTTTGCAACTGGAGTAAACATTGGGTAAATACAGTGGGCGTATTCACACAACCAATTCAGAGCCGCTTTTTTTCTGATTTGCTCACCAAACAACCCACTTCAGATGGTTTTCTGGAGGCATCACAAATGTGGCCTTGGTTGCTGGTTCCGTCAGTGGCCAAGCCCAGGTAGGTCCCGCCCATTTTAGGATGTGTGTATGGAGTTGTGTGAATCAGGCCTTATTAGATAAGCAAATACTTCCTGGCTTTCCAGCACTGACGCCATCTCCCCCGCACCGCTCCCCACACCACAATTTGAGTTTGCAGAAACTTGGCAGGGGTTTCGCCAAGATCACAGGATCTTCACCGCCCCATATACACCTCCCTTCCTAAAAGAAAGGCTTTTGTTTTATGTTTGACAAGTGATTTATTGAAATTCCAGATGGTTTCAAAACCCCTTCTCCAATTTGTCAAGATAGTTTTTGCTACTGGAAGAAGAGAACAAAAAAAAAGGCAGGGGTTGGGTTTTTTCCAGCTTAAAAAAAAACAAAAACCAAGAAAGAAGAAATTGGTTCTCTCTCCCCCCCCCCACCCGCTTCTCCCTTCTTTTAAGTGACCATTTCAATTTTTTACCAGTAACACTAGAGCCACCAACAACCCCCACCCCCTAGGTCAACTTTAACGTTTCTTCCCCCCCCCCCCCTATACACGGCAGGTGCTAAGGCAGAAGGGTTGTCCGTGGGGGTGTTTAGAGTTTCACAGAAAGGCGTAAAATTGAATTTGGGACGTTTCACTCTTTACAGTGGGAAGGAAGGGGGAGCGTTTATTTGAGCATTTGAAGAAGGAAAAAAAGAACATAAAGACAGTTGTACACTGATGAAGACTAATGGAAAATCCAGCCCTTACCTGTGACCCATGTCTTTAAAAAGAGGGGCACCAGCAACACACTATCCTACCTAAAAAAAACATGTCCCTTAATCACAGGTGTGGAGGGAGCTGGTTGTGTTTCTTCCATGGTGAGGGCAATGTGCTTTGCATATGATCAGAGACATTTCCCCATTATTTCCCCGCTCTCTTTGGGTTTTTTTGTTTTTGCTTTTGCTCCTCCCTTTGCTCCCCCTTCCTCAGTTATCTCCCCTCTGTCCAAATTTAGACTGGAGACACCTTGGGGCAGTGACCTATCTCTTTTGTTGTACATTGATGCTGCTGCATCATCATCCCTTCACATATTCCCAAAATGTTTTTTAAATGATCCTCATATTTTTATTATCTATCTATCTATCTATCTATCTATCTATCTATCTATCTATCTAATTAATCAGTTCTTTCTATCCCTTCTTTCAGCCCCACATGGGGTGGAGGGATGGGGGGCAGGCAAGATAGCTCACAATCACCACTTGAGTTAAAATGCAATATAATCAAACTAATAAAGAGAGCTAAAAAGCCAGAACTGACTAAAACAGACCTCAGGCCTCACAACAGCAGCTGAAGAAATTTTAATTTAAACAAGTCTTCCCTGATTGACCAGCCACGGTTTTAGATAACTGTGGAGAAAGCCTGACACACATACACTCACACGCACATACACCTACCATCTCTCCCCCGAGGGGGCAAGAGAGGGAGATACAAGGAGGTAACCAGACAGATCTGCATATCAACAATGGGGCACCTCGGTCGGAATCCACAAAACCCAGGAAAGGACCATCAAAATGGCAGAGCAGTCTCAAAGAGGTGTGAAGTACCCAATATGTCACCTTCCCCCCCCCCCGGGCAGAATAAGCCCACCTGACATGAAGGGGCAGGGCAAGATAAGCCCACCTGACACAAAGGGGCAGGCATAAGCCCCACCTGACCACGCAAGGGCGGGAGAGCGGGAAACTGGGGGTAGAAAACCCCTCTCCCCACCCTTAGGGGATTGTTGGGAACATGGGTCGCTTCGGCAAGTCCATTCCCCAGTGGTGGCTGGGATAAGCTGTTCTCTTCCCCGGATCAGGCGGATCCGGAGCCATGCATGAAACTGACCAGCGTAGAGTCTCTGGTCTAAGGTAACTGACTTTCCTCAATACGCTAGCCTGGGAACCCATTCATTGATAAAACTCGGAGATCACGTCAGGTCATGTTGACGTTGTAGTATACCTAGAAAGCTATTAGTTCCGCTCCATTTAACTTGTAGTCAATAAATGCCTTATATGGTCATCAAAGGCTCTGGAGTTTCCTTTTGCTGCGCAAACCTTCTAGTCAATTTCAATCGCTTGTACGGGCTGTAACTCAGTGCCGGTTAACCCGTTAAGCGCCAAACTCATGCAGAGGACCCGGGTACTGGTCCTTCACAATAACATAATCTGATTTAAAATATTTCATTCTGAATATTGAAGCTGGATTCCCCCCCCCTCTTTCTTAGATTTCATAGATCATAGAGTTGGAAGGGGCCTAACAAGGCCATCGAGTCCAACCCCCTGCACAATACAGGAAACTAGAGGAGGGGTCTCCCATCCAAGTAATAACCAGGCCTGACCCTGCTTAGCTTTCCACGCTCAGACAAGCTGAGCCAGCGTGAGTCACAGGCATTCTTCTTCCTTCTTTTCTTTCGATTGTTCACTGCTTGGAAATCTTGTTAGATATAGAGCAGTATATAAATCCTGTAGATAAAAAAATAACAGGAGCAAGAAATGTAAATATGAGCAACAAAAAAGCAGGGAGAGGGTTGGAAGAGGGAGGAGAGAAAAAATTGAAGAGGCTTGGTGAGAGGAAAGACGAGTGTGTGTGTGTCTTCCATTCCTCCTATACTGCAGGAGACACGAGTAGGAAAGGCACTATTTATTTATTTATTTATTACATTTCTATACCACCTTTCTGCTAAGGCACCCAAAGCGGTTTACAATGTTTAAATACTCAAATAAACCAACGTTCCCCCCCCCCCCAAACCAAACATACACCAGTTCTCTCAGGCCGGTGATGGTCCTGGTTGTTTCAGGAGCTGATGGCATTTGCTCCTGGCCTGGGCTTCTCTTCTGCCTTCCCTCAGGGCACACAGGTCTTAAATAGCCCCAGGGAAGGTGTGGGAGGGGCTGGCCCAACAGGCTTCTCAGGCCGGTGATAGTCGTTTCAGGAGCTGATGGCATTTGCTCCCAGGCCTGGGCTTCATGGGAGTAGATGTTGGTAAAGGCAGTCCAGTGGTCATTGTAGATGTCCATGTTGTCTTGGTGACAGGGCAGGCCCTACTATTGGGCAGAGCTGGGCAGGCACTGCAGGTGGCAGATTTTTGTGGCAGCAGGGCAGTGGCAGTCCCCCACGGCCGCCCCCATCCTCCTGAGCTGGTGCCCGCCCTGGTGGCGGCAATGCCGGCTTGCTGCTGGCTTGGGCTGGCTAGCTGTCTCGGCCCAGTTGCCCTCTCCCAATGTGTCACAGGCAGCACCGTTGGGGAAGGCCCCTGACTGAGCGAAGAGGCAGCCCAAGCCACGCACCCCAGCAGGCCTAGCGCTCACACCTGCGTTGCTCTGCTTACGTGAGGCAACGCTACCGCTACTGCAGTGTGGCATTGGTTTGAGAGGGCAGCGAGCAGAAGCTCAGCGGAGTGGTGGGCAAGCGGCGGCAGCGTGGCGATAGAGGCCAGAGCCACGCAGCCTGCCTTGCACCTCAGCTAGCCTCAGGTGCAGTGGAGGATACTCTCCCTTCAGCAGTGTTGAGGTATGACTCAGCTGTCAGCCCGGTCAGCGTCTGTGCATTGAACGGGGGAGGGCGCCATCTTGTCCTAACACCACACAGCAAAACATCTTGGGCTGGCCCTGGGCGGGGACGTGGTGCAAATCAGCAAAACTCAAACTCGCCAAAGTTCTCCGAATTCCATCATGTCGAGTCAATATCGGATTGCGAGCTTTCTTTTTTTTCTTTTTGCATGAAAATGCTTACATATTTTGTGCATATTTTCCCAAATGTACATGTCAGTTGTGCACATCTTTGAAATGCATGCATTCATCTTTGAAATACATGTATTCCCATCGATTAAAGCATATTTGTGTGCATTTTTCAAAAGTACGCATTTTTTCATGCGCACTTTTCAAATGTACTCATGCTGTCGAAGGCATTTATTTTGGTCCGCAAATCACATTGCAAGCTCGGAAATGTTCGGACTTTGACCACAGATTGCGTCCGAGTCCGTGTTCGGTTTGGAAGAGGCAAAAAAAAAATCCTGATCCGAACGGAAATGAATTTCGCATACCTCCCTAACTGGGTAGGCAGCTATTTCACATTAGGACAGAGAGGACAGGTCTATCCACTGATAAATTGGGCGGGAATTTCCTCTTCCAAGTGTTCTAGGCAGCAGTGTAATGGGTCCAGGGCTTGCAGGGTTGAAGCACCAAGACTTTTTTTATTAGCGGGGATGATGACAGCATCTGCTACCCACCCACCCCCCAGGCTTCTCTCTGAGCTTGGCTGCAGTCCTCACAGTAGCAGGAAGGTGTGGGGGAGATGGATTTCCCCAGCAACAATATATTCTTGTGAACTATCCTTGTTGTTGTGATGAAAAGTTTTTGGAGCAGCTTGTTCTTGAATGCGCAATTAAGCATCGTTTGGAAAAGACCTGCTCCTGGTGGAGATGAAAACAGCTAGAACTGTCTGCATTTTGTCTGCAAAAGCCCTTTGTCTGCATTTTTGGGCTCTCCTTGAAGGTATGGCTATGGGGTCATGATGAATGCCTGTCATGATGAATGCCTGTCATGATGAATGCCTGTGCTTCAAAATTTACCATAACATCCCTTGTCACTTTTGCTGTCAAAAGGGTATGGAGGTTCTGTTTTTGTCATCCAGGCCAAAAGTCCCCCACACCTGGGATGTAGCCCATCGTCACCCAATTGTACCATCCATGAAATGAAAGGATTCTCCCCCCCCCCCCCCCGTAGTAAGTTGACAGTCACAGAGATCTCAGCCAGGAGAGGGGCAGTGATTGGACATTCCCACTTTACATGAATAAGGGGGGGGGGAAGCTAGAGGGCCATATCCACAGCTTCAGAAATTTGGAGAAAGAATCACGTGCTTGACGTCTTACCGGATGACCAGGAAGTGCTGGACATCCATTTTTTATTCTATTAGGCACAGTTTTAAATCTATTGCTGAAATCTTAATGGTAGTGGGTGCTGCCTTCCCTCGGAGCTGGTTGCCCATATTCCAAAGCTGAACGTTTGCAGTCTTCAGAACTGGTTCTGGGGCTGACCGCTGACGAATCCTAGCTCAAATTGAATCTCAGGGAAACATCCGTGGGCTCAGCTTAGGGAGACATAGACAAATAGAAAAATGCTTATGTTACTTCAAAACTGGTCATTCATGGGGCTATAGCCACAAAGGGACCTCTGTGGGCCTGGCCCCCTCAGGATATTCCAGGCTTTCATTACCCTGTATCCCAGGGCGTGGTCTGAATGACATGGCAAATTTTCCAAAGCTAAGCAGGTCTGGCTGGGAGCCCCTGTGTAAGGGTACCACAACTTGAGTTCCCTTATAGAAGAAAAGCAGACAGCAAGATATCAGCGTAATGACTACTAAGTTGTTCAGTTGGACGTAAGCCTGCTCCTGCCTTTAATGCTTCTGGCCATTAAGTGCAACAAGATGACCAGGGCAGGCGTCAAGGGTCGGCATGATCAGGCACCTGCCGAGGGCCTGTACCTCATCAGGGGGCCCATCGACAAGGGCCCCCTCGACCTGCTCCTCTTCGGCGCTGCAACCTGCTTGATTACCCCACTCTCACTCTGGCCCAAACGGAGCGAGGGAACAAGGAAGGAAGAAAACAAATTGCAATGGCGAGAAGTAGGAGTGGTAGCTACTGCCGCCGACTTGCTCACTGGTTCTCTGCTTGTCAGGCAAGCAGCAATGATGAGGAAGAGGAGTAGCAGCAGGTGACAGGGGCAGTGAGGGCATAGGTTGACCGAGTGAAGGGGGCCCATTGAGGGTGCCTTGCCCAAGGACACACACCCCAAAGCTGGTGCCGGCACTGGGGGGTCACTCTCATGCACTTTTTATGAAATGTTATCAAATTAAATTTCACTATACTGATATTTAATGCATTTAAGTAACCTGAGATATATTCGGTTTATTTAGCTTGTGGCTGTTCTGCATCGATCCTTCACATACACACATGCATATTTTAGACCCCCTTACCCCACCCCATTTCTGGCTAGGGCCTTGGCATCCAGTTTCTCATTGATTCTCACTCATTAGACTCTCTTGGGGGAAAACAATCCACGTGGATGACCAGTTCCAGCATATGTCACACGTAGACCTCCATGGGAGTCAGTCCATAAGCAGAGGAGTCGAAGATTACATGGGATGGAAGAGGCTTTGGGTCGTGGCATGCCTGGGAAGAAGGAACTGCACGGCAGTGAGAAGGAGCCACACACACTGCGAGAGAAGAGACCTCCCTGGTGCTGAGGAATGCTCCACAATCAAAGCCCCCCACCCTGCCCCCAGGCAATTAGCTATTTGGGGGGGGGGGGGAGAATCAGAGACAAGACAGAGGCATCACTTTTCTCTCTTGCAAGGATTATCCCCTATCAAGGGAGAAGAAACAGGAGATCAGGCTTCTAGGATCATCAGACCTCCATGAGCGCCTCAGCCCATCCCATAATTGACTGTCTCATCCAGAGCCCAAGCTTTATTCGGGACTGTCATAAAACAAAACAACCCGCAGATTACACGGTTTGTGGCTTATGGCAGCCTCTTTGTTTCTTCTCACACTGTGGGCGCTTTTACAAAGTGACCCATTAAAGAGGACCTTTTAGCATCTCAGCACTGGCATTTAAATGTGTCCTTCCAGGAAACCAGTCTTGGGGGCTAGAAAGTCAAGTAAATTGCAGATCTGACCAAGTACTGCCCATCTAATGCCAGATTCACCAGTGACCCATTCTATTTTGCCCTAACAAGATTTTGCCTTATGATTTTGCCCTTGCTCTCTAGGCTCCATCGTAGCGCTGTCTTGGCCCTCCAGGCCATACTTCTGACCTGACAAGTTTTAGCCTGGCTCCTCCCCTGACCTGCCAGTTTTGTACAGGCTCCACCCCCTGCCTAACCAGCTACTGCTCTGGCTCCTCCCAGACCTGTCAGTTTCCCACAGGCTCCACCTCCTGCCTGACCAATTTATACCCTGGCTCCTCCCCTGATCTGCCAGAGCTTTCCCACCAGCCCCTGTAGCTGTGCCTTTAAGAGAGGCTGGATGTGCAGATGTTACAGGTGATAAAGTTTCTCCATGCTGTGAAAAGCTTCTCCTGCTGGTTGCTTCACATTAAGTTGGTGTTAGGCATAAGAATAGGTCAAGCGTGTGTGTGTGTGTGTGTGTTTCTGGTCATTTGGCAACCCTAAGAATCAGTAAGGAAACACTTTATTTCAGATTAATCAGCCCTACACGTCTGCGAGAAAGAGATAATACCTAACCTGGTAGCTAATCAAGACTGCAATCCTGTGGTCCTTGGGAAGTTGTCCCCGGGACACTGGGTTCAGACTTCACACAACACAATAACCCACACTCAAGGGTTGAGTTTGGGTTGAATGTGGGTTGTCGTTGAACTGTGGCTTGTTGAAACGTGGGCCGTCGTGTTGTTTGAACCCAGCCAAAATAACAAACCATGGTGAGCAACCCACTGTTCACAACCCAACAACATACCATGGGTTCTCTTCTTTAAGTTCGTGGTTAAGAAGTCATAGCTTGTTAGCGCACCTGGGTTCGGACAACACAGTAACCCACAGTTCAACAACAACCCATGGTTCAACAACAACCCACACTCAACCTATATTCAACCCTTGAGTGTGGGTTATCGTGTTGTCTGGACCCAGTCTGTGTTTCAGATATCCCCCTCTAAGGGTAGAGAGAGAGGGGTCTGATCTCGAAGTGAGAGATCCAGCCTTTCAAATCCCCTCCCAGCCACCATGGAAATGTCTGTGGCCCTTGCCTCTCCAACGTTGGAGCTCCAACATCAGTAGAGGCGAAAAGCGGGCATTCCTTGGGCATGTCAAGGGCGGATTTTTAGGAGAACCTCCCATTCCCCCATAGCTGGCTGGGGCATGCTGGGAGTTGTAGGCCAAAAACATCTGGGGACCCAAGGTTGGAGAACACTGATCTAGTGAGTTTGGCAAGGTGAGAGGGTGTACTAAGGGAAGCCAGGACACCCAGATTTTCCCATGTTCAGGGTCCCACATTCTTGGATCCAGGTGAACTGAGGCCATCCACCCTATACTAACCCTGGTGATAAATGGTTTGGGGGCAGCACAATCTCCCTTTAACACACACAGCAGCTGCAGGGAAGGGCAGGTCGCTGTGTGAATGCAGAAGTTAAAAGTGGGGTTGTGGGCTGCAAGAGAAGGTGAGCTCTAGGGCCAGGGGGACAAGGGTCCCTGGACCGAGAAGCAGTGCAGATCAAGGCTCCAGAACCTTTTAACAGTTCGGCAGAATTTCAGGGGGCGCAGCTTGTCTCATCACTGCAGCACAGGGTGAGAAAACGTGCGCCCGCCAAAGTTCTCTTTTCCGGCATGAGCGTTCGTGGGGAGGAGCCCCGAACACGACTGCGGCTGGCGCAAGGGGAACAGAGCGTGCCCCGGGTGGAAGTGTGCCGTGATGGCTTTCTTTGAAAGGCAACAAAGACGTTTCCACTGGTTAAGGAAGCCTGCAAATTCAGAGATGCTCTTCGAGGGAAACTTTTCCCCAAGCGTGGACATTGCTATGGAAACCCACTGCTCAGGCCTGCTATCGCTAGGCCGAGGGGAGACCCTCCTTCCTCCTACATCCTCTCGCCCTCCAGTCTTGGCTGTCCAGAAGAGCGATGGTTGGAGCCCCCTTGGGGAGCCAGCATGTTTACTCAACCCCCAGCGTGCTGGAACGCAGGGAAAATTGAGAATTTGGCTTATCATAATCCACAAATTAGCGCTCCCTGATCCATTCAGATACATACCACCACTCTCAAGGCATCCTTTCCCCTACACACACACACACACACACACACACACCCAGTGACCAGATGCAAGCCCTTGTTGCTTATTACCTTTCCCCCTCTCTCTTCTCCCCCACCCTGCCCTTGGGACTGGGTTAATTCCCATTCGTGCCTCTACTGTGAAAAGGGAGTTTAGAACTAGTTTCTCACGCTCATTAAATTCTCATCTATTTGGCTCTTTGGGGCTGGTTTCTAGATTCAAGTGGGTTGTTGAGATGCGTGGTGCGTGTGTGTGTGTGTGTGTGTGTGTGTGTATTATTGTTCCATGAATGATCAGAGAGCCAAGAACAGGTGCAGTAAGGACTTGGGGGGGGGCATTCATCTCCCTACCTACTGGTTACCAAGGGTGACCACCCGCAGGGACATTCGC
Source organism: Shinisaurus crocodilurus (assembly GCA_021292165.1). Classification (NCBI taxonomy): domain Eukaryota; kingdom Metazoa; phylum Chordata; class Lepidosauria; order Squamata; family Shinisauridae; genus Shinisaurus; species Shinisaurus crocodilurus. The sequence continues at coordinate 353,009 of JAHFWL010000046.1, read as the reverse complement.
TTTTTAAATGCAAGAGAGTTTTGGAAGACAAAAGGGTGTTATTGATTGAGTTTCAAGCCCTCTGTCCCCTCCCTCCCTCTAGGGGGCGCTGCACCGGCTTGGGATTGGATGCACATCAGAGAGATTGGCATATATGGGGCCTGTCCCATATTGCACATAAAGGGACAGAAGTTAGTAGCAAAGTTGTGACACGGCAGGGTTGTATCATTGGTTAGAATGGATCAAAATCTGATCAAGTGGGGAGTAGAGCTCTTAAGACAACCTTCAGAACCATAGAGCCCCACATCTCTATGGTGCGAACCCTGTGGCCTAGCACACTGGCCACCCCTCAAATAGCCATAATGAATTTGGTAATGTTAAGTGCTGGTCAAATGCACTGGGACTCTCTGGGGGGCTGCTCCGGAGAGCTTTGCTGGCCCCACTGTCCTGCTGTGGCAAACGCCACGGTGGGAGAGGAGCTGGCGGCCGTGGCGGGGCTCTTCAGAGAGCACCCGATGGAGGGCAGGGGTGGGTGGGTGAGCAGTGCAATTCGCCCCTTCTCCCGCCCTGCTGCCTGAGGCGGGGGGGGGGTTTCACCCAGCTTCATGGGGGGGGGGGCTGGCCCTGGCCCTGGGTGGGGTGGAGCACTGGCAGTTTTTTATTAGCAGGGACAGTTGCATCTTCTGCCACCGCACTCAGGCTTCCCTGTTCCCTCTGAGCTGAGCTGCCATTCCTAGAGTAGCTGGGGGGTGGGGTGGGGATGAATTTTCCAGGGATGGGGACTCGGACTCGAGGACTCGACTCGTGAGTCGGACTGAGTCCCCCCTCTGACTCGACTCAGACTCGAGTCCCAATATTTTTAATGGGACTCGAGACTCGACTCGGGACTCGAGACCAAGGACTCGTCAACATCCCTGGGCTGTGCCAGGAGTGGAGAGAAGCGCGATCACCGGTGAAGAGCGCATGGAAGCGAGGTGCGCCGCTGCTCAGCCACTATGGACAGCTACCAGGAGCGCAGCCCCAACGATGTGTTGAGATTTATTTTGATTGATGTGTTGTTGTGGGGGGTTTGGGTTAGGGTCAGACATTTTGGGTTTGGCTGCCTCTGCCTGCCTGTTTGGGGTTCCCAGCCTCCTCTGCCTGCCTGGTCTCTTCTTGACCTGTTCAGCAGTTGAATTGTCCAAGACAAAGGCCTCTGCCTGCCTGCTTTGGGGTTCCCTGCCTCCTCTGCCTGCCTGGTTATTTTGGGTTTGTCTGCCTGGTCTGTTCTTGTCAAAATCAGTTGCAGAGTTTTGAAATAAAAAGGCACACTTGTGCCTAGAATTTATTTAAGCCACACATCTGAAGTAGCCTTATTTTGTTGGGGGGGAACCCCATTGATTTTAATAGGGACTCGTGGAGTCAGTTTTGGGAGTGACTCAGGACTCGTGACTCGTGAGTCACCATTTTGGACCAAGGACTCGGACTCGAGACTCGGGTCCAAAGACTCGTGACTTGAGACCAAGAACTCTTCAACATTCCTGGAATTTTCCCAACCACAATATATTGTTCCCTGTTGTCATGGAAAATATTTGGGGGTGGCTTGGTTTTGAATGGGCAATTAAGACCCATTAGCTGTATCAAAGACCCACTCCTGGTGGAGATGAAAACTGCTGGAACTGGTTTGTTGATATATGGATCAACACAGGTGCTTGAATTTTTGGATTCTCTTTGGGGGCATGGCTATGGGGAATGTCATGATGAGCGCCTGCTCTGCAAAAAATTTGCCGCTACACCTCCTACATGTCCCCAAGGAATGTGGCTTGGCCAGATCTTGCCCAGAGGATATCCTGAGTTACCTGAACAGAAGATGACTCATCCTTTTGTCCTACTAAGGCAAGGGGTGGGTCTAGCCCAGGTGTTCTCCAAGCTTGGGTCCCCAGATGTTTGGAGTTGTAGCCAAAAACATCTGGGGACCCAAGCTGGGAGTTGTAAGCCAAAAACAAGGTTGGAGAACACTGGGCTAGCCTAATTTGTTTTTGGGTCGGATTGACTGGGTTCACACAACACGGTAACCTACACTCAAGGGTTGAGTGTGGGTTGATCGTTGAAATGTGGCTTGTTGAAACGTGGGTTATCATGTTGTCTGAACCCAGCTGAAATAACAAACCATGGTGAACAACCCACAGTTCATAACCCAACAACAAGCCATGGGTTCTCTTCATAGGTTGTTCGTGGTTAAGAAGCCATGGCTTATTCACGCAGCTGGGGTCAGACAACATGATAACCCACGTTTCAACAGCAACCCACTGTTCAATGAGAACCCACACTCAACCCATACTCAACCCATACTCAACCCTTGAGTGTGGGATATCATGTTGTCTGAACCCAGTCAGAACTGAAAAGGAGGCAGAGAGCCGACTTGCTCTGTGCAGGAAATCCCAATGTACTAAGGGTTCCCCTAGACATCTGATGGGGAGCAGGAATCTGTTGGGAGCATTAATTTCGTGGACCCTCATCTCATGTTCAGTCTGTTTATGTGTGTAAATAAACCTTATATCACAGAAATGTCACAAGTCCCCAGTTACCTCCTCCTGAGGAAACATGAGTAAGTGCTGGAGCCCTTGAAACTGCTCACTGGTCGGACGTGGGGTGCACGCACTTAACGATACTGGGCTGCTGTCCCCAGAGGAAAAAGCTCTGGATTGTATGCAACAGAATAAGAACCTCATATCACTGTATGGTATATGTGGTGGCCCTGAACAGAACCAAGAAATGAGGGGAAACACTGGGGAAATGGTAGATAGAATAGGCGTGTGTGTGTGGGGGAAAGGTTGTGACCCTTTCTCCTTCCCTAACTGTCAACACCCTTATCACATCAACGTTTTTCCCCTTTCTCTTCCAGGTGATGTATAGTTAGCTTTTGACTCCTGGCTCCTTCCCCCCAGAGATGCTTCACTTCCCATGGGGCTTTGCTGTTTTCCTTCCATTCCTTTTGGGCCTGGCTTCTGACCCTCGCGACCCTTGCTACGATGCCAGCCAACGTCCACACTACTGCCTCCCTGAGCTCTCCGAACTGGCCTCGGGGCGTCTGGTGGAAGTGTCCAGCACCTGTGGCAGTCCTCCGGGGCGATTCTGTGCCTTCCGGGATTCCGCTGACCCGGCCTCAAAATTCTGTCAGCGCTGCGACGAGAATGCCCACCTGCCAGAGCATCTCACCGACGGGGGTGCCACTTGTTGGTGGTCCCAGCCGGCCACCAATGCCACACTTACGTTGGCTCTGGGACGCAGAGTGGAAGTTCTCTACGTGGCTCTCCGGTTCTGCTCTCCACGGCCAGAATCCCTGGCCATTTACAAGTCTATGGACTACGGGCGCAGTTGGGTGCCCTTCCAACTCTTCTCCACCCACTGCCGGCGGCGCTACGGTTTGCCCCCAACCACCACCATCCTGAAGGCCATGGAACATGAGGCAGCTTGCATTGAGGCCCAAACTGCCCCAAAACCTCTAACGGGGGGCTTGGTGGCCTTCATGCCTCTAGCAGGCCGCCCTTCCGCCAGGATGTTTGAGTTCAGTCCCGTCCTCCAGGACTGGGTGACGGCTACCGATCTCCGGGTGTCGTTCGACCGCCTGCACCCAACGCGGACACTGGGGCTGCGAAGGAGGGAGGCGTCCTATGGGGTGGCCGAGCTGCAGGTTGGGGGCAGGTGCAAGTGTAATGGACACGCCTCACGCTGCACAGCTGCGAAAGACGGAGGGGTGCCCCAGTGTGATTGTCGGCACAACACAGCTGGGCCTGAATGTGACACCTGCAAGGCCTTCTACTGGGATAGGCCCTGGCAAAGGGCCACGCCCAAAGATGCGCATGAGTGTGTGGGTGAGACTAAGCACACATGGCAGGGAGTTTTGTGTGTATGTTGGCAGCAGGGCTGGCATGAGCTATTTGGTACTTTGCATAAACAGGGAGACTTTTATACCCAGGGAAGACCCCATCCACCTGAGTTCAAGTTTCCTTCAGCCCCCACCTCCCATGATTTAGCTTTGGGTGGTGGATCAAAGCTCACATGCTTTCCGCCCTCAAAAATCAACCCTGCTGGTTGCTGAGAGCATTAGCCATTAGGCTCTTTTCACTGGGGCAGGCAAACCCTGATCTAAGCCAGGGTCTTGGACAAACACATGACCCTGGCAGTCCTGCAGGGCCATCCTTGGTTAAGAACATAAGAAGAGCCCTGCTGGGTCAGACCAAGGGTCCATCTAGTCCAGCATTTTGTTCACACAGTGGCCAACTAGCTGCCCATGGGATCCCACAAGCAGGACAGGAGTGCAACAGCATCCTCCCGCCCATGTTCCCCAGCAACTGGTATATACAGGCATACTGCTTCTGATACCGGAGGCAGCATATAGCCAATCAGGACTAGAAGCCATTGATTGCCTTCTCCATGAATTTGTCCAATCCCCTTTTAAGGCCCTCCAAATTGGTGGCCATCACTACATCTTGTGGAAGTGAATTCCATAGTTTAACTGTGCGCTTTGTGAAGAAGTCCTTCCTCTTTTCTGTCCTGACCCTCCCACCAATCAGCTTCACGGGATGACCCCGGGTTCTAGTATTATGGGAGAGGAAGAAAAATGTCTCCCTATCCACTTTCTCCACACCAAGGTTCAAAGTGAAATGTGGGACTGGGGGCGATCTTCAGAAGTGGGGGGACTCCAGGGCTGGGAACAGTGGTGAAAGTGGGGGGGGGGAGAATTTTGGTCAGGGCTGAGGGGAACTGGTGGAGCTGATAGACCCCCTTCCTGCGTCCTCAGCTTGCGACTGCCACCTCCACTCCCACCGCTGCCGGTTCAGCATGGAGCTCTTCGAACTCTCGGGGCGCCGAAGCGGGGGGATCTGCTTGAACTGTCGCCACCACTCAGCTGGGCGCCACTGCCAGTACTGCCTGCCGGGCTTTAGACGTGACCTGGGCCGCCCCATGACGAGCAGCAAGGCGTGCAAAGGTGAGGTAGGCCAACATGGCATTGCTATGGGCAACGCCCCGATGGAAGCCTTACCGCTATCTGTTTTGCTCAGCCCTAGAACAATAACGACAATTGCATGTGTCTTAGCTAGATGGTCTTTTGTCTTCCCACAGGTTCAGCACTAACAACATCCAGTAGGGCGTGAGGGAAATGAAAGATGAAGGGGAAAAGCACGGCCATCCAACAAACTTAAAATTGGTTTATTTCTCGCCCCCCAACCTGAATTCTGGAACTTTGTATTTGTGTGAGGGCACAGAATTTTGTGTTAAAGATCACCTGGTCCACTAAAATTCTCACAGTGACTGGGTTCAGATAACACGCTAACCCACACTCACGGGTTGAGTGTGGGTTGTCATTGAACCGTGGGTTGTTGTTGAAATATGGGTTATCGTCAGGGGAGGCTGGTGACGCCTATGTCGGTAGGGCTCCTTATCCATTGCAGCATTTATTCTGAGCTTTATAGGAGCTATCCATGGTGCTCCATGGTGGTGAACCTATTTTGGGGATGGAGCACAGCACCATGGATAATTCCTATAAAACTCAGAATAAAAGCTGCAATGGATAAGGAGCTCCACTGACATAGGCGTCACCAGCCTCCCCTGCATGTTGCCTGATCCCAGCCATGTTAATAAACCATGGCCTGTTAACCACAAACAACCCATGAAGAGAACCTGTGATTTGTTGTTGGGTTGTGAACTGTGGGTTGTTCATGGTTAACAAACCATGGTTTGTTAGTGTGGCTGGGTTCAAACAACATGATAACCCAAACCTGTGGCTTATGCTGGCTCAGCTTGTTTGAGTGTGGAAAGCTAAGCAGGGTCAGGCCTGGTTATTACTTGGATGGGAGACCCCTCCTCTACTTTCCTGCATTGAGCAGGGGGTTGGACTCGATAGCCTTGTAGGCTCCTTCCAACTCTATGATCTATGAAATCTATGAAACCCAAGTTTCATCAACAACCTACACTCAACCCATACTCAGTCGTTGAGCGTGGGTTATTGGGTCGTCTGAACCCAGCCAGTATTTTGTAGGTGTTGCAGAAGTGATGAGAGTTACACCAATTCATTTTCGAAGTCTCCTGGAAACATTTTTAAGGAAAGTTAAAGATGTTTGAGTGATAAGTTAATGTAAAGTTTGAGTAGCCCGAATCCTCTCCTACTACTAATTCCTGTTTCCTGTCAAGACCTCCTGACCCCACCTTCCAAATATCTAGAGTCTAGTGAAATAGCACTCCTTCCCCTCTCACTGAGGAAACAAGCCCTTCTCTAGCTTCCAAGTTGACTGTCATGGCTTTTTCCACTCTGGAACCTTGGGAAATGTCATTTTTGCGAGGGGACTGAGAAAATTATTCCTGTAGGGAAAGCCATAAAATGAACACTGGTCCCATAGACCTGCTTGTGCCCTTTTAATTTTGGCGTCTAGGGCAAGGGTGGGCAACTTGTGACCCGCCAGATGTTTTGGCCTACAACTCCCATCAGCCCTAGCCAGCATGAAGGATGATAAGAGTTATAGGCCCAAGCATCTGGAGGGTCACAAGTTGCCCACCCCTGGTCCAGGGCTGTGATATATAACCTTTGCATCCACTAAGGTTCATAGATTTCATAGATTTCATAGATCATAGAGTTGGAAGGAGCCTACGAGGCTATCGAGTCCAACCCCCTGCTCAATGGAGGAAACTAGAGGAGGGGTCTCCCATCCAGGTAATAACCAAGCCTGACCCTGCTTAGCTTTCCACGCTCAGACGCTGGGAACACTTGCAGCGCTGCACAAATGGCCCGCTCTGGGGAGCCCACGCTCTGTCGGGGAGACGGGGCAGGGAAGGGCTGGACTGTCCTGTCCTGGCATCCTAATCCAAGAACTGTGACTGTGTTTCCCCCGCAGCTTGCCAGTGTCATCCCATTGGAGCGGCGGGCGCTGTCTGCAACCAGACCACAGGACAGTGCCACTGCAAGAACGGGGTCACCGGCCTGACCTGCAACCGCTGTGCACAGGGATTCCAGCAAAGCCGCAGCGCCCACGCCCCCTGCATCCGTGAGCTTTGCCGCTTCCTTAAACCCTGTTCAGTATCAGCTGGTCATTAGGGTTCCACCCACGTAGCCGTAGCACAGATCCAAGCACGGCATTATTTGTGTGTCTCGGACCTCAGTTAAAGGCATAGACGCCTTAGTACTGCCTGTGTCTTGACAGCCTGTAGGAATGTAAAAACAGCCCAGACCCTTTTGAGAAGCCCATATGCAAGGTATGAAGGCAACAGGCCTCCCCCACTGTTCTTGCCAAGAGAGTCGGTGTACTGTAGTAGTAGCTGCAGCAGTGTGTTGGACTAGGACCAGGGAGCCCCGAGTTCAAATCTCAGCGGAGGCACAAACCCTGGGCTGATTGCTATCTCTCAGCCAAATGTATCTCACAGGGTTGTCAGGATAAAATGAGGATGGAAAACCATTTATACTACCCTGAGCTCCTTGGAGGAAGGGCAGAATATCAATGTTAAAATAAAATAAAACTACTGCTATTCAGAGGTATACTTCCTCTGAACATGGAAACTCCATATGGCCATTGTAGCTGGTAACCATTGATGGCCTTATGCTTCATGAATTTGTCTAATCCTCTTTTAAAGGCGTATTTCCTTCTATTTCTGATGTTCGGGAGTGGGTGCCGATGCGTACGTAGCCAAAACGGCACCACTGACGCACATGCGGGAGGCATCGGGAGGCTCGGCAGAGCCCTGGGGTTTGCAAAAAATGCAAAAAATCTTTAGGAAAAAACTCCCAAGGGAGTTAGGCAAGGCAAATGGAATGGAGTAGGTGGGGGGAATAGAATGGAGTATCCTGAAAGAGGGCATGGCTGACTTAAACTAAACAGGGTTACTCCGCACTGCCACATTTTGTTGTAACTAGTGGCTACTGCAACCTGGGGCCCTTTATTTTATTTTCTGCCCTGGCTCTGGGCGTGGATGTCTGCAATTTAGAGGTGGAATTCTAACTCAAGGGGAAGGTAGGCCTCCACAGATGATATTTATTTATTTATTTATTTATACCCCGCCTTTTTTCCTGAAAGGAACCCAAGGCGGCTTACATAATCCTCCTCCTCCTTTCCATTTTATATAACATTCTTCCCTTGCCATTAGATGACTTAGGGTGCAATCCTGTACATGTTTAGACAGAAAAAAAGGCCTACAACTCCCAGCATGCCCCAGCCAGCATGCTGGCAGTTGTAGGCCTTTTTTCTGTCTAAACATGCATAGGATTGCACCCTTAATTGCCTACTTTTCATCAAAGTGAACGGGCTGCCAGTTCGGAGATTTAACCTAACACATCACATCAAATTGTGGCTCCTATGGATCATCATTCAGCATTAATCACCCAGGCAAAGAGGAAAGTCATACAAACATATGACAAAAAACCCCCGAGGTGTTCTGGAGCCTGATCTATTTTTATATTTATATGGCTCTGTGTATAACACACACAGGAAATAAAATACCAAAACACACCTTAAATTTAATTTTCTAATTTTTTTCCTTTGTTTTCTGTTAATGTAACACAAGGAAAAGGTTAATCACTGAGATTATTAACCTGAAAAATTATTCAGTGCAGAATCTGCCAGCGCTTTGCTACTCTATTCTCTCCAATATGGCACTGAGGCGATGCCAGTATATCCAAAATCTTCATAAACCAGGAGCCATCTTCCCACCCCACCCCCAACATAATATGTCAGGGATGACCCATCCTGCTAATTATGGTAAACTGCAAGCCCCTCCCACTAAGCTTTCCATCACAGCCCCAGAATGAGAGGGCATTTTGGGAAGTTCTGCCTCCCAAGTCATTGCTAAAACAGGAAATGATGTCATAGCTGTGGAAGCCCATGTTTTCCAGCAAACCCTTGATCTTTCTGTAAGGGATGCTGTATCAGGAAATAACTTCATAGAGCATAGTGTAAACATCCCATCTGTAATGGGGACTGATGTGAAATATGCAAGGCAGCCTCGCTCTGGACTTCTGCTAAAACCATTTTTTAAAGTTTCAGCTTGGGAGTGAGGATTTGTTACAAAAAATCTCTGGAAGATGAGATAGGTCTCATGACTAGTATTAACACGTTCTTTTCTTTTAGCAGAATCACTGGTACCAAAACAAGTGCGTGCAAATAGACTTAATATGAATCCATTTACTCAGGCTTAGGAATTTCTCTCTTCTTAGTGAAGAATTTTCTCTCTAATATGAATATATTTAAAAAGCAAATGGCTGACTCTAAATCTTCCATCTCTTAGGGATCCAGGAAGTGATGACAACTACAGCTGCCCCTCCACAGGAATGGAACACAGGTGAGAAGAAAGAGGAAAGGGCCTGTGGCTCACGCTGGCTCAGCTTGTCTGAGCGTGGAAAGCTAAGCAGGGTCAGGCCTGGCTTATGACTTGGATGGGAGACCCCTCCTCTAGTTTCCTGCATTGAGCAGGGGGTTGGACTTGATAGCCTTGTAGGCTCCTTCCAACTCTATGATCTATGAAATAAGGTATCAGCACGTTTGGGGAGCATCATAAAGGGTGTTTGGGATTTCTCTTGGTTCTCTCAACCTCCACTCTCTCACTTCACATGCACCCCCACCCCACCCTAGTTGCTGATACGTAGGTTTGGCTCCTCAACTTCCTTGGGCAGCCATTTCAAAGCAAGGAGCTACCGACGGAAGGTGAGAGTTGGGAGCGTTCTCAGGGTCCGACACGCACAGCCACTTGCTCGGAACTACAGCAGCCTTCCCACCTAGTGCCCTCCAGATATGTTGTTGGACTGGAACTCCCATAATTCCCAGCCAGCATGGCCTTGCTGGTTAGGAATGACGGGGGTTGCAATCCCAACACATCTGCAGGGTGCCCGGCTGGCGAAGGCCCATCTCCACACATGCACATGTCATCACCTGAGCAGACGGAGGCATGAATTGGGCTGCACGGCAATTGGCACAGTCGTGGCAACTGCGGGAAGAAGTGAGACTGGGATTGCAGAAATTGTTGCTGGCCGTTCCTTTGTATGGCCCTGCTTTCACAAATCAGGAAAACCTGATGGGGCACGCAAATCATGTCAGCCAACATTTCTCCACTTGATTGCAGGCACACGTGTGGCCAAGGACAGGCCACAACTGCTCATGTATTGGCAAACTGGCTCTTAGGCTAGCTAAAAGCACGCACAGGAGAATGAGGCGGTAGCATGGGCTGTACCACAGCAGGCGGGGGATGCCACCTTTGAATGCTCCCTGTGTGAACAACTGCCTGCATGTAGAAACTAGCACATCATGGATCAAGGTTCTAGTGCTCTAACAGCTACTTTTCTACTTGCGTGGTGTGTAGGTGTGTGTTTTAATATAGAGGAATATTCAAGAATGTGATCCACACACCCACTCCTGAAATCTGATGTGATGCAGTCTGTTCTGCCCCCTTATTCTGCTTCATGTATAGACCAGGCCTTTTTGAACAAAAACGTGCCAGGGAATTGGCTCAGGTGGTAGAGAGCTTGCTTAGCATGCAAGAGATTGCAGGGGTAGAGCACATGCTTTGCCAGGTCCAATCCTTGGCATCTCCTGAAACCCTGGCGAGCCCCCCCCCCCGCCGCCGCCGCCGCCGCCGCCGCCGCTCAGGGTAGAACAGGGGTGTCTGATCTCTTGCAGCCTGAGGGCTGAGTTCACTTTCAGAGCAGCTCTCTGGGCCTGCATTTCAGCAGTGGGAGGGGCTGAAGGCCAAAGGGGGAGGGGCCAAAGCATTAGCATAGTGTGGTGTTGCTTAAGCTCTTACTGGCAGTAACTAAGGAGAGGCATTTCAACCTTTGCACAAAAACTGGGAAGCCACCAAACGATTGGTGGTTGGGGAACGGGGCCGTGGCCCTCTGGTAAACCCCAGAAGGCCAGATTGGAACCACAAGAGCATGAGATCCAACACTCCTGCTGCATACGATACTGAGCTGGATGGGCCAACGGTCTGCTTTAAGGCGTCTTCTTACATTCCTACGAGATAAGACAGGATGAATTTACCAGGGAGAAGTTATCATTTCCAATGTTCCTTGGGAAGTCTGATTTCCTGGGACAACTGGGCTGTTGATTTGGGAGATGATTTTGATCAGGGAGATTATTTTACCCCAGCCTGACCTTGTATGCTCACCAGCAGGTACCGAATGCCAGACCCACTGTAAGCCGCCACGAGGACGCGTGCACATGAACCTGAGGAACTACTGCAAGAAGGATTATGGTAAAACAAGACTTGCACCCCAAACCATGGCTCCCCCCTGAAATGCCACCTCGGCTCCCTGCCCCCAACCTCAGTGGGTGAAGTGGTGTGACTGAAAGAGCAATGGGGGTGCTAAACTAAGAAGTGATGTCATCATAGCCCCCGCCCCCAAACACACACCCAGGAAGTTCCATTGCCATGAGCAATCATAACTTCAAGAAATACCATAGCTTTACAATGGCGAGCCCTGGAAAATCCCACCTTTAAGGGTAAATACGAGGGAGGATGTGCAGGCTTGTTCATTCAGGAAGTGATGTCCTTGCCCCCCCCCCCCCAGCCCCAGCCCCAGCCCAGCCCCAGCCCCATACATACATCATAGCAAGAATGCAAGCTTTCTGGGAAGTATTGATTTTACAAGGTATGACATGTCTGGCAATGACATCGGAGCCTTGAGAATGGGAACAGTAGTCAGTCCTGCTTAAGGGGAGGGAATAATAGAATAACTTGAAAGGAAGTGATATCGTGGCTCTAGAATTAGGGCAATATCATCTAGGTTCACTTCCTGATGGTTACTTCTCTCTTCTTCTGTAACCTCCACACGCAACATCAGTTCTCCGCGCACAGCTGTTGGCCATGGAGAAGTCCGGCGCATGGTGGCAATTTACCGCCTCAGTCCTCACGGTCTACCGCCAGCGTCATGTGCCCATCCGGCGGGGTGAGCAGCCACTCTGGGTGCCCGAGCAGGATTTGACCTGCCGATGCCTCCACCTTCAAGTCAGCAAATCTTACCTGGTTATCGGCAACGATGAAGAGTCGCCTGACCCTGCCCGGTTAATCCTCGACAAAAACAGTCTGGCCCTGCCCTGGAGGGATGCTTGGGCACACAAACTGCGCGGTTTCCAGCAGCAAAGCAAACGCGGAAAATGCCGGGGCATCTGAACCACAGCGGCGCAAGCGGTGGTGGGGAACCGGGCTGAAGAAACAGAGCTAAAGAAGGGGCCGGAGGCGTAACCATCTGTTCAGGTTTTGAGGTACCACCAGTTCTACAAGCCCAAACTGCTGTTACAGAGCACAAGGGAAACACTATCATGTGCAAAACAGCAGTCCCAAAATGTGACTGCCTGGGTTTTTAAATGCTAGTTTCAAGTACACACGACCCTTCTTACCTCCTTCATCCTCCCAACGGGTCTGTGTGGCATCTTTTATTCCCTTTTTAGAGCCTGCCTAGGAACTTGCCTCAGGCTACGCCAGTAGAAAGTATTTGGGCACAAGAAGGCAGTAAAAATCTGGGAGTGGCTGATGGAACAAGAACTGGGCTAAACGGGTTTAAATAAAACACAAGGCACCTGTGGACCAGGAGAGGCAGCCACACTGACGGGCCAGGCTATCAATGGCTACTAGCCATGGTGACTATATATTACCTCCAGGATCAGAGGCAGCAGCATGCCCTTGAGGACCAGCTGCTGGGGAACACCCGTGGGAGGTGCTCTTGCACTCCGGTCCTGCTTCTGGGCTTTCTGTGGGAATCTGGTTTGCCGCCCATGTGTGAACAGGATGCTGGACTACATGGGACTTTGCTTTGATCCAGCACGGCTCTTTGGTTCTTATATTATCAATCCAGGTTGTTAACGGAAAGGGTGGCTTCTCCTTAGGAATTCCCCACCACCACAAGAGACCTTGAGGTGAAATTGTCTTTGTTAGAACCCCAAAGATCTGGCAAGTCTCCAGGTGACCCCTGACTTTGGAACTGGAATGTACTTGTCGAATTATGCCGAATGACATGAAATATATTTTCAGAATCATTGCCTTCTTCCTGGTCAATGTGTTACGTGAGGGAGGAAAGAAGGACTAATAGTTATGGTTCGAGCACTGTAAGCCCCGACTTGCATTGGCATATGAAGAATCAGAGATGAAGGTCTTTTTGGATGGCACTGCTCCAATATTGGTTGCCTCAGGGGGACCACAAGCCCTTGGGGGCTAGCGTTTCTTAGAAACGATAGTCACAGAAATACTCTCTAACCCAGGGGAGGGCAAATTGTGGCCCTCCAGATGTTTTGGCCTATGACTCCCGTGATCCCTCACCATTGGCTATGCTGGCTAGGGCTGATGGGAGTTGTAGGCCAAAACATCTGAAGGGCCACAAGTTGCCCACCCCTGCTCTAGCTGGAGGCTATCTTTGATCTGGTTTTGGACAGGTTAGGCTGTGAGGCCTTACCATAGAGAAAGGGGAAGATGGGCCTCAAATTAGGTCCAAGTGCACTTGCACCTGAGTCACTGAGGCTGCAGCCCTATACGAACTTACCTGGGAGTAAGTCCCATTGAAGTTACTTATGAACACACAGGCATTCATGGGATTGCATCGTTAGGGCAAGTATGAACTGCAAAATGCCAACTGGTTTAACCACCATAGCTGCCTCTCACACACAAATGAGCTTGTGATTTGTGGCAGAGAGGGAAAAGATTCAGCTTCCAGAGTCCCTTGGAGGCAGCCATGAGAGTTAAACCAGTTTAAAATAATTTTCCATTACTGTGGTACTGACAGTCCCACAGTCTCATCATCATTCCCCCCCCCCTATTGCCCTTGTTATGTCTAAAGCAACAGTGCCATCTGGTGGACAGTCAGGACAGCTATTACTGTTTTATTTAATAGTTTGAGGCGGTGAGATTTTAACAACAGTTACGACCGCAAAGAAAATTGTTTTATATCCACAATAAGAAAAGCAGACAAAATTGATAAAAAATAAATGTCCTGTAGAAAAGAGAAGCACAGAATTTTATGTGGCAGTGACAGAACAAGATAGAACTTTTCTGTTCCATATATTCCATAGTGAAACTCCCTGGATGAAGAAAACTAGGATGTGAATACTATGCTAAATCTCCTTTCCTGACCTGCTTTCTCCCTGGCAGGCTAGTTCTTCTATATGCGGAAAGGCATTTTTTTATTTTTTTGGTGGGGGAGCATTCAAACATGGTATGTCACCACCAACCACCACCGCCTGATACAGTCCAAGAAAATCTTTACCACTTCATTCAGCTGATTGCATTTGCTGCCCCTCTGGTTGATATCCAAGTGAGTTAAGAGCCCTTACTTGGTAATTGCTCAAAGCCGGAATCCAAAATAGCACCGATAGCTGAGATTCCTGCCTTGTGTGAGAAGAAAGTGGGGCCTATTAGGGTGAAGAGAACAGGCTGGTTCTCAAAGCAAAAATTGGGGAATGAGTGGGTTAGAGAAGAGGAAATGCAGCACTAACATCTCCCTCTCCAACATCTTAAGGTTCCTGGTGGATTTCACTTTGGAGTTCATCCCAGGGAAATTTGATCTCCACATCTTTCATCTTTTCCTGGTATAGCCGATGGAATGCAACATTCTGCTCAGAGGTGAAATGATTTTTCCAATCCCCAGAAATCCCTGCAAAATGGGGAGGGGGGGAAAGAGAGAAAAAGAGACACTGTACTCTACAGCACCACCTTCTAGAAGGTCACTGGGTTGCAGATACTGCCCCAAAGCACTTTTGCTCAGCTTTAATTTTACCTTTCCTGATGAAGGGGCTGATCTTGTGGTTCATAACTTCATCAGAGACGAGGCTGTAATTCACCATCTTGTTGCCCTTCATCATCTCAAAGGAGGCATTTTCCACAACAGAGTTGACCGCAGATTCTTCTAAGTCCTTGCCCAGGAATTGGCAGATACGAAGAACACTGCCCTGTAGGTCCTGGAAAGATGGGATAACATGGGTCAGATCTTGACCAGGGCCTGATACTAGGTTAGCATGACTTGCAGATCTAGATTGGGGCAATGGGGAATGAAGACCAAAGAAATTGGTTTTTGATTTTTTAAAAAGCCATTCACCTTCAGCAATTCATCATAGGTCAGAAGGAGAAAGTTTGTCTGGTCCTTGTAGGTCAACCAGGTCTTGACATGATCAAACCAGCTTCCAAAAAGAACTGGGATAAACAGATACAAAGAAGGGAAAGTTGTTGTTTTTTTTACGAGCATGCAAGGATTTGAGATTAAATATGTTAAGGCTGCAATCTCAGCAGGGCCAGTGTAAGGTAGGCATGATTGGGCACCTGCCAAGAGCCCACACCTCAGCAGGGGCCCACTGGTGGTGGTGAGGAGGAGTCCCCTGAACTTGCTCCTCCTCTTCACCATTGCAACCTGCTTGTTCACCTTCCTCTCAGTCTGGCCCAGACAACAGTGGAGGCGAGGAGGAGCAGTTGATGCCCCTGCCTCCCTGCTCTCTGTCTGGCAAGCAAGCAAGCGGCAGTAATGATGAGAAAGAGGATGGAAAGCAACGGTGGCGACGAGAAGGTAGAGTCACAGAGGGAGGGGGCCCATGGAGTGTGCCTTGCCCAAGGGCCCTCCAAAGCCTGGAGCTGGCAGCACTGAATCCCACACATACTTACTTGGGAGCATGCCCCACTGACCTCAATGAAACCTCCAAATAAACATATATAGGAGCAGTTATAGCTGTAACCGCTTATAAGCCAGGAACCACAGTTTCAACTGAAGAGGTGAATGAGAGAGACTGAAAGGTGCTAAAAGGACCTATTTTTAACTGCTAAGAGCCAACGCAGATTGTCAGAGCAGATTTAACATCAACAGAGTACAAACACTTATCACGTCATAGAATCATACAAAGAACTGACACTATGCTTGATCCGAGATCATAATTTAATTGGTTCCAGGCCAAGCAAACTTGACTCACCAGAACTGAGAAAGGATCTATCAGATTTACCCATTGCACCTTTCACTAAACTAGTCATGCGCTTCAAGTGGATCTTGCTTCAGAAGAGTAAGAAGTGAAGAAGATATGGATAGGTGAAGGGTTAAGGGAATAGAGGGAGTAGATGGGCAAATAAGATGTCATGTGAGACAGGAACGGTGCAGGGCTGTTTGGCGCCCTAGGCCGAATTATATTTAGCGCCCCCCCTCGTGCCGTGGGGGGGGCTCCGGAGCAAAGCAGCCCTGCTCTGCAACACCCCCCCCACGCCGCTGCCGCCGCCACCACCACCTACCTTCCCCCCGCCCCCGCTGCTGACTGCTGGCTGCTGCTGCTGCTGCCGCCGCCTCCTCCGATGCGATGGGACCCCCGCGCTTTACGATGGGAAGGTAGGTAGGTGGTTGGCGGGCGGGCGCGCGGGCGGGCGCACACGGGGGGGAGGTGCAGCGGCGGCAGCAGCCGGCAAGCGGGCGGGGAGGCGCGGCGGAGGCGGCAGGCAGGGCAGGCGCGCGCCGGAGGCGAGGAAGGGGCGCAGAAACTCTGCGCCCTCTTCCGCCATGCGCCCTAGGCAGCCGCCTGGGTCTGCCTAGCGGTAGCGCCGGCCCTGATGTGAGATTAAAAGGAGGGGAAGGCCATAGACAATGGACAATGTCTGACACTGGCCCCTCCTAAGTTGCTTCCAGACAAGTCTTTTATGGTGCCATCACCCTGCCTTATTTGCGGAATCTTATGCGGGGTCCAGAAGGTATCTTCCACTCGTGACCTTCTCATGTTTTCCTGCTGCTTCTTCCGTCTTTCTCTCTTACTTAAGAAAGAAAAGACGGAATAGCTGCACAGTGTCTTCTGACTGATAGTATAGCAGCCCTCCAGCTGGAAGCTCCCTGACCAGATGCCACTGCCATTTCCACAGAACTTTTGAGTCTCCTTGCCAGCCTCGGCCCACATACTTTCCCCTGCGGAAAACATCTCGAGGAATTCTCCAAAATTCTCCCTGTACTCCAGGAATGAAGACATCTTGGCGTAATAGTAGAGCGATACGCAGACATCCCTGGGGTCACGGACAGTGTAAATTGCCTGGAAGAGAAAGTTGCCAGGTGTTGGAATAAGTAAAAGTGCAATCCTTTATAGATTTCATTTCATAGATCATGGAGTTGGAAGGGGCCTACAAGGCCATCAAGTCCAACCCCCTGCTCAATGCAGGAAACTAGAGGAGGGGTCTCCCATCCAAGTAATAACCAGGCCTGACCCTGCTTAGCTTTCCACACCCAGACAAGCTGAGCCAGCATAAGCCACTGGCTTATAGGCCTTTCCCCCCCCTGTCTAAACCTGCACAGGATTGCGCCTTTAGTCAGTTTTCCCCCCAACACTTCTGGAGGGCACCAGGTTGAGATAGGCTGCTCTAAGCCAGTGGTTCCTCTCGCATCGCAAGGCAGGCCTTCCTAGAGAGGCACACACAGTTGCTGGGGGTGACACAAGCAGTTCTTTTCCCAAGGTGCATCTGAACTGGGGCCAGGCGGAAATACCAACCCCTCTGGCCAATCTGTGCAGTACAATACGCTCCGTGACCCGTCCCATATGCTGATTGGCTCCCTAGCCGTGACAAGGGTTCCACACCCTATTTTACCAACAGCACCCCAAGCCATACCTTCGCCTTTGAGGTGAAGAAAGATTCTGGAAAGACTGACGAGGGCAAGTGAGAGGTTATGAGACGGGGACTGGGCCGGTTCTCCAGGTATTCAGCTGCCGTCTCCTGTTCAATCCATGGCACCCGTTCCCAGGAAGGGACCAACCGTGACCATGCGGGATCCCCGTTGCTGTGGATCAGGGTGAGGATTTCTTGCATCCAAGTCGTTCCTGGGGTTAGGGAAGGGATGAGAGAAAAACGTTCCCTGAGCTCTCCCCAACTTTGCAGGGAGAGCCTTAGAAGACATCTACAAACAGGATTTTGGAAAGTTCGGATGTGAACCGGGGTCACCTCCTGTTTCCTGACAGGGTGCCCGCATCTGTGACAGCACGACACACGGCATAGTTCAACAGATGCTGCTTTTTGCTGCTTCTCTGGAAACTTGTTGCACCTGTTGAGTTTCTCCCTGACACACGGCTGTTAAAAGTAAAAAGGCACCTTAGCCTTCACCTGGACCAGCCTTCCCCAATCCGGCGCACTCCATAGCCCCCATCATCCCAAGCCAGCATGCTGGGGATGATGGGGTTGTAGTCCAACACATCTCTAGGGTGCCGGGTAGGGGGAAGTCTAGTCTAGATAGAAGAGCAGGTCTTAAAAAAAAACCCAAAAAAAACGCTTAGAAAGAGACAAAACAAATAACATGTCAGTCCAGAACATCCAGGGAGGCAGGGGTTGTGTTGGGCAGGGGCTCAAGTGCCTCACCAGATTTGGGGTATGTGAGGTTGAAGACATCGCTGTCTCGCACCTGGAAGGTCCGATGGGCATAGTGGACGCTGGCTTCGCTGTGCACGAGGGCCGGAAGGGTTATTCCTCCGTACTCTATGAAATGGGCGATCCGTCTGGCCATGGCCTTCTGCAGCGGGGTGGGGGAAACAGAGGCCAGAAAAGTGATGGACGTACATATTAATCTGCATTAGACTCCGCAGAGCTGGAAAGGGAGCCCTCAGCTGGGATTAATGGGGAAGGGGAAAGGAAGGTCTCTCTGAAGACTGGGAGTATCGAACAGTTGGGATAATTGCCGAAGCAGGAGAGGGGGAGATATCGTTTGCAATTCCAAAAATTTATCTCCTTGCTCATTGCTTTGCTTTTACCAATAGGATAAGAAACCACCCACCTGCTGCCTTCCCTTGTACAGGCCCAGATCCCCAACAAACCTGTTTTGTGAGTCTCCTTCAGCCTCCTTTTCTGGCACCTCTTTCTTGGCTCTTTGTAGAATGGTCTGTGCAGAGGGAAAATCCAAGCTACCAGCTACAGAGATACACAAAAGGAGACTTTGTTCTTTCAGGAAGAAGGGAGCCAGCATGGCTAAATCAAGGTCACATCTCTATACGGACGACTCGCCCTGGCCCGCACAAAGTAAAAATAAAAATCTAGAAGAAGGAGCAAACTCTGCGATAGCAGTTCACTGCCACCGCCAATCTTTAACTTTTATTTCCCACCTGCAAAATTTGTTATTTTACTGTTGTTTTCCATAATACAAAACGGTATCATAATACTAGATACATAATAGAGCTCACATTGATTGATTTCGATCATCAAAAACCATCACAAGTTAAAAAAGCATATAATTAAGAATTTAAACACACACCATTTTTATACCAAAATTGACATTAAATCATCCCCAGTAAAGGAAAAGGGATTTAATGTTTCCTGAACTTTTTCATTTGAATATATAATGAAAAGACCCCTTTTTAAAATAAATCGATCTTTTATTACTCTCCCTTCTCTAATACTTATCACATTAGTTAGTCAATTTAACGGTAGCCGCCATCTCCCAGACCCCAGTCATTAATTGAAGGTGGGTTAACCTTCCAGCTAAAACTGATTGCCATTTGGGTAAGCTGCGGATCACCATTTCCATATCTTCACAAGCAACTCAGCCTTCAAGATATCCAAAAAGGACTGCTAATGGGGCCCTCAGGGATACCTATCCCAAAATTAAGCTGACCTCATTCAACACCAAAATCTTATCATCATTGGACGAAACCAAAAGATACACGGGGTTGAAAGCCCTTAACCTTTATGTCAGTTCCTTCCATCTCTGTGAGTTATTGAAAAAGAACATGATTTCCTTCACTCAGATTTAGTTATTTTCCCCCAAGAAGAGGTGTAAAACAATGCATGCTTTGGTCTCTGCCCTCTAAAAAAGGGCCTTGGTTCTTTGCCCATCTGTCTAGTCCAACTACATACTGTACTGCTTTCCCCTTCAAGAGTACGCAAGAATTCTGACTCCCCACTCTTGTTTAATGAATTAAACAATTTAATTTATTAATTGTTTAATTAATTAAATCATTTTACTCCTACTCCGAAAGGCTCCTGCAGTGGCTTGCAATCAATAAAAACAAAATAGTCCTGGCCTGTAGGCATGCCACAAAAGGAAAAGGGATGGGGAGGGAAGAGGAAAAAAGCCATTTCCTCAGGGCTGGTGGAATGGCCCTGCTTCCCATCTCATTTCCTGCTGGAATGGCTGCTGGTGGCGACAATTGAGGAAGGAAAACCCTGTAGTTCTGGCTCCAACTAGACCACCACATGGACACAGCTTTTCCCTTTCAAGGGTCTGGTGTTCATTTATAGGTCTACTATCTTTTCTTCTGACAAGAAGGCCATTAATCGATACAGCATGCAGAAATTCAACAGGTGAAGCTTTGTTGCATCTCCGTGCATAGAAGGGCTACACCTGCCTCAGGTGATAACCTAAACTCACACCTCTGGAGCACTGAGCTGTCCTGACCCACTCTTATGTATCCATCTACCATCTGACTTCCAGCCCTTTAACTTGCAGAACCAATTTCCTCTACTAGAGAAGTCAGGAGTCTTAGCTCCCACTCACCCGTCAAACTCAGGGTTGCCAAATGACCAGGAAAAAAAAAACAGGCCTAGAGTGCTCTTGGGCCTTTAACAACAACATGATCCACAGAAATCACAGAGGAAGATGTTCACATGCACAGGAAAGGAACGTTATTGACTTCTAATGTCTAGAGAACTCAAGTGGCTGTTAAAGGCACAGGTGGAAGCCCAGAATCTAATTTGCTGGAGTCCTCTGACCCTTCCGGGGAGCCTGAAAGTTCTGGCTTCTGTCTTTCTCCCCACTTCGATTGTAACTGACTAGCATGCCTCAACTGACTTGGCCATCACAGATTAATAATAGAATCATGGAGTTGGAAGGGACCTTACAGCCTCTGCTTAAATAGCTCCAGCAGTGGAGAGCCAACCACCTCCTGAGGAAGCCTGTTCCACTGTCAAAAGAGCTCTTACCGTTCAGCCGTTTCTCCTAATGTTTAGCCAAAGTCCACTTTGCCTGCACTTCTAGCCAGGGTTCTAGTCCTGCCCTCTGGGCCCAGAGGGAACAAAGCTGACTCATTTTCTGTGTGCCAGCCCTTCATAGATCTGAAGGCTGACATGTGGCCTCTGCTGGCTGGGGCATGCTGGGAGTTGTAGGCCAAAAACATCTGGGGGACCAAGGTTGGCGAACACTGCTGTAGTGTATGGGTTATGGTTGCTGATTGATTGGCTTGCCTGCTATCCGTTGCTCCTGTTCGTTTGCTCGGGGCTGCCAACGGCGGTTCCAAGGCAAACCTTTGTTTTGTGTGTTTGTTCAGTTTTGTTCTATTAAAGACGTGTTGTGAGGAACTCTAAGCTTGACTCCTAGTCCTCTATTTAGATAAACACTCCTCACATGACATTAGGAGCCAAACTCTCAGAGACTTTATTGGAAGTACACCACAGCTGTGGGGAGGGGATGTGCCAAGCCACACACGGGACAGTGTGACTGTACAACAAAGCACTTCTGCCCCACCCAAGAATTGTTGAAGTCTATATAGGTTATCACACAAGCATAAACAGAGTTCAAAACAAGAAGTACATTTTAGATAAGGGGAGTCCAGTAATCTCAATACATGCCTATAACCACCAGACAGTTTCATAGATCATAAGAGTTGGAAGGAGCCTACAAAGCCATCGAGTCCAACCCCCTGCTCAATGCAGGGAACTAGAGGAGGGGTCTCCCATCCAAGTAACAACCAGGCCTGACCCTGCTTAGTTTTCCACGCTCAGACAAGCTGAGCCAGCATAAGCCACAGTTCTTTCTCAACTTGTTGCCGCCCAGCTGCACGATGTACGTCTCCATTTCTATGAATCACTGTTCTGCTGGTTGTTGTTTATGACCCTTGCTCGATTCCCTTTCACCGCTCTTATCTGTTATGTTTGCAAAGCTTGCATTTTCCTGTAACATTGGGAAGCTAACTACGGGCCTAAAATCTCTTCAAATCACTGGTTGCAGACCCCCCCCCCCAAAAAGGGTTTTCTTCCACAGGGGTGGGGCCAGGGAAGGGGCATGGACATCTGGGGAAAACCCTAGGGCTGGATTGGGACTGCAGGATTTAGCCCCTGGGCCTGCAGTTCTGTACTCCTATCACAGGACTTGGTTTCCCACAGACCTCTCCCCATCCTGGCTGCTCACCAAGTCGGTCAACATCCTTCTTGGAATGTGATGCTTGACTGGTGCAGAACAGAGTAGCACTGTAGCCCATCCTAGTCAAGTGTTATGCCAGAGTAGCGTACATGAACACAGGCAAGAGGAATAGGGCTGTCCATGCCAGTTCTGCCCGCCACGCCCCCGAGCTGTGTGTGTTAAGCAGGGAAGTCTGCAGCGTGGTTCTACCTGCATTTGCTTGAACGTGGGTAGATGCCTCCACACAAACGAGAGCCCTGGTTTAGCGGGGATGCAGCCCTGTCCTGACAACACAACAGATTTTGTTCGCTCAACATGGGGAGGTCGAGGATGCTGGGACAGGGCTGGCATTCATGTACCCCATTCAGGCATAACATGATCTGAATAGGGGTTTGTTGGTTGGTTTGTTTTACTTCTTATGATCTGGGCTCTATGCTTCCATTAGTGCAGCCTAAGACTGCATTGGCTTTTTGAGCAGCCGCATTACACTGCTGGCTCATGTCCAGCTTTTGATCAACTTAAGGGTTTAATCCTATGCACGTTCAGACAGAAAAAAGGCAATCCTATGCGTGTTTAGACAGGAAAAAAGTCCTACAACTCCCAGCATTCCCCAGCCAGCTGGCTGGGGAATGCTGGGAGTTGTAGGACTTTTTTCCTGTCTAAACACACATAGGATTGCACCCTTAGATGTCTTCTCACAGGTACTATGGCCAGTTCTCCCCCATCCTATACTTCTGCCTTTGATGTTTCATAGTGACATGTTTGATCTACAGCTGGTACAGACAATGAGACAGACTGTTTCACTGCAGACAGCAGTGGGGGAATCACTTTTTTTCAATGCTGTCTTACATTAAACAAACAAACTCCCTGGAGGTAGAAACCCAGCAAACAGGACTAGAACCATTCTCCTGATGTGCTCGTTTTTGCAGGGAACACATCATGCAAGGGAGCACTCAAAAGTGGCACCACCGCCCCTGCATGCATCCCGAAGTGCTAAAGCCCATTCTGCCACATCCCCTAGGCCAGAGATGTTCCATATCACCCGATGCCACGTCAAAAACAGTGTTCATACATTTGGGCCAGAGTCACCAAGTGCTGAGCAACCAAGCAACAGTGAGGAGATCAAATGACAGCCATGCATGTGTGAACCAGATGCGGCTGGTACAAAACCAAACCAATCTAGCTAGTCCATCTCTCTCTCTCTCTCTCTCTCTGTCTTACTTACTACATTCACTCCTCTACTTCCCCTCCTATCAGGACTCATGTGCCTTTAATAGCTGCAGAAGATGGAGCAATTCAACAGGTGCTGCTGCTGCTGCTGCTGCTGCTCCCCCCCCCCCCGCTTTGTAGAGTTGCAGAGACAGAAAAACCCAAACTGGCTGAATTTCTGCTTGTTTTGCGGTTGCTAATGCCACAGGAGCCCCGCCAGAAAAAAAGGGGGGGACCAGATGGAAGCCCTGCATACGTTTAGGTTAGGTTGTTAAAGAAGCATCCCTCCTGGTTTTCAGTAAAACCCAGAAGTACCGGTTTTCATCTTCACTCTGAATCTTGTCCATCAGCAGGGGGTCTCTCCACCCCACCAACCCCATTTAAACCCCTTGGACACAGTATAATATAATATAATATAATAATATAATAATCTATCTATCTATCTATCGAAAGCCCTCTAGGTAGGCATTGCTTTTTCTCAGTCCCTCTCCTTTTTCTCTAACTAATAAACCCCAGTTCCTTTCCCGGAGCATCATGAATTCTGTGGCGCTCAGCCCTTCCCTTTTCATAACCTACTAAATTTCACTTCATTCCCACTGGACCCAGGAGTCCTGATTTTGCGATAACCAATCCAATGAGGCCAGCGCTGGGCGGGACTTCCCTTTGAATACACTTCCAAGCTTTGCCTCCTAATGGGAAACCTTCCTTGTTAAGGTGGCTCGGCAGTGGTCAGTAACAAGCTTGGCCAGAATTCCACCCTCCTGGATTGCCAGCGCCATCCAGAGGATTTATGGGGCCTGGGGCCAGTGTGACGTGCCCCTAAAAGGACGGGGGGGGGGGCTCTGGTGAGCAGAGTCCAATGCAATGGGACACAAAGGAGCTGAGGCGGGAGGCCCCTTGCTTTGTGGGGCCCCCAGGGCAACTTGCCTCTGTGTCCACCCCCACCCCCCAGCTCTGTGGCCAGTTGCCAGAATTAGAGGAGACAAAGCCAGGAAGAAGGTAGTGGAGTGCAGCTGAGCCATCTGAAGTCAGATATCCTTACAGGTCTGGAAAAGAGACCAAAGAATTTTAGAAGCCTGCAGCTGGTTCAGATCAATATGTGAAATCACAACCCCTACACAACAACCCCACCCCTCTGCCTCTGGGTTCAAGAGTTGCCACCTTTAACAGCAACCTGACAGGGGGAAGCTCTTCTTGACATGGGGCTGGATCCAGACTTATTCGTATGTAGAGTAGATACGTTGGAAATCAATGGGACTTAAGTTAGTCATCATGACTAACTTAACCGCCATTGGTTTCATTGGGTTTCCTCTACATATGACTAAGGGCGCAATCCTATGCATGTTTAGACAGAAAAAAGCTTTTCCTGTCCAAACGTGCATAGGATTGCACCTTAAGTCTGGATCCAACGCAATCCTGTGCGGGAGGTTAGGCTGAGAGTCAGTGACTGGGTCCAAAGTCACCCAGTGTGTTTCATGGCCGAGCGGGGACTAGAACCCGGATCTCCCGAGTCCCGGTCCCACACTCTCTCCACTACGCCACACTGGCTCTCTCATGGGCGATATCTTGGACAAGGCAAACGTCGCTCTCCCTCCTCGCGTCCTGTCTGAGCTGCGAGCACCAGACTTGTGAGAACCTCCCGATCCACCTTAAGACACATCTCCTTCCCCGTCTCAATTGCATCTCTTCGGGTCCCTCGGGAGCGGGGAAGGGAAAGTGAGCGAGGAGATCTGTGCGTTTTAGGAGGCGGGGGAGGGGAGGAGGAGGAGGAGGAAAGGGAAGCCGAGGCTGTGTGAGATGCAGAGAAGAAGGGAAAGGGGGAAAGCAGGCAAAGGAGGTATAAGAGAAGGGGAGGAAGCGGGGGAGAGGGAAGGTGGGGGGATTCAGGGCAGAGGAAGATAAGAAGCGAGGGAGGGCGCCAGAAAAAGAAAAAAAAAGGAGGGGGAGGAGGAGAGAAGAGGAGGGGAAGAGAACAGGAACAGGATAGCTAGAAGGAGGACAGCCGGCGGGAGGCAGGTAGGGGAGTGGGGAGAAAGTGCGAGGCTAGGGAGAGAAGCGGGGAGCGGGGAAAGGCGAACCGGAGAAGGCGGAGGAGAACTAGGGAGGAGAGCAGAGAGGGAAAGAGAGAAGGAGAAAGGGAAGCTAAGGAGGGGTAGAGAGTGTGTGTGTGTGTTGGGGTGGGGGTGGCAGAAAGAAAAGAGCAGAGCGAGCGAGGCCGGGAGGTGGGAAAGCACGAAGTTAAGTTGGGGACTCCACACAGGTTTCATCCCACCCTTCTTCCGGCTGCTTCCCTCCCGCCCCATCACCCGCTTATTCCCCAGTGACGACCACCCGCCGATACCACCAAAGCCCGAGTAGCCAGAAGTCCCGCGGCTCAACTCCTCTGACCCCCTTCTTGAAAAGGGAAAAAGCCCGGGGGGGAGGGGGAGGGGGTCTGTCGTGTGTACACCCCCCTGGAGTGACGCCCCTCCTCTCCGACCCTTGACGGGGCCCCTAACCCTTCCCCGTGCCCAAACACGCCATCTCCATCTTATAAGAGAGAGGAGGGGGGGCGGGGGGTTATCCCCTGGAGAGGGGCGGGAGAAAGATGGAGAGATGGAGGAAAGAGAGCTAGGAGAGAGGAGGGGGCGGGGGGGGAGAGAAGAGCGATTAGAAAGATAGATCAGATAGACAGGCAGGGCATGGAGAGGGCAGCGGGATTTCGGGGGTGATCGAGATTGTCGTGGGGGGGGCATAAGGACTGGCCGGACCACGCGTGGGTCACGAAAGCCATCCCCCCGAGGCTGCGGACGGGGGGGGGGCACCGCCACGCGGGATGCTGAGGAGGGGGCACCTCCAGTTCTGAGACAGCCCCCCCACGCACCCCTCCTTCCTCCCTCTCTACAACATGATGAGGACCAGACTGGGGGGGCTTTGCCTGTTGGGGGTCCTGACAGCAACTTGTATGGCTGGTAAGAGAGGGAAAGCGATGAACGGACGAGTGGCGGTGGGGGGGGGAGATAAATGTTAGCCTGGGATGCGGGTGGGGGGTGGGGGGGAGGAAGGTGAGTTGCCTGATGCAAAGGAAAGGAAATTCCCTGGGAGGAAAATGTTAGACTAAGCTAAAGGCAACTGGGACAGCAACCAGTCAGATATCTATCCATCTGTCTGACTGTCTGTCTCTTTCTATCTCTTCATCTATAATCCATCCATCCATCCATCTCTCTCCATATATACACATATATATGAGCTATTTCCATTCTCACATCAATGCAGACCATCCTAATTCATGGACCGCGGCTCATCTATATATAAAATCATCCAGCCACCCTTCGTAACCTTTTTCTTTCTAGGTATCCCTTATTGTCGAATCTAGCTGGTTGTCCCTCTTTCTCATCTCTCTCCCCTTTGTGTACCTGTCCATCTGTGCCGCCGCCTTTTTCTATATGTGGCTGTGCAAGGCTTAATTCCCATCACCCACCCCGGGCTCAAGCCCCCTCTGTTCTTCTCAGTGCCAGGGGACTCAGCCCCCAAACGTCCGGTGAAGCGGTAAGAACAGGGGCAGAGTGTCTCTGAGCATGTGCAGCGTGCCTCCCCCTCGCCACTGGGCCATCGCAGGTGGTCCGCTCTCATCTGAGAGGCTTTCTTTCTGTGGCAGGGGATGTAGCTCCCACCTGCCTTGAGGCTCAGCACCGGTCCTCTCCTCCGAGAATTTCAACACGCTCCCTGGAGTCTATTTGCCTTCCGTACAGTCTGTCTATTGGCCATTCAGGAAACAAAGACAGAAAGAAAGATGTGGGTGGCAGAGGGTTTCAAGCAGAAATATGTTGCTTTTGTTCCCCCCCCCCGCACTGCCCCCATTAATTAACCCTTTCCCTTCCATCCTGCCCCCTTTTTTCCCTCTCCTTCAGTGCAGTTTGTTCCTGCAAAGACCTATGAAGACTGGTGGGCTTACAAGGAGACACTTCATGGTAGCTTTGTGCCAGGTACAAAATTCTCGTGGTGGTGGGGGAGCTTCAAAGAATGCACAGTGGCTTGCCCCCTCCTTCTCGCTTGCTTTCTTAATATCCCTAACCCAGGTGACTGCCTGTGGACTCTGGCCGGGCAAGATGTGTGCAGAGAATTCCTCTTGCATCGGCGCTTCTTGCGAGTGGAACGTATATCAGAGCCCGACACAGCGAACAAGCTGCGTAACTGGGAAGGCAAACTTTTCCTTCACTGCACGGCGCCCCCCATTGGCCGATGCCCTGCGGAACTCACAGCCGCAGGACGTTATAAGGATCAACAGGATAGCTGGGTCTGGGTTGGCCTTCTCACTCGGGACAGAAGGGTCTGCGAGGGACCCATAGCTTGGAGGAAGAGCACAGATGCTTTGCATGCAGGCGGACCCAGGCTGAATCATCCCTGGCTTGCCCAGTTAAAAGGATCGAGTAGCAAGTGATGAGAAAGACCTCTGCCGGAGAGCCCCACTGCCGGTCAGAATAGACAAATAGGCCGATCGGGTTCCTCATGTAATAACATAACGGGAGGAAAGATTGGGAGGATAACGTTTGTTTAGATGAAAATAAAGATAAATATTGGAACACGCCCTGCCTGCAAACTCCCCATTGGCTTATCACGGTCAGAAATAGAACACCGAACTAGGTAGAGCCTTTAGTCTGATACGGCAAGGTGGCTCTGAAAATTTGGTGGATGGCGAATGGATTTATAGAATGGGAAAGGGCGAATGGAAAGGTGGAATGGCACGGCGGAGAGGCCTACATAGGTTTGCAGGAAAGAGATGGATATGGGAAACGAAGGGGTGCAGGGTGGGGAATATGGGCGAAAGGTGAGTGGGTGGATGAAAGGAGACCAGGGCGGATGGGCCGATGGGTCATCATCCTTGAGCCATGATAGTCAGTTATACAGAGCATTTTCTGCCCCCATTATGACATTCTTAAGTTTAGTCCGCTTAAAAAAAAAAAGTTTGCAAACATCCTTATAAAAGACAACATGTTGCAGTCTTAAAGTTTGGTTTGCTTGCGACATGTACAAGCTGGCAGCTATGTCACATCATCATCATCATCATCATCATCATCATCATCATTATTATTACTACTACTACTACTACTACTACTACAATTTACACATCCTTCATTTAAAAGGAAGACATGCAACTAGTCCTCATCATATTGGCAGGAAAAGCTTGAACAGGTGCAGGCAGTGTCTGATAAAAGCTGAGAAAACAGAGTGGCTTTGGGTGAGGATTTCCCTTGTCAAGCAATGGAGCACCTGGGCGTTGGTCGCCCACTTGGGGCCTTGCCCTCCTGCTTTATAATGTCCACTTCTCCCTCGCTTCCTTTGCTGCGCTTCGTTTCTGTTCCTCCCACTACAGTAATACCTTGGATTGCAAGTAACTTGGTCTGAGAGCGTTTTGCAAGACAAGCAAAAAATTTTAAAAATTTGACTTGATAAACGAGCAAGGTCTTGCAAGACAAGTAACTTGTAGGGATGTAACCATTTGCCTCAAGCGGGCGTAGCGGACCGAAATCGGCCCCACTCACGCCCGCCAGAGACTCGCTTTGATATAAGAGGGTTTTGGATTACAAGCATGGTTCCGGAACGAATTATGCTTGCAATCCAAGGTATTACTGTATAAACTCAGCATATGCTCTTCCTCCCTTTCCCAGGCTTTGGCTCCTGCAAAACTTCCAATTGCGGTGGCGGCGGTAGCGGTGGCAGGGAAAACTAACTCCCAGTTTTGCCATCTGAATGAGCTAGGCCGGTTAAGCAGATGCATGCAAATGGGGTGAATTTGCATAATTTATTCTGAGCTCAGGATGTGGGATTCCTCGGCGCGGAATGTTGGCACCGAGGCCAGACGGCCAATTAGATTGGGACGCCAGATGGGAACAGATGCCTGGCTCGTGACCCTCCCCCCCACTGCGCCGACGGTCGGGAAGGACTTGCGGAGTCCCAAAGGTGGGGTGGGCGCAAAGAGAGGGAACGCGCCGAGCCAGTGCGCAGTGCCGAGCCTCTGTGGGGGCTGGGCTGGGCTCGGCAGCTGCAAAAGGCTGCATTAATATTTAATATCTCCCTCACCCGCTCCGGCGATGCAGCGAGCAGAAGGCAAAGAGAAACAGGGCCACCGCGGGTGGGGTGGCTGGCTGGCTGGGTGGGGCGGGCGGGCATCGGTTACTACGATGGGGCGGAAGCCACAGTGTACCCCCCATCCCCTGCTGCTGCCGCCGCCGCCGCCCAGGGAGTGTAAGAAGGGAGAGGGCGTCCTCCGTTCAGAGAGGAAAAAACAATTAAGTATACACATACAGATGGGGATACAAAAATACACGGTGAACCACGGGGGGGGGGGCGGTGAGGAATGGAACGAGTGTCCACGCACACACAGAAATGAAGGGACACCCGGCGAGGACGGAGCAGAGATACTGCTTGACTAAATTGCCCATATGCACGCCACCTAGGTAAATCTATCTATCTATCTATCTATCTATCTATCTATCTATCTCTTCCTTATTAAAACATACACACACAGAGAGAGACTAAAGAAACCCCCTACATGGCACACAACACAACTAGATAAATATATATTCACAGACCGATGCCAGCTCCAGCTTCCGGAGGGCCCTTGGGCAAGACACCCTCCTCAGTGGGGGGGCCCTCCCTCAGTGAGTCTACCTCTCACCGCCACCAGCTCTGCTTTCGCTCCTCATCCTCTCCCTCATCACTGCCACCACTTGCTTGCTTGACAGGCAGGGAGACAGGGAGCAAGCAGGCCGCGGCATCCGCTGGTCCTCACTCTCACCACCGCCATTGTCTGGGCCGGAGCGAGAGGCAGGCGAACAAGCAGGAGGAGCAAGTCCAGGGGGCTCTTTTTTTGGGGGGGGGGCGCTAGAATGTGGGCCCTCGGCAGGGGCCCATCTATGCCTACACTTGGCGCTGGCCTTGTCACACACGGTTAAAACAAACACACACCCTGAGTAAAATTCACTACAATTCATACAAAACCATGCAACCATATCGTCGCGCATATACCACACAAAAACACACAAATGTGCATTCAAGAACATTCCAGAAGCCAACCTGGAAGTGGCACTGGGAATTAGAGACACATGTTTTGACCTTCTACTATGATGTCCGCCTACGTATCAAGACACAGAAAGTTCTTGCGTGTAAGGCTGAGCCTGGTGTCTCCCATCACCTACACCTTGGCCAAAAGCAGTTTGCAGCAGAATTAAAACCTAATTGGCTTGTAACCAGGGATGTTGAAGAGTCCTTGGTCTCGAGTCACGAGTCGAGTCACGAGTCTTGGTCCAAAATGGTGACTCACGAGTCCCTATTAAAATCCAAGGGTTTTTCCCCCAAGAAAATAAGGCTACTTCAGATGTGTGGCTTAAATAAATTCTAGGCACAAGTGTGCCTTTTTATTTCAAAACTCTGC
This sequence comes from Shinisaurus crocodilurus, assembly GCA_021292165.1. Taxonomy (NCBI): domain Eukaryota; kingdom Metazoa; phylum Chordata; class Lepidosauria; order Squamata; family Shinisauridae; genus Shinisaurus; species Shinisaurus crocodilurus. Next base: position 322,359 of record JAHFWL010000046.1, on the reverse strand, counting down.
AACTGATTTTGGCAAGAACAGACCAGGCAGACAAACCCAAAATAACTAGGCAGGCAGAGGAGGCAGGGAACCTCAAAGCAGGCAGGCAGAGGCCTTTGTCTTGGACAATTCAAACTGTGGAACTGGTTAAGAAGAGACCAGGCAGGCAGAAGAGGCTGGGAACCCCAAACAGGCAGGCAGAGGCAGCCAAACCCAAAATGTCTGAAAGGTTGCATTTTAGGAAAATGATTTTAAAAAATAAACTTTGATTGTTACTGCAACTAGGTCCAGACAGCACCTGCAGGTGGCATCAAGCAGGGATGTTGACGAGTCCTTGGTCTCGAGTCCCGAGCCGAGTCTCGAGTCCCATTAAAAATATTGGGACTCGAGTGCAACTCGAGTCAGAGGGGGGACTCAGTCCGACTCACGAGTCGAGTCCTGGAGTCCGAGTCCCCATCCCTGCTTGTAACTACATTTGGTGTCTCTTCCATATTATTCTGTCCCACATTAAGTGTTCGCACATGTGACCAACTGTGGAAGAGAGAGAGGCGCAAAGGTGCTTTAAAGCTTCATCTAATCTCTGTGTGTTTAAAAAAAAAAAAGTAAACTGGAGGCTGTTGTCAAACAAACGCATGCACACGCAAACACACATCTTGCTAAATCACTCCCCAGACACACTCTCCTTCTCTCAACTCTCTGTAATTGGACCCCAGGGAACCGGGGGATAAAAGTGTGTGTTTTTCCTTGGCTCTTTCTGAAGGCTCCATTCCGGCCGGGCTCGGTCCCAGAATCTGTTTTATATTGTTCTCTTCCAGGGCCTCCATTCTGGGGTCTCGTGAATTCAGCTTGGAGCCTCTGCGCCATTGGCAAACGCCAGTCACCTGTGGACGTGAACACGAGCCAAATGGTGTTTGACCCCTTCCTTCCTCCCCTTCGACTGAGCACAGGCGGGAAGAAGGTGCGTGCACGTGTGTGTGTGTGTGTGTGTGTGTGTGTACGCATGCACGTGTTCGTAAGATCTCCAGAGCTCACTCTTCTTAGCTAATAACCAGGATTGTAGCCATCTTCGTCAGAATGGGTCCAGACTCGAGTCAGTGGTACTGAGGGAGCTTCCAGAGGGACAAGCTGCTAGTGCTACAGCTCAGAAGGTATTGCACAGCTATGCCACCTTGCCTTCTTTAATGGTTTTTTTTGTGGTGGCGGCAGGGGAAGGATGGAAGAAGCAGAGGAAAACACAGGAGGATCATAAATGGAAGACGATGACGTCTGCCCCCCCACCCCCTGTAAAATTCCATGTTTGACACAGGGCGATTGCATGATAAAATCCTCATCAGGAAGCAGCCTTAGTCATGACCAACTTCTCAGACCGATTTCAGTGGGACCTAAGTGCAGCTGAGGGTGCGTGCAATCTTATGCAGGTTGAAACAGCTGGCTGGGGCATGCTGGGAATTGTAGGCCTTTTTTTCTGTCTCAACCTGCATAGGATTGCACCTTAAGAAAGTATGTATAGAATACAACTATTACAATGTTTTGGATGGGTTCCAGGTTTAGTCTGGATCTAGCCCAGAGTGCTTCCCTTCAATGTGCAAACACCTTGCCTCATTCAAGGCATTTGGGGGAGGGGGGTCCGGATGTTATCATCTTCCATTTATAACCCTCCCCCCCCTCCGTGCTTCTTCTGTCTTTTTCCTTACCTCAGAAAATCTGTTCAGGAGGTAAAGATAAAATTTATTTTTATTATATTTATACCCCGCCTTTTTTCCTGTAAGGAACCCAAGGCGGCTTACATAATCCTCCTTCTCCTCTCCATTGACTGGTAGCGTTAGTTAGTTACCCATCGACAGGGCCCCAAGGCCGTGAACAAAAGTTAAAACAGGAAAAATAAAATGTTATCAAACATTCAGTATACAATTAACAAAGGGAGAAGAGAAGTTTGATCGCCAACCATGCCGCAAACACACTGGCACAGTGCAGACTTTTAACCCGATGTCTGAACTCCAGTGGGGAGGTAGCCAAAGGGGAAACTCTTGGAATAGGGAGATCCACAGCCTGGGTGCCACAACCGAGAAGGCCCTGTCCTACTTACTCACCGTGCCTTTGCTGGTAGTGGAACATGGAGCAGGGTCTTTATTGAGGTTTCAAGTGGAGGGGTGGGGTAGGATAATGCAGGACAGGGGTGTCGAACCCAGTGGAAGACCGACAGCCTGGTCTTCTGCGCGGGTTCAATGCTAAGGGGGGGTAGGGTCCCTTTGAAGCCACTTGCTTAATGGTCCCATCCTGTGGTGTTGAATGGTAATTTCTTATGGGTGCCGAAGTGTCTGCTCTGGCGAGGTATTCAAGTCTTATGTAGATGGGGCTGATATACGAGAGCATTGACGAACCTGGGGATGCTTCCTGCCTTCCCCCCTGGGGTGATTCTATGCAGATGTTGTTTGTCCCCTTTGGTCTCTGTGGAGACTGGCTGTCTCCCCCCCCCCCCCCGTCTCCTTCCCCCCACCTTGGTGAGTGTGTGTGTGTCAGAAAGGGGTTTTAGGTTGGCTTTCTCCACATCTCCCCCCCCCCCTGGGGAAAAGATGGCATTGGGGTCTCACACTTTAATTTTCCATCGATTTGCTCATCATTTGAGAAAGCTCGGGAGAGTGCATTAGCTAAGACATTGTCTTTATTCTTGATGTGCTCAATTTTGAAGTCAAAGTCTTGCAACGCTAGACTCTACTGTAGGAGTTTTTGGTTGTTGCCCTTGACTCTATCTAACTAGCACAGGGGGGAATGGTCAGTCTGCAGGCGGAACTGTCTCTCTCAGAGGTAGGGGCGCAACTTGGTGATGGCCTACACCACGGCCAGGCACTTTTTCTCAATGGTGGCAAGACTACGTTCTCTGGGCAGGAGCTTTTTGCTCAGGTATGCAACGGGGCGCAGCCCTTTTCTTATCTTCTCTTGTAACAACACCGCCCCCATCCCGGCCTCGGAGGCATCTGTCTGTAGAACGAAGGGGGATTTGAAGTCTGGGGCTTGCAGAATGGGAGCTGCCGTGAGGCAGGCTTTTAACTTGTCGAAAGCGGTCTGGCAAGCTGCGGTCTACTGGACTTTGTTCGGTTGGCGCTTCTTATAAAGATCAGTCAGAGGGGCTGCTAGCTGACTGAAGTGTGGCACAAACTTCTGATAGTACCCTGCAAGTCTTAGAAAAGCCTGCACTTGTTTTTTGGTTGCGGGTTGGGGCAGGGCCGGTGCAAGGCAGTTTGGTGCCCTAGGCAAGATCAGATATTTAGCGCACCCCCTTCCCACTTGAGCCCTCCCTCCCTCCAGCCCTATGCTCCTGACGCCCCCTTTAGCCCGGCGCCCTAGGCAGCCGCCTAGTTGGCCTAATGGTAGCACCGGCCCTGGGTTGGGGCCATTTTTGAACTGATTCGATCTTAGCTTTTATGGGTTTGATGCTCCCCCCTCCGACTCGATGTCTAAGGTACTCAACTTCCCCTAGCCCCACCTGGCACTTCTTTGCTTTTACTGTCAACTTAGCGTCTCGGATCTGCTGGAAGACTCGCCGGACATGCTGCAGATGCTGCTCTCAAGTGGAGCTAAAGATAGCTATGTCGTTCTCTCAACCCGTTCAGCATTCCATTTACCAGCCTCTGAAAGGTTGCCGGACTGTTCTGGACTCTGAAGGGAAGAGTGGTGAACTGGAATAAACCTAGGTGTGTGACAAAGGCAGACTTGAGAGCAGCATCTGCGTCCAGCGGAACTTGCCAGTAGCCTTTGGTGAGGTCTAGGGTGGTAATGTACTTGGCCCTCTCTAGCTTCTCTAGCAAGACATCTATGTTGGGGATGGGGTAGGGGTTAGGGACGGTCACTTTGTTGATTTTCTGATAGTCTACACAGAACCGCACCCCCCCATCCTTTTTGGCCACCAGGACAATCGGGGAGGACTATGGGCTAGAACTAGGGACGATCACCCCTAGGTCTAACATGGCTTTGACTTCTTCAGCAATGACTTGAGCGTGGGGTCCCACCGCCCGGTATGGCAGAGATTGCAGAGGGGGGCTGTCACCCGTTTGAATGGTGTGCTGGATGAGTGGGGTCCGCCCGGGGCGGTCTGAGAACATGGTCCCAAATTCATCCAGCACCCGCTTCATTTGCTCTCACTGAGCTTCGGACAGGGCGGGTGACAGTGATATTTCTTTTATTTTTCTACCATCTCCCCATTCTCTCAACAGATCTCCATCAGCGAAATCTTTATCATTATGTTCTTTCACACAGCCCACTCCCGCACTCCGGTCTACATACAATTTTAACATATTCACATGAAACACTTTATATTTTTTAGGAGTTTCAGCAAAAAGTATTTTGTAGTTGACTGGTCTAAGTTTCTCAACTACAGTCTCCGGACGCTCCCACTTAAGACACAGCTTGTCTGTTTTGAGGGTACGCAGAACCAACACTTTATCACCTACCTCAAAAGTCTGGGCTACTGCGGTTTTATCATACAGCTCCTTTTGCCGCTGCTGGGCTGCCTTCAGATGCTGTTGGGCGGCTTTTCGAACGCTGTGGAGGGTGTCTCGTAGCCGCCGCAGAAAAGTGTGAACCGGCAGGGGCGAACTGCCGGCAGCCCCCTCCCATTCCTCCCGCAACAAAGCCAAGGGCCCCCGTAGTTCTCTGCCAAACATCAGTTCATTCGGGGAAAACCCGAGGCTTTCCTGCGGAGCATCTCGGTAGGCAAAGAGGAGGTAGGGTAGGGCTTGGTCCCAAGTTCTCGGGTGATGGCTAGCGTACACCTGGATCATTTTCCCTAAAGTCTGGTTGAAGCGTTCAACCAGTCTGTTGGTCTCGTGGTGGTAAGGCACCGAAGTTACATGGTCAACCCCCCCCAGGTCTCACATCTTCTGGAATAGTTTAGACATGAACCCGGTGCCGCAGTCCGACACGACCGTGCGGGGTATTCCCAAGCGGGCAAAGAGAGAGAGCAGAGTCTTAGCCAGGCTGGCTGCAGAGATGGAGGCGAGCGCAAAAGCCTCCGCGTAGTGGGTGGCAAAGTCCACTACCGTCAGTACAAACTTTTTCCCCGTCTTGGTGGGCGGGTTCAGGGGACCCACTATGTCCATAGCAATCTGTTCAAAAGGGATCCCCACCACCGGAAAAGGCTGAAGGGGAGCTCTTGGGTGATCGCGATTGTGTCTCACTCGCTGGCACACATCGCAGGACCGACAGTAAGCCTTAATGTCGGAGGCAATCATGGGCCAGTAGAACCCCTCTGTGATTCGAGCTTGGGTCTGCTTCTGCCCTAGGTGTCCTCCCCATGCCACGTCGTGGGCGAGGTGCAACACAGCGCAGCGATACAGTCGGAGAACCACCAGTTGCTTTTGCTTGCGCCCTGGTGCCACTTCCCCCTTTGGCTCGAACTCCTGGTACAAAGTTCCATTGTCCCAGACAAATCTTTCGGTGGCAAGGGATACCCCGGGATCTTGGTTGGCCAGAGCGCGAACACTCTCGCAAGGACGGGTCTAGTCGCTGGGCTTCTTTGAATTGGGCTTGTGTCTCAAAGTCTTTAGCCATCTGAGCAAACCCTTCGTTTTTCGGGGGCTCTGCTATGGCCTGGTTTTCCCCGGGGTGCCCCGCAGGGGATGGGGTCACCCCGGGTGGTGGAGGGGGCACGGGCTTAGGCTTTGGGACTGGTGCGGTTACGGGCGGCCCCCCTCGCCTTGCCTGTCCCCAGGGTGACGACCCCCATCTTAGCTTTGGCCACCCGGAACGCGAGGTCGTTCCCGATGATGATGCCCCACTCCTTTTGGCGATGGATGATTACGTCCATCTCTCCTTCCCACCCCTGGTACTTGATCTGGACTCGGGCGATGGGGACGGTGATGTCGGGGGAGTTATAGGGTTTGATCGTACACGTACGTCTTGACAAAAGTTGGGACCTTTCTACGCGGTCCCGGGGCAGAGCCGTTACATCTGCCCCAGTGTCCCTATACCCCACCCTGGGAACATTATTGATATAGATGGACTCACAGAATTGCTTGCGGCTCCATCTCAGCTGGTCCGGGGAGGCGATGCGATACAGCGATGCACAGGGTTCAGGATGGTAGGAATCCCACTCCTGGAGTTCCTCCTCGGCACCGCGGTCCTCGGGGATGCTTGCATGGAGGGAGAGGACTGACCGTCGCTCGTCGTCGCTGTCGTCGTCGTGAGCGGCTGCAGCACCCGCGACGCGTCCTACTTTCCCCGGCGAGGGACGGGCATCCCGGTTCTTGGGTTGGAGCTTGGGGCAACCCCGCCGCAGGTGTCCCATCTCGTTACAGTGGAAGCACGCCCCAGACCGAGGGTTTTGGTTCTCTTTGGTCTGAGGGGCCTCCCCGCGCCGTCGGGGCAGGCCCTTTTCCGGCTCTGGGTTCTTCTCGGCCACGGCCGCGGAACTTCTCTTGGTGGATGGGGCCGTCTGGTATAGCCCCATCTCGTCGGCCATGATCTCCGCCGCCTCACAGGTACGGAGCTTCTGATCCCTCACGACAGCGGCCAGCTCCTTCAGGATGGTGGTGAAGAACTGCTCTATAGGCGATCAGCTCGACAACTTCCTTCAGGGTGGAGGCCCGGGAAGCCTCCACCCAGGACTCGCAGACGTGCATCACCTGGGCTGCCCATGCCATGTGGGTGGTCTTAGGGGAAGGTCTACCCTCTTGAAATCTCCGCCGGCAATGTTCGGCGGAGAGGGCGAAGTGTTGCTTGACCGCTGCCTTGAACACCTCGTAGCTCGCCGGGGTCTTCCGCAGATGAGCCCCGAGGAGGTCAGCCAGGTCCCCACTGACCTGGGTTCGCAGGGCGGACAACCGCAAGTTGTCGGGGACCCGCTGCTCCTGGCACGCCATTTCAAAAATGTAGAAAAACATCAGGACATCCTGCCCTGGCTTGTAGTAGGGGAACGCCTTGCGGTCCCACGACGGAGGGGGAGGAGCGGAGGGGACAGTAGGGAGAGTTTTCCCCGCCTCAAGCTGCAGCTTGGCCAACTCCATCTGCATCCGGATCATTTCGCGCTCGTGGGCCATCCTCTCCCGCTCGTGTGCCATCTAGTCCGAGGGAAGCTCGAGGGGCTCCAGGGGCTCCAGAGGAGCGGGGTCCTCGGTCACCACATCCTCTCTCCCATCTGTCGGAACTGGGATAGGGCGGCCCCTGGGTCGGGCACCCGGGGCCAGACTTGCCAGCAGCTCCCTCTGCAGCTCTGTCTGCCGGATCAGCGCCGCCAACCCCGGGGTGATGGGGGTTGCGGGCAGGGGCCGCCGTGGCTCGGCTCCCCCAGTCCTGCCATCAGGCTCTGGGTCGCCTATGGTGATCCTTAGGCTCTTGCTACTTTGGGTCTGGGAGATATTCTGGGCTAATAAGTTATCCCACCTCTGCCACCAAGTGGAAGACCGACAGCCTGGTCTTCTGCGCGGGTTCAATGCTAAGGGGGTAGCGAGTCCTAGGGCGGGCCTTCTCCGAGGTCCCCAGCGACTATCACCCTTAGCCCAGAACAAAGGGATAACTTATAGCCACAAAAGTATCTTTTATAAAACAAGTTTATTTACAAAATCACCTTCACAAACCCAGACACACGCCAGCAATACAGCTTATCAGTACGGTACAAAGTAGCAAGCAAGAAGTCTCAAAGACACCGTGATTTCAGGGCTCTCAGCTAGTTAGTTCAGCTCGGGCTCCAGCAGAGGCCCGGTCAACCGCACGCTGCTAGCTGGGTTCCCGGCGGAGGTCCGGTCTACCCAAGCGGCTAGCTGGGTTCCTGGCGGAGGTCCGGTCTACCCAAGCGGCTTGTGAGTGATTTCAGCTTGGTTTCCCGGGGGTCCGGTCAACCCAAGCAGGCCAGTGATTTCAGCTTGGTTTCCCGGGGGTCCGGTCAACCCAAGCGGCTAGTGATTTCAGCTAGCTGGAGCACGCCGGGTGCTGCTACCCGGGGTTGCCGATCCCTTCGTTCCCTTACCCCAAGCATGGGGCAAGATTGCTGATCAGGTCCAACAACTCAGTTCCCTTGGGTTTTATACCTTGGGTTTCAGGTAGCCCCTCCCTCCGTAATCAGGTGGGTGGCCAATCAGGTGGGTTGCCACCCTCCTCAGGTGGGTGGCCAATCAGGTGGGTTGCCACCTTCCCCCTGTGGGGTAGGGTCCCTTTGAAGCCACTTGCTTAATGGTCCCATCCTGTGGTGTTGAATGGTAATTTCTTATAGGTGCCGAAGTGTCTGGCGAGGTATTCAAGTCTTATGTAGATGGAGCTGATATACGAGAGCATTGACGAACCTGAGGATGCTTCCTGCCTTCCCCCCGGGGTGATTCTATGCAGATGTTGTTTGTCCCCTTTGGTCTCTGTGGAGACTGGCTGTCTCCCCCCCCTGGGTCTCCTTCCCCCCACCTTAGTGAGTGTGTGTGTGTCAGAAAGGGGTTTTAGGTTGGCTTTCTCCACAAACCCCTTTCAACCTGAGGGCTGAATTCCATTCCAGAGAAGCTCTAGGGGGGTGGCGGCATTCCAGTTGTGGGTGGGGGCAAAGGCAAAGGGGGGGGGCAAAATACCTGAATATCTTAGCTTAAGGATACTACCCTATGCATGTTTAGACAGTGGAAAGGCCTATAACTCCCAGCATGCTGGGAGTTGTAGGCCTTTTCTGTCTAAACATACATAGGACTGCACCTTAAAGCTCTTACTACCTTAGGAGAGGCATTTCAACATTTTAGAATGGGGGGAAAAATACACACGAGCCAGGAAACCACCAAGTGGTCAGTATTTGGGGGAAAGGGAAAGGGGTGTGGCCGTCTGGGAAACCCCAGAAGGCTGGATTTAGCATGCAGGCCTGAGATCTAGCACCCCTGATGTAGGAGGAGATATACTGTATCCTTAAAGGAAATAAATAAATAAGTAAATAAATAAAAATAAATAATAATAATAATGGATTTTAAATAGGGCATTTGGATTATATAGAGCATTTTGTACAGAATATCTCTTGCATGTGTGACAACAGCCCTTTAGGGTAGGCCAGTATTCTGGGATCAGGGGGCGGAGGCAGAGGCCACAGTAGATTGCCTAATATCACCGAGTTTATGGCCAGATTGAACGAATGGTGTAATAACGCGTCTTGCGACTGGGTCTGCCTCTCCCCTCTTCCCGCTCCACCGCCTTTCCCTGCCTTGCCGCCTCCCCCTTCCAGATCAGCGGCACCATGTACAACACGGGGCGGCACGTCTCTTTCCGCCCGGACCCCTTGCAGCTGGTGAACGTTTCCGGAGGGCCCCTCCTGTACAGCCACCGGCTCCAGGAGCTACGCCTGCACTTCGGCAGCTGAAGACGGCTTTGGCTCCGAGCACTGGATCGACGGCGAGGGCTATTCTGCCGAGGTAGGTGATAAAAAGAGAAACGTTTGTCCCGCTTGCGTTTGTCTGGGGGCTGGATTTGCTCCAGGGGACTGAGTTTCCGCATCCCTGATCTATGGGCTATGAGAGCTAAATTGGCTTTGCGCATGTGTGCATTTGTGCTGCTGGCCCAGCATCGCAGGTGGCCCTCGGGGCCGAAAAGGTCGTTCACGCCTGAGCTAGAGCCCTGAAATTTGGTACCTGGGTCATCAAAGTCACCCTAATCGCTGTACCCGCAAACGGTTAAGGCATTTCCAGACCACCCAGGAAGCTGAAATTCTGACACACACCACCAAAGGTGGAGGCTGCGGGCGCCCATGCCAGCGGGGCAGGGTATCCGCTCCGGGTTGCAGCCTGAACTTTTAAGGAGCTCTCCACAGTGCTGAACCCTACCCCCTATCCACAAACTGGGTTCAGAACCATGGATTGCTCCTTTAAAGTTCAGGCTATGGCCCAGAGTGTATACGCCACCCCACTGACATGGGCACTGCCAGCCTCCCCACACACTGACCCCAAGGAGTCTTAACCTTTTCTGTTCTTCCATGATAGAAGGCAGCATCCGGCAGCACAGAGTAAGCAGCTGCTATTTGGATGGAGTGTGTGTTAAGGATATGTAGCTGGGATTACAGGGCGAGAGGTTCATGCTGAGACTTAAAATCCACATCCCATTTCTAGAACCCCTTTATCTAGATCAGTGTTCTCCAACCTTGGGTCCCCAGATGTTTTTGGCCTACAACTCCCAGCATGCCCCAGCCAGAATGCAGTGCAATTCAGTCCATTCACGCCTTCCACACTCACTCAGATACTGACCCAATGTAGAAGCCACAGAACCTGGCTGGCCGGTCAGGTTGTGTGCCCAGAAGGCGTGGGAGGGGTGCTGCTCACGTGCCTTTAAATACTTTTTCTCCCAGGCCGCTTGCTTGACTACGTGCCCTGCTTGTGCATTAATGAGGCTCATCTTATCAATGCTAATGGACATCAGCTTTCCTCCTGAGGTCTTGCCCGCCCCTTCACCTGCGGGGCAGGCATCCGACCTCTGCCTTTGCTTTGGCTCCCCCCCCCCTTGGAAGGTCTCTCCAGTCAGCTCCCGCATGGCACGTCCGCACACCTTGCTTCTCCCAATTCTTCGGCCTTCCTTTTGCCTGGGAGCGCTGCACATTTCTTCTGGCAACTCTTCTTCATTCATAATTCAGGAACCCTTTCAGACCCCCCCCCCAAAGGGGGCCATTCTATGATCTTACGGGACATGTGGGGAGCTGGTGGTCCTGCCGCCTCTTCAGGCTTGGATTTGGGGGGGGGGGGCAGCTAAGTGCCAGAGCGAGAGGCAGGTGAACAAGCAGGTTGCCATGGTGAAGAGGAGGAGCCAGTCCAAGGGGCTCTTGTTCGTGGGCCCCGGTTGGGTTTTGGGCCCTCAGCGAGTGCCCAATCATGCCTACCCTTGATGCCGGCTCCGACCCGGCTCATCCAGCTGCAGCCAGAGCCGTCATCCCAGTGTGCTGTAGTGACCAGAGCGCTGGATTAGGATTGGGGATATTCAGGTTCAAATCCTCACTCAGCCATGAAGCTGAATGAGTGATCGTGGGGTAATCCCTATCTCTAAGCCTAGCCTACCTCATAAGGTTGTTGTGAGGGTGAAACGGGGAGAGAGGCAGAACCACTTACACTGCCTTGGACTCCATGGGGGAAGGGCAGGTTATTAATGTAAAGCCTAAATAAATCATTCTGTGCCTGCAAAATACAAGCTTGCTTTACGTGTGCGTGTACACTGCTTTCTCTTTCCCACCTCACCTTTAGGTGCAGCTGATCCACTACAACCAAGAGCTCTACCCCAACATCTCAGAAGCCTCGCGCAATCCCAATGGTTTGGCTGTCATTTCGATCTTTGCCAATGTGAGTCCATCCCTCCCCCTCTAGGGTACGCCAGACTTAACAACCCTGGCCGGCTCAAGGCGGGGGGGGGGGGCAACTGGAGGACAAGATCCAAAGCCTTTGGTTGATTTCTGTCTGCAGATCGGAACAAGTCCCAATCCGTTCCTAACCAGGCTGTTGAACAGAGAGACCATTACCCGGATCTCATATAAGAGTAAGTGGGGGGGGCAGGCTTTAAGGGATACGGGGGCTCATGTCAGAGGCAAAGATGGTTGACTAGGAGAGCCACTGTAGTGTAATGGTTAGAGTGTTGGACTGGGACTCGGGAGATCCGGGGTCTAGTGCCCACTTGACCACGAAGCTCACTGGGTGACTTTGGGCCAGTCACAGACTCTCAGACTAACCTACCTCGCTGGGTTGTTGTGAGGATAAGATGGAGAGGAGGAGGAGGAGGAGGATTATGTAAGCTGCCTTGGGTTCCTTGCAGGAAAAAGGGCAGGATATAAATATAAATAAATAGCGAATGACGAAGTTGTGGGGATGAACAGATGATACATGATAGATGTTTGTAAAATTATAAACGGCGCGAAGGAAGTAGATAAAAGAGACATGTTTGTCCTTCTCATATTACCTGAATTTAGGGTCACCACAAGATGTGGTTACGACCACTGGCTTAGATCACTTCAACAAAGGATAAGAAACGGGAATGGAGGTCTTTTAGCTATGATAGCTAAATCGATCCTCCACCTTCCAAGGCAATCTACCTTTGAATACTAGATGCTCTGGGCAAAAGACAGGGGAAGGTTGTTGTTACCCTCATGCCTTGCTTGCCAGTTTCTGCAAGTATCTGCAAGAGCCACTGTTGGTGCCAAAAAACTGGACTACTAGGGAGACCTTTGACCCGATCGGTCCCTCAGGGCTCTTCTTGTGTTCTTAAGGTATGTGTGTGCGTATCTCTCTCCCTGCAGACGATGCTTATCTCCTACACGACCTGGGCCTTGAAGATCTTTACCCAGAGACGTTTGGTTTCATCACCTACCAAGGATCCATGTCGACCCCTCCATGCTACGAAACGGCCACTTGGATCCTCGTTGACCGACCCATCAACATTACCTCTGTACAGGTGGGTCCCCTGAGGAAGCGGCATCTCTTCACTCGGGACAAATTTCCTGACCTGCTATTTGACTCTCCCAGTTGAGCAGGGCCAGCCTTACCGTAAGGCAGAGCGAAGCAATCGCCTCAGGCGGCAGATATTGGGAGGCCGCAGCTAGGTGTTGGCCGAGGGACCTGTGTGCCGTGCGGCCTGCTCTGTACCCCCTAAGTTATCCTGTTGCCTTCAGGTGTAGTAGAGGATGTTGTCCCATCATCAGTGTTGAAGTCAGATTCGTCTGCCCCCCCCCTAGTCGACTTCCCCCCTAGTCGACTTTTGTGCTTGGAATGGGAGGGGGCACCATGTTATTTTTTGCCTCAGGCAGCAAAGTGTCCTTGGCCAGCCCCACAGCTGAGAAAATCCAGTTGTCCTGGCTCCCAGCCTCCGCCTCTCTGAGCCAGTTAGATTTCTACGACCTCACCCACTCATCCTGAGAATCCAGGAGTCCCCATATCCCCTGCCATTCCTGGCCTCCTCCTTTCACCTCTCTCTCTCTCTTTCCCAGATACACTCCCTTCGTCTTCTCAGCCAGAACCTCCCTTCCCAAATTTTCCGGAGCATGAGCGACAACTCGAGACCCCTCCAGCCCCTGTTACACCGAAGCCTTCGGGGCAACCGGGATCCACGGCGCCCCACTCGACGTTGCAAAGGGGCCAACTACAGGCTACACGGTAAGCAACGCGGGAATCCCAAGCGCAGTTCTTCCGTGCTCCGACCTACTAGGACAGGAGCTGCGTGTGTGAAGCGGCTGTGCATTTAAAAAATTTTTTTTTTGCAAAATGCCAGAGGTCTTTGCATGTATGCGTTGTTTTTAAAACAGCAACCCCCGCCCCCCCCAACCCACACACAGTGTGTGGATAGGGGGCCCACAGTGCAGATGGGAGGGGGGGACGGTTCACCACTTTCTCCTGTGCCACGGACCTCATGAAAAATGCCTCCAACGCTGCTATTTGCCCTGGAAGGGATGCTGGTATTGGCAGGGTGAGGATACCATAAAGCAGTGTTCTCCAACCTTGGCCCCCCCCAGATGTTTTTGGCCTACGACTCCCAGCATGCCCCAGCCAGCTACGCTGGCTGGGGCATGCTGGGAGTCATAGGCCAAAAACATCTGGGGGGGCCAGGGTTGGAGAACACTGCCATAAAGCCTCATCTGGAAACGGCTGCAGTTCAAAGGGTACTAGGCCAAAGTGCTCAGCCAAGCTGAATTGCACATGTTTAAGAGGGGTGTGTGCGTGTGAATGTTAAGAACATTCAAGAGGGTGGTTTTACTTTTAAACGCAAGGTGCCTGTGGGTCTTTCTTTCCTTCCGCCTTTGCTGCTACTTCAAATGGCCCAGTTGCATTCCTGGGTCATGCAATAACATTACTCCCAGGGGCAGGTTGGGAAAAAATATGGCTGCTCCCATGGGCAGAACTGTGGCTGGGGTGTTGAGAGCGCAGACGTCTTTTTTGTTGCTATAAAACAGAAGAAAGAAAAAAACCCGAGTCCCCTAGTATTTAAAGGTTGCCACCACCACCGTGCTCAAAATTGGTTCATCCCCTGAAAGTCACCAAATATCCCACATCCACACTTTTGCAGGGGACAGATTGTCCCATGAAAGTGTGTGTGTGTGTGTGTGTGTGGGATATTTGTCAAAGCTTGAATTTAAACACAAACGAGTAAACACAAAGATGCACTTAAATGTAACTTGTGATCTGGCCCTTACGGCATCCGCAGAACAAAAGAGGGAGAATGATTTCCCTGGGAAAGAGGCCAGAAAATAGACATCTTCTGTCCCTGACAAATAGGGACAGTTTGGAGCAAAACCAGAGAGAGACACAAAACAAATCCTCCGCCTGAACTGTGTCTTCTTTTTCTTTTGCAGTTGATGGCACACGGCCTCCCAAAACGGTCATGTAGCTGAAGTCTGTTGGAGCACGTTTTGTCCCGTTGAATGTTTGAGGGTGGCTGTCGCTCCCTCAAAATTTGATGTCTGTCTGAGGAAGCTACAACCTCCCAGCTCTGGGTGACTAGTTTGCCTCCCACCATGCAAAAGGGAATAAAACAGGGAGCCTGTGAACTATATCCGAGAGTCTGCCTCAGGGGGTGTTTGGAGCACACCCGCTCCAATATAGCGCCTTCTGGAGCTATAAAACAGTGAGACCAAGGCTAGGTATCAGCAGAATGTGGCATTCCCCCAACTGAACAGCCATATCGTAAAAGGGAGTGGGGAGCCCCAGAAGCTTGAGGACTAGAATCTTGACCTCTGACATTACCTCCCTGCTTTCCCAAATGCAATTACTTTGGTTCTGGACATCAAATAGATGCAAAATTTCTATGAATCCTAAAGGTTAGAGAGAAAGAATGTACCCCAAATTCTGGGCAGCCCAGCCAGGCTTGTACTGGGCAAATGGACGTATCCCAAATGCTGCGTGCGCACGCGCACGCACACACACACACACACACACCTCGGAATGTTTGGTTGGACGTACAAATGCAGGAGGCAATCACCATCTTGTCTGAGCGCACCCCGAGATATTTGTGGGTCGTTCTGTGAACCTCAGGGGCCACAGGGCACAAAAATTCAAAGCAGGGCTGTTTCCTCCAGATGTTAATACCCTAAACTTCAGGGTGTTTACAGGGGGGGCAGGGGGGCAGTGTGCAATACAGAGATACACAGGAACAACCCCACAAACTCTGAGCTTCTTTCATTAGTTTGGGGGAGAGGCATACACTCAGCTTCACCCCACTTTCTGTGTAGACGTGAGGGAATCTGGGGTGGAAAATACAAACAAGAGTCCCCGCCCTTCCCAAATTCTCAGTCTATCCTGGGAGGTTTGGGCGAACAGAAAATACCCAGGGATACGGTGATGATTTCTGAACAGCTTTCGAGACCCTTAGCTGGAAAGCAGGAGAGGGAAGGATTTTGTTGCCAAAAGAATCCACCTTTTGATTACGGATGAACAGTATTGTTCATTAAAAGCCAATTTTTCAAAACCAGCTTTGATTTCCTTTGAGTGAAATTTCTTCCAATGAGATCCGGGCCAAACCTGGACATTATGGTGGCCTGGCCCAACTCAGGTCATGTTGAAAATTCATCATATACATGGGGGGTGGGGGGGTGGATTTAAAGCACGAAGCGGGGGTGGGTTGGGGGGGTTGAGCCTGCACTTCCCCTCCAAAACAACTTGCTTTTCCAGCCGTTTTTCTTTCAGCGGCGACCATTTTAAAGGCAGCAAATACTGGTCAGTAAAAAGATGATGTGCGGACTGCAGATGACCGTCGCTTGCTTCCCCCCCCCCCCAACTCTGAATTAACTGCATCTAGATCAGTGTTCTCCAACCTAGCTGGCTGGGGCATGCTGGGAGTTGTAGGCCAAAAACATCTGGGGACCCAAGGTTGGAGAACACTGCTCTAGAGGGCTGTGCAGATGTTGCTTTCATGTAGACCAGTGGTGGGAAACATGTGGCCCTCCAGATGTTGTTGGACTGCAACTCTCATCAGCCCTAACCAGTATGACAAATGGTGAGAGGTTAGGGCCCTTGCAATCCAAAAACATCTGGACAGCCACACATTCCCGATCCCCGATGGAGACTGAACGCATGTATACGGGATCAGGCCCAGTGCCACCGCCCCCACACACACACACATTCAGCGCGACAGAACAGCGGGAGGATCATACACACCACCTTGGGCTCCTTGCAAGAGGAAGAAAAGTAGGACCTGAATGGAATCAATCAATTAATTAATTAAATCAGCCCCCCCCCCCCCATTGTATGCACAAAGCCTATGCACATACAAACTGTGTGTGTTTTATAGGGTTGTTTAAAAAGAAAAAGATTGATATAATCACCCTTCAGCAATGCTTTCAGGACAGTTTACAAAAATACCCAAACAAACAACCAAAAATACAAAAAGCAAAATAGATAGTAATACATTACAAGAATTAAAAATAATAACGACATGAAAAGGCCTTGGGAAAATACCGACATCTTTGTCTGGCCCCTAAAAGGTAGCAATGGCAACAGGTCTGGGCTGAGGTATTTTGTCGCCTGAGGCAGAAAAGGGTCAAGATGGCCACTCCTCCCCACCCTTCCATGTAGAGAAGCTGACTGCATTGATTGGTTGAAGCTACACTGGCAGCGGGGCAGCGTCCTCCACTGCCCCCCGAGCCTAGTTCAGGGGACACCTTGCCACCTCTGCCCCTCAACATCTGCCGCCTGAGGCAGCTGCCTCACTCTGTCTCATGGTAGGGTTGGCCCTGAGATCAGCAAATGCCTCAGGGATGGGGATGCCCTACCTTGTGTTGAATGGGCTTATAGGGGTGGGGCTGGAAGGCCCAATCCGCTCACTCCGTAGCACATCCAGTCTATGCAAAAGTAATATCTGCGCATTCCTAGCACTGGAAGTAGAAACGGGGTTTATTTGGAAGGTATGCAGATCTAAGGATGAACAGGATAGATTGGGCCAAAGCTTGGAGGCAGAGCACATGCTTTGCAAGTAAGAAGGTCCAAGGCTTCCTGCACTGGCATCTCTATTTAAAACAGGGCTGGGCAGAAGGTAGATCTGAATCTGTTTGTAGATCTCTGGGCGATATGCATTAAATTGGCAAGATTTCTGACTCCCAATGGTTGAACAATGGCTGCAACAGACCTACTTCCCCCACCCTGCCCTAAACGGTACTGCCGAAATGGAGGAAAACTTGGGGTAACTCGGAATGTGTTTCTGCGTGAAAGGACCGCTCCATTTAGTTCTGGTACTCAAAAACAAATTCCTGGGGGCAGAATTCTTTAATTCTAAGTCTAGTTGGAGGATCTCAGGGTTCGGGGGGGGGGGCAACACGGGACGACAAAGGAGATCCCACAAGCCTAATTAGTCTGCCCACCCCTGACTTATAAGGATCTTGGGTCACAGAGCTGGGAAGACGTCGGTCTACACTGGAGGGCCAATGCCATTTGCAATAGAGGGTGGCCGAACCTTTTTCCTGTTGGGGTTTGCATTAGCTCAGTCAAGACCGTTTGTTGGGGGGGGGGGTTCTGCATTCCAGCCGTGGGCATGACCAAAGCCAAAAGTGGGCGGAGTTACCGCTGTGACTCTTAACTTTGTTCAGTACACAGTGGGGGTGGGGGAGAGAAGATATTTGCATTCAGGCATTCTCATTCCCCAGCTTGTGCCAGGTTCCCTCCAGAGCCAATACCCCAGAGCAGGGCTGGTGGGGGCGTGGCCTGGGGAGAGTGGGCGTGGCCTAGGGAGAGTCCCGTGGTCCGAAATTGAGAGGCCTGGAGCAGGCAGGCAGATCACCCAGCCCTGCAATAGATTAGTGGGCCTATAGATGGGTCCATTGGACCTAACTCGGCGTCAAAACAGTCTGTATCTGAGAATGTCTCACAAAACAGCCATTTCCGTTCTCTAACATAATGAGCCTCCTCCTCAAGGCAAGAAAATGGCTTCTGGAGTTCCCTAGGTTTAACCGCAAGTGATTCTCACAACCCTGTTGCGCTGAATTTTGAGGGTCTGATGAAAAGCAGTAATTCGATTGCTTCATACAAGCTTCCCCACAATAAAGTCCACTACTTGCTTGGTGGCGTTACGGTATTCAAGCGGATTTAATTTCCACCAGAAGATCCAACAGTAGCTTCTAGCCCACGTGCCAAAAAAAAAAAGACAGCACGGACAGCTTCAAGATTTCAGCTCTCCAGGACAGAAATAGATGGCCGGAATGATCTTGTTAAATGCAGCTCCCTTAGGGGATAGCCATTCCCAGCACAAAAAGCCAGGAACCAGAGAAACTGGGGCATCAGAAAGAATTGCAGTGTGCAAAGTTGTTACCATGTAGCCCTACGGTAATTACCTGAGGAAGGGAAGGGAGGAAAAGATTTAAGTGTGAATGGACCTTGAATTTAGTCAGCTGGATGTGGTAAAAATTGAAATTCTACTGCCCTCTGGTGGAAGTGTTCCCTGAGCGAAGTCTTAATTGAGGAGGAGAGGGAATTCTGTATTATTATTATTATTATTATTATTATTATTATTATTATTATTATTATTATTATTATTATCACCATCAGTGGCAGAGCGGGAGAAAGCATAGCAGCAGCAAAGAAAGATGCACAAGGCTGAAGGAGAAAGAAGGGGGAGAGGCAAAAGCCACACAGGCCTAGTAGGGTGTGTGGGCTTTCTATTGAGGATGGTGTGGCCTACACACCCCTGCTTCCCTAGGCTTCTGTGCTTAGGGAATCGGGTTTATTCACTCTTTTTTTGTTTCTCTTCTGCAGCACGTCAACCTCCTGAGTATACACCAGGAACCACACAGGGCTCTTCTTCAGCCTCGGCTTGCCAGCCTTTAAATACAGTCATGCCTTGGATTGAGAGCATAATTCGTTCCGGAAACGTGCTTCTAATCCAAAACACTCTTATATCAAAACGAAATCCCCCCAAAAAAATTTGTACAGAGATTTTTAATTTAAGCCGTACTACAGTACTTGTATTGCAAGACGTCGTTTGTATATCAAGTCAATTTTTTAAAAAATAAATATTTAAAAATGTGCTTGTCTTGCAAAACGCTCACAAAACAAGTTACTTGCAATCCAAGGTATTACTGTACTTGCAGCCCAGCCTTGCCCCTCCCTCTTCCTCTCCCACGTCCCCCGTGGTTTCCTGTTGGAGACACCGCCGCCCCCGTTGGACGCAGTAACGTGGCAGCGTTGGTCCTCAGCCGCCGGTGCCGGAGACGCCATAAGTTCTTCCGCCAGCGCTGGCCTGGTGTTCCAAGCGAGCAGCAGCTCTGTTGGATACTGAGGTCAGGGGGGCCTTGCTTCCCCAAGAGAGGCCTGGTCTCCCAGAGTAACTAGATTGTTAGGAACTCTCCTGTGAACATGCGCTTCTTTTCTTTAAGCCACTGGATATTTATGTATTTATTTCTTTTTATTTTTATTACATTAACCTCCCGCCGTTCTTCCACCAAGACAGGCATCTGTAGGGTCATCAGACGGTCTCCCATCCAGGCACTGACCATTCCCAGGCCTGCTTAGCTTCAGCAAGGTTGCTCCACCAAACCTTCAAACCACGCCCTGAGACCCTACGGCTTCCCAGCCACAGTTTGGTCACCTCTGGAATCATCCACCACATTCCCCACTTGCTTCCGAGAGCGCCCGGCTCCCCGTTCTTACTCACTACGGCCTGTTCCACCCCAGATGTTGTTCCCCGCTAATCTACTACGGCCATGTTGTGCTAGACAATTAGTATCCTGACGAGTCATTAATCAGTCCAGTGAGGGGGGGAACTGGCGGGGAAAGCCGGCTTCATTCTTTGTCCCATGGAAATGTGACATTTAGGTCGCGTGTATGCTCCTGGTAGATCTGGTCAAAACATTCACTCTGTGCGGTGGTCAGATGGTTCTTCCAGTCACCAGAGATCCCTGGAAACCAAGGGCAAAAGTAATATCCCATTAGATTTGGGGCAGACATGATGGAGGAAGTATTTCTTGATGCAGCTCGTGAGCGATGTTTGGTACCCGTTGCCATGAGCTGCGACAGTGGCTGCAATCTATTTTTTTTTTATTTACTTCAAGCATTATTAGGCTGCCACGGCCAGCAGCCATTCCAGCAGGCTGTACTATTTATTTATTTATTTATTTAATACATTTTTATACCGCCCAATAACCGAAGCTCTCTGGGCGGTTTACAACAGCTAAAATCATAAAATACAATATAAAATTTAAACCACAGATTAAAAACAAACAGCAGAGCTAGCAGCAGCAGTTACAATAACGGAATTAAAAACAATTACAAGATTAAAATGATTTAAATGCCTGGGAGAACAGAAAGGTCTTCACCTGGCGCCAGAAAGAATACAAAGTAGGCTGCCAGGCGAACCTCTTTGGGGAGCTCATTCCATAACTGGGGTGCCACAGCAGAAAAGGCCCTCCTCCTAGTAGCCACCTGCCTCACTTCCTTTGGCAGGGGCTCTCGGAGAAGGACCGCTGAGGAAGATCTTAGTGTCCGGGCAGGTACATATGGAGGAGACGATCCTTCTACGATCTCCTACTACGGGAGATGAGAGTGGGAAAGAAGCAGGGCCATTCCGCCAGCTCTGCTGAAAGACTTAATTTCCCCCCTCTTCCCTCCCCATTCCTCTTTCCTTACGTGTCGTGTCTTTTTAGATTGTAAGCCCGCAGGCAGGGACTGTCTCATTTTACCAGTTTATATGTGAGCCGCCCCGGGAGCCTTTTTGGCTGAGGAGTGGGAAAGAAATGATAAATAAATAACGTGTACTCCTGCCTTTTGAGGCAAAGCTCCTCAAGGTGGTTTACAAGGTAACATTTTAAACAATAAAATATAGAACACAACAAACTAAAAAAAAAAAAAAGCAGCATAAAAATTGGGAACAAACACAGGTAAAAATTATAAAATAAAAATGGCCATCTATTCATTTAAAAGTATATTGGTTGGAACGTCCAAATCTTTTAAGGCCTGTTGAAAACATTCAGGGAAGGAGCCACTCACACATCATGAACATGAGAAGAGCCCTGCTGGCTCAGACCAAGGCCAAGGGTCCATCTAGTCCCACATTCTGTTCCTACATTGGCCAAGTAGATGCTCACGGGACCCCACAAGCAGGACATGAGTGCAACCGCACCCTCCCACCCGTGTTCCCCAGCAACTGATGTACACAAGCATACATCCCATGGTAGGACATTCCACAAGGATGGGGCCACCACAGAAAAGGCCCTATCTGTTGTGCTTACCACCATAACAGAGCTTACTTAGGGCCCAGGCAGATACATATAAGTGCAAGCAGTCCTGCAGATAGCCTGGTCCCAAGCCGCTTAGGGCTTTGAAGGCGTTCATCCGAACTTTCCAGTTGTGCCTGGAAACACACAGGCAACCAACGACGTGGCTGGTACAGTACGCTCGGATCGCCTACCCACCACAGCTGCATTCTGCACCAGCTGAAGCTTCCAAACTGTTTTTAAAGGGATGGACAAATTCGTGGGGAATCAATCGATCAATCATTATTAGCCATATATTAGCTAAAAATTGAACCTCTGCATATCTCTGGCTTACCAGATACTGGGGACAACGACAGAGGACGGCTTTCTGCATCAGGCCCTGTTGATGAGGTCCCCAAGAACATCTGGCTGGTTAGATGCAGTGCTGGATGAGGTGGATCCGTGGCCTGATCCAGCAAGGCAATTCTTAGATTCTTAGGATGGCGGAATAAGGACAGCAGAACATTCTGAGATTGGCATTCACTTATGGGAGGGGTGGATTTTGGGACTGAGGGAAGGACACCAGGCTCCCCTTATGCAAAGGTTGGTGAGACCGTGAGACCACCTAGAGCAGTGTTCTCCAACCTTGGGTCCCCAGATGTTTTTGGCCTACAACTCCCAGCATGCTCCAGCCAGGCTCCAGCATAGCTGGCTGGGGCATGCTGGGAGTTGTAGGCCAAAAACATCTGGGGACCCAAGGTTGGAGAACACTGCGCTAGAACATGGGTAGCCTACCAGTGGCTGCTGTCCCAGAGGGCAGGGTGCTCCCCGCAGCCCACCCTACTCTCACCTTTGCGGAGGAAGGCACTTTTCTTCTGGTTCATGAGGAAGCGCGGCGACAGCGAGAAGTTCGACATCTTGTTGCTTTTCATGGCCTCGAAGGAGGCATTGGCCACCACGGAGTCTATGGCTGCGTCGTCTAAGTCCTTGCCCAGGAACTGGCTAATGCGGACTACACTTCCCCGCAGATCCTGGAGAAGGGGAGGGCGAGGACACGGGGGGGGGGAGACTGTAAGTGGCTGCAGAGGTTATACTCCACGAGACAAACCTTCTCGCACACCTTTGCACCACAAATTGAAAACGTTTCACATCTAGTTTAGCCGTCCTGGCTCTCCCAAAGCAAAATATGTCCGTGCAGAGCATTGGGCATTGCAGTTTGGAGAGGGTGCAAAAACTACTATTCCTGAAGCCTTCACAGAACTATAATTTCCAGGGTTCCTTCTGCAACTAGGTGCCCTGCCACTTTGGTTTGAAATAGAATTTGATTTGTATTGCCTTAAACATCAACTTCCTCCCCTCCCACTCCCAAATAACTTGGAGCCTTAGTTCCTAGCAGAAAGGAATGTCTACTCAGAAGTAAGCCAGCGCAACAGCTTTCAGGCATGCAAAGCACAGCTCAATTCTAAAATGTAAAGGTATTTAAACTTTAAATACCCAACTGGGTGGTCAAAGTTTAAATGTCTTTAAATCACTCTTATCTCCAATCACTGATCGGAGATAAGAATGGCCGTTTCATTATTTACCGCTGAAGGAAGCCCCCTTTCTTTGGTCTTTTTGAAGTCCTCCTTTCTGCAGTCTTTTCCAATGCTGGGCTGCAGGGGAAAGTGGGTGGGAGCTGCGCAACCCATAGCCGAGGGCCGAGGGTTGTGCACCCCTGTTCTAGTACTTTACATCCTAAGTCTCCCTTCCCAATTGTGGGTTTGAGTATTCCTCCTTCTAACCTGTTTTTGGAAAGACCATTTCTCTCAACTTAATCTACCTTTACAAGATTATTTTTTTTTGAGACTAACTAAATACAGAATTTTAAAGGACTTCACTGAAAAGGACAATGCCCATTGTTAATCATCACTGTATATATAAAAATGACAAAGGTTCTTGTAGCACCTTAAAGACTAATAAATTTAGAGCACAATTCTATGCATGTTTAGTTAAAGGGCAAAGGCAGAAACCAAGCTTCTCTGAGAAG
Organism: Shinisaurus crocodilurus; assembly: GCA_021292165.1. Lineage (NCBI taxonomy): Eukaryota > Metazoa > Chordata > Lepidosauria > Squamata > Shinisauridae > Shinisaurus > Shinisaurus crocodilurus. The sequence goes on along the minus strand of JAHFWL010000046.1, from coordinate 299,272 downwards.
TCAGGGAGCAGGGTTCAGTGGCAAACAAACCACTTAGAGGTTTCAGGGGAGGGAATGCTGGACACTGCCTAGCAACAAGTTCAAAAATGCCACTCTCTCTCTATCTGACAATTAGACTTGTTCTACAGTTAACAGACTTAACTGACACTTGCTAGGGTTTAGCAAGGAGACATGTTCTGTGGCTTTCCTTACGTCACAGTATGAGTAATTATAAGATACTGCACTTACAAAGTCTGTAACCATCAAGCTTATAGTACCTAAGTAATCTTATGTTACTGTTATTTACTTTAAAAGCATCTACTTAGAAAGCAAGTCATGTGTGTGTGTGTGTGTGTGTCTGTGTGTGTGTGTGTGTGTGTGTGTCTGTGTCTGTGTCTGTGTGTGCTGGGTAAAGTCTGCTGCTCTGCCATCAGTTGTAGAACTTTTTTCTGTCTAAACATACATAGGATTGCACCCTTATTCTAGCATAAGCTTCCATGGACAGTGTCAGATTCATGAAGTGTTAACCTCAAATTGGTAGGTTTATATGTATATACTGAGGGTTGGGGGAGATGTAAACTGTGTTGCCAGAGGGAACTTCATGCATCTGATGAAATACAGTGTCCATGAAAGCTTATGCCATAATAAATTTGTTAGTCTTTAAGGTACCACGAGACCCTTTGTTGGTTTTGCTGCAACAGACTAACACGGCCACCCCAAAGACATTTGGGCCTCATGCGTGAACTCTCACTGACTCAGCCACAGGGGTACAGAGAGAAAGTTGTTGCATATTTACATGTAATCAGAGGCACCATGATTACTAGAAAAATCTTAAAACTGGACCCTTTTAAAAAAAATGTTGCTTATTTGAGACCTAGGAGGCGATCTCTGCCTCCTAATCTCAGCCAATGGTCTAGCGCGGAGGAAGCCAACCTCCACACAACAGAAAGAGAAGATATGGGATGTTCCGCCTTCACACCTTTGAGGCAAGAAGGTGTGCCCGGCCCAGCCAGGAATATAAAGCCGGAAGCCAAGGCAGCCACAGAAAGGACAGCGTGGGAATGACTCCGCGCACTTTTAGCGACCTTCAGGCTCTGCCTATCTCCTCAAATGGAGGTACATTCCGCTCCCAGTGGACGTACCTCGGCCTGCAAAAATGCAAAGCTGTGTTTATGAGTAAAATAACATAGTAACGACCTGTTGCAGCTCCTCGTATGTGATGAAGAAGAAGTTCTCCTTGTCTTTCAAGTTCATCCAGCCTTTAACGTGCTCAAACCAGGATCCAAAGGGCACTGCAACCGCAAGCAGCATTAGGCAGGGACATTAAGGTATGGGGTATGACCAGAGTGGGGCAGAGGGGGGGGGGAAGGAGAAACTCTAAACCAGGGATGGGAAGCGTGTGGCCCTCCGGACGGTGTTAGAATGCAACTCCCATTGTCCCCCACCAGTGGCTACGCTGGCTTTGGCTGATGGGAGTTGCAGTCCACAGACCGCTGGAAGGACACACACGTTCACCACCTCCGTTCCAAACCAAAGGGAGGTAGAAGAACATCACCAGTTCTCGCCCACTCACTCACCGTCTCCCTTTAGGAAGCCCTCGAGAAACTGATCCAAAGTGCCGGGGTCTTTATAGGGGCGGAACATCGAGGCAAAATGATAGAGGGAGACCAAGACGTCTTTGGGGTTCCTGACCGTGTAGATGATCTGTTGGCGGAAGGGGGAGGGGGGCGTTGCCGGGAGCGGAAAATGAAACACAGAGCGTCAGAGAATGCAGGGCCCACCTCTGCAGGATAACGGCGGCGGACAGGCGGCACATGCGAACACGCACCGGTGGAAGTAGATTACATTTCTGTCTCCGCCTCCCCCTCCAGAACTCCAAGGCCGGCGGGCGTTGATGAAGGCGGGCAGAGAAAAGAACACGTTAACCCTATCGTTCTGCAATCCTTCCTTCCAAAAATGAGAGCAGCTGGGACAGGACCCTGCCTGGTGTCAGAATCTGACCACGCAGCCCTTTCCTTGGTTTGCAGAGCGGAGCCCAGGCATCGAAGCCGGTTACCAAACCTGGTTGAGCCCTGGCTGAAGTTAGAGCGGCCCGCTGCAAAGGGGAGCGGAACAAGGGCTCTTGGCAGAAATTGGGCCTCATGCAAGAGGGACCTGCAGGCAGCTGCAGCAGCAGAGTGTTGCTTCTATCCAGAAGTGCTTCTATTCAGGGTTCCAGCCAGTGCCGGCTCCAGGTTTTGGAGGGTCCCCGGGCAAGACACCCCCGATGGGCCCCCTCCCTCAGCGAGCCTACCTGCTCACCACCATTGTCACCAGCTGCGCTTGCGCGCGTGACAGGCAGAGAGCCAGTGGGCAAGCAGGCCGCGGCATCTGCTGCCCCTCCTTGTCACGACCATCCTTGTCTGGGCCAGAGCGGGAGGCAGGTGAACAAGCAGGTTGCCGTGGTGAGGAGGAGGAGGAGGAGGAGCAACTCCAGGAGGCTCTTGTCAGTGGGCCCCTGCTGGGGGGGTGGGCCCTTGGCAGGTGCCCGGTCATGCCTACTCTTGACGCTGCCCCTGGTTCCAGCCAGCCAGCCAGCCATATACCCTCTCCTAGGATACTATCAGCTGTAAAAGGCTCAAACCAACCACCAATTCACTCTCCCTGCTCCACCGCATGCCTCCATTTCCCATTATTCTTTTCCAACTGACACTCAACATTTCATGGGTCATGGAAGCTACTGAACATGCTCAGTCCTCACTAGGCTATGTTTCCGTTGGTTTGTTTTTTAAAAAAAAAAATATTTGTACTTCTGTATACCTCAGGATTCACCAAAGCATGCTGGTACTGCCCTCTTATTTCTCAGTTTCCCCGTTGAGGCTCCAGTCCCGACAGATGACGAGAGTCGAGTTCTCCCTTACCTTGGCTTTGGATTTGAAGAAGGACTTTGCAAAGAGCTGTGCCGGCAGGTGGGAGCTTATAATGCGCGGAGACTTGTTGGTCAGTGCCGTTCTGTATCCTATCACCGTCTCGTACCAAGGGGCCCGGTCCCAGTTGGGCACCGTCCTGCACCAGCTAGGGTCGCCATTGCTACGGATGAGACTTAAAATCTCCAACATCCACACGGTCCCTAAGGAGGAGGAGCCCCCAAACCATCCCGAGAAAGCGGCATTTAATACATTAAACCTGGACTTCAGTTTGCCCACAAGTGAATGATTCCCTTATGTATCCCATCTTTCTGGGCTCACAGCTGGTCTCCCATCCAGCCACTGACCAGATCTGGACCTGCTTAGCTTCAGCAAGGCGGCTATACACCATGTGCCTTCAAACCATAGTGCTGGCCCATGTGCCTCTTCTTGTTCCCAATAGCTTTGGCTACTTTAACCCTGTTAAGTTTAAAACATAGCAAAGCCAAACCAGAAGTTCTGGCTTGATGGAACCAACCGCCAAAGGCTGGTGAGTTCAGGAGCTCTGTGGTGGTACTATAGCTGCCCAGATCGTTTTTCGACATCCTCCCTTTAGTTTCAACTGCTGCTGCAGGCCAGGTGTCCCCTATTACAGAGGACACTCCTCTATCTGAAGAGCTGGCAGAGGACAGTCATGAGAATGTAAGAACATAAGAGCAGCCCTGCTGGGTCAGACCAAGGGTCCGTCTAGTCCAGCATTCTGCTCACGCAGCGGCCAACCAGCTGCCCACGGGAAACCCGCAAGCAGGACAGGAGTGCAACGGCAGCCTCCGCAGTCCTCCTCTACTTGAAAGGCTGCCCAGTCCAAGTCCTGTTCACAGATTATTTTTTTTAAAAAACCACACACAACCTAAGAAAGGAGAGCAAGGCCTTGAAGTTGCCAAGACAATGGAACCAACAACTACCCAGGGAGGCGGTGGGCTCTCCCACTCTGGAGGCATTCAAGGTGCGGCTGGACAGCCATCTGTCGGGGATGCTTTGACCTGGATTCCTGCATTGTGCAGGGGGTTGGACTCGATGGCCTGGTAGGCCCCTTCCAACTCTACTTTGCTATGATTCTATGATCAATGGTGTCTGGACAGCAGATGAAGCAGGCACAAGGCCATACGGCCGTAGTAGTCTGGTTAGATGCAGAAAAAACTGGTGACGCCTATGTCAGTGGGGCTCCTTCTCTGCTGCAGCTTTTCTTCTGAGTTTTATAGGAGCTCTCCATTGGGGTGGGTGGGTAGTGTACAGCCCCACGGAGAGGTCCTATAAAGCTCAGAAGAAAAGCTGCAGTGGATGAGGAGCGCCACTGCCACAGCCATCATCAACCTCCCCTGGTTAGATGTATTGTATTTCTATTGATATCAGAGTACCGTAATTATTTCTAAATTTGAATCTCTCTCAATGAGTTGGCATATGCAAATTTTATGCAAATGTGCATCTTCTTTTGCCCTCTTTTTTTGGCGATGTATAAATGGCTACTCCAGTCCATTCCCAGATAACCCAAGAGTCCCGACCGTATGATTGCCCTGTTCAGTTCGGGACACAACGCATCGTTAAACTATGGAATTCACTTCCACAAGGTGTAGTGATGGCCACCAATGTGGACGGCTTTAAAAGGGGATTGGACAAATTCCTGCAGGAGAAGGCTATCAATGGCTACTAGTCCTGATTGGCTATATGCTTCCTCCAGTATCAGAGGCAGTATGCCTATGTACACCAGTTGCTGGGGAACATGGGCAGGAGGGTGCTGTTGCACTCGTGTCCTGCTTGTGGGGGTTTCCTGTGGGCAGGTGATTCCCAACCACTGCGTGAACAGAATGCTGGGACTAGATGGACCCTTGGCCTGATCCAGCAGGGCTCTTATGTTCTTATGACAAAGACTGCTGCACTGCTAATCATCAGGATTTTAAGAGGGAGAAGTTCAGGAAGTGCAGCTTCTCCCTCCCTAAGAACAGAAGAAGAGCCCTACTGGATCTGACTAAAGGTCCATACTGTCCAGCATCCTGCTTCCCCACATGATGTTTCCCAGAGGCCTACATGCAGGGCATGAAGGCAATTCTGTCACCATCCAAAAAACGGTAGTTGGAGATACACAACTACCATGAATGTGGAGGTTCAACATGGAGGTTCAATTTAGCCATCATAGTTACTAGCCACTGATAGACCTATCCCCCATGGATTTGTCTAAATTCATCCTTCTTTAAAGGCACAATTCTATGCAAGTTTAGGCAGAAAAAAGGCTTACAACTCCCAGCATAGCTGGCTGGGGCATTCTGGGAGTTGTAGGCCTTTTTTTCTGCCTAAACTTGCATAGGATTGCACCCTAAGCCAATGAGCAGTACCACATCTTATGACAGCAGGTTTCATATATTAATTTTCTGAACCTACAGCCCATTGATTTCAGTAGTTTCACTATTATGGGAGACACAGAGAGAGAGAGAACGTTCTCTCTATCCCAGGCCGGGGAGCCAAATATATTTTAAATATTTTGACTACTGTTGCAGCTTTATCTTGTGCTACCAGTTTCCTGTTTTAATAACGTTTGGTGGCTCTTGTTTTAAACTGCAAGAACATTTTACATCATTACATTTCTTATTTTGGTTGTTAGTCACCTTGAGCTCTCAAGAAGGAAAGGCCAGCAATAAATGTTTTTCTTTTTAATACAATAAAGAAGCTGCATTTCATAAAATTATCCTACAGCTGCTCTTAAGAACCACAATGCCCCATATTGAATCCAAGACTCTGGCTCCTGAACCGCCTTGCCCCAGAAAACCCCAGACTCAACTTGTTTTATACTGCAATCCTATACATACTTACCTAGGAGTAAAGCTCACTGAACTTAACTGGTCTTACTTCCAAGTAGACATGCATAGGATTGTGCTGTCAACTTAGTGACCCAGGTTACTCTCCCACCACTGCCATAAGAACATAAGAAAAGCCCTGCTGGATCAGACCAAGGGTCCACCTAGTCCACATTTCTGTTCACACACAGTGGCAAACCAGCTGCCTTATGGGATCCCACAAGCAGGACATGAGTGCAACAGCACCCTCCCACCCATGTTCCCCAGCAACTGGTGTACATAGGCATACTGCCTCTGATACAGGCGGTAGTGTAGCATAAAGCCATCAGGACTAGTAGCCATTGATAGCCTTCTCCTCCATGAATTTGTCCAATCCCCTTTTAAAGCCCTCCAAATTGGTGGTCATCACTACATCTTGTAGAAGGGAATTCCATGGTTTAACTCTGCGCTGTGTGAAGAAGTCCTTCCTTTTATCTGTCCTGACCCTCCCACCTTCACGAAATGACCCCTTTGGGTTCTAGTATTATGAGAGAGGGAGAAAAGTGTCTCCTTGTCCACTTTCTCCACACCATGCATAATTCTGAGAACACCTCTATCGTGTCTCCCCTCACTTGCCTTTTTTCTAAGCTAAACGATCCCAGCTGGTGTAACCTTTCTTCATAGGGGCATTGCTCCAGCCCCTTGATCATTTTAGTTGCCCTTTTCTGCACTTTTTCCAACTCTACAATATCCTTTTCTAGGTATCCTTGTTATCCTTTTAGCCATCTCCGGGAGTACCTGATTTCTGGTAGGTGACGTTGAAAATATCATCATCTCGAACTGGGAAATTGTTTTCCACCATCTGCAGCACCTTTTCAGAGTAGATGATTTGAGGAAAGCTGATCCCCTTGTACTGGAAATATTCCTTGAACATCCTGGGGACCAGCAGATAACGGGAAGGGCGTTAACTGGTGGCAAAAGTTGGCTGAACGGCTGAACGCAAAGGAAGATCTTCTCTGGCAGGGGGATGTAGATGGCTCCTCTAAAAGGGAGAAAAGATTTATGAAGTATCAGGCATGCTGATGGCAAAACAGAGTACTGCGGTGTACTAATAGACTCTTAGAACAGGTAAGCAGACATTCAAACCCAGATCTGCTTGGTTTTCACTCTTATTTACCATAACATACTACTGGCTCTCCTCATGCATCATTTTTATTAATGAATTAATTAATTAATTTCATTTTGATACCACTCAATTGCTGAAGCTCTCTGGGTGATTCACAAAATAAAGCTTAAAAACTCAAAATGCTTTGTAAAATGCTTTGCTTTAATAAAGCATAATGCCAAAACTAAAAGAGTTGAAAGCAGCAGAATAAAACCAACGTAAAAACTAAAGTAAAAACAAAACAGCAGCAGTGCAGGAGATCTAAAAAGTACTAACTCAGCTTGAAGAACGGAATGAGTAAAAAGGCCTGGGAGAATAAAAAGGTCTTCACCTGGCGCCGAAAAGACCACAATGTAGGCGCCAGGTGGGCCTCTTTTGGAAAGGCATTACACAGCTGGGGTGCCACCACTGAAAAGGCCCTCTCCTTAGTAGCTACCTGCTCCACCTCATTTGGTGGAGGCACCTGCGGGAGGATCTCTGAAGATGATTGTTAGAGTCCGAGCAGGTATATATGGGAGGAGATGATCCTTCAGGTAACCTGGCCTTCAGCCGTTTAGGACTTTAAAAGTTATTACCGGCACTTCGAATTGGGCATGGAAACAGACTGGAAGCCAGTGTGGATAATGAAATCATATGATCACAAACGCTGGTCCCCACACCTCCAAAATATCCAGTCAAAGGAGAATGAAGCCCTAAGCAGGTTGTTGTTGTATCTCTCAACCTAACCTGCCTGTAAACAATCTCGCTGCCCTATTTTGGACCATCTGAGGTTTCTGGACGAGGGAAAGGAACACAAAAAATTATGCAACACGCTTAAATTCCACACGCAAACAGCCACAACCCATGGAAGTCCTGCTCAGCTCCATTTCGACTTAGGTGCTACACATAAATGTCAGTCTTCATGAAAACAGTAGAGGAGCTCTGATGAACTGGACCAAATTCTCACATGGTCCAGCAGCATGCTGATGCAGCTGGTATTTTTGGGAATCTTCTCGGGGCTGGGGGCCAAATCCAGCCCTCCCTGGGGTTTTCCAGAAGGCCACAACCCCTTCCTCTTCTCACCAAGTACTTCCCACTCCCCTCACAGGTCATTTGGTGGCTTCTCCCAGCTTTTGTGCATTGCCCTCCCCCCCCCCCATCTGCCCCATATTAAAAGGTTGAAATGCCTCTCCTAAGGTTTAGTTACGGGAAGCAAGAGCTTTAAACTAAAATAGGCTGGTATTTTGGCCTCGCCCCTTTGCCCTCAGCCCCGCCCACCACTGGAATGTGACCCCCCCCCCCGAGAGCTTCTCTGAGATGGAATTTGGCCCTCGGGTTGAGAAAGGTTCAGCACCCCTGTCCTACAATGATCCTACTCCACCCCCAACTTGAGGCCTCAGTGGAGGCCCTGCTCCATGTCCCACCACCAACAGAGGCATAGTTACTGACAGTAATAGCTTTAAGCTAAAATATGGCAGTGTTTTTGGTGTTTTGGCCACACCCTCTTTGCTTCTGGCTCCGCCCACCACTGGAATACGGCCCCCAAGAACATCTCCGAAATTGACTTTGGCTCTTGGGCACCCTGATGCAAAAGCACGAAGGCAGCAACTTGCTCCAGGCATTTGCCCTCAACCTCTAGTATTCCAAGATATGCTGCTCCTGAACGTGGAGGTTCCATTGTGGCCGACAGCTGCTGGAATGACCTCCACAAATTTGTCTAATTCTTAAAACAAAAACAAACACACACACACACACACACACACAACTAAGGGTGCAATCCTATGCATGTGTAGACAGACAAAAAGGCCTACAACTCTCAGCATGCCCCAGCTGTGCTGGCCGGGGCATGCTGGGAGTTGTAGGCCTTTGTTGTCTGTCTACAATGCATAGGATTGTGCCTTAAGTTAGTGCATTCTACACATTAATTGTGTGTTGTGTGAAGAAGTGCTTATTTCTTTGCCTCTTCCCGACCCTTGTGCTGCTGACCAATTTCATTGCCTGACCCACGACATCTAGCATTATGATAGAAAAATGTCCTTCAGCCTATGTGGTGCCGAGCAACAGCAATATGCCAGGCATGCTACATCGGGGAGGCTTCAATCACGCACGGCGTGGCTCATTTCCCTTTCCACCCCTGTAATAAAGGCCAGATTCCATCCTCCCCATCCCTCACAGCCAGGACTGGTACACCGGGGTGGTACTGGAAACCTCAGGTGTGAATATCGCAGAGAAACCAGCCATGCCAGTCGGACCTGACCAGGCCTATCCTCCTACACGCTGTCATAAATAACACCTCAGTAGTGAAGGGCGCCTTCCTGCGCACCAGTGTTTGGATGCCAAGCCACTCTAGCACGTCATGAGAAAACTGCTCGTGTGCCGTGATGATATAAGCTGGCTCCCTTCAGATGGCTGGCTGGGGGATGCTGGGAGTTGTAGTCCAACATTATCTGGAGGGCGCCAGCTTGGAGGAAGCCGAATTCATAGAATCATAGAATAGTAGAGTTGGAAGGGGCCTATGTAAGGCCACTGAGTCCAACCCCCTGCTCAATGCAAGGAGAACAGATGTGGGCAGCCCAGGTAGTCACCCATCCAAGCACTGACCCGGCTCATACCTGCTTAGCTTCAGCACGTGGCCTGCACTAGGTGCTCTCGACGCCACCTTGATGTGACTAATTCTATTAATCAGTCTGCGAATCCAAAACAGCCATCCACATGGAGAGGCAGCCTAATGTGTCACTGTCTGATTGATGGATCCGGCTTTGTTTGGATGTCATACAAATTTCTCTCCTCCCGGATCCCAATTTTATCTTCCCAATTACCTCCGGCCTGTGAGGTGACACAGCCACCTGCTTAAGGGCATCTAAAGAATGTAGGGCTGAGGAAGGGAGGAGGCCTACTCACATCTCCTAACCTGCACCCAGAGTCATTAATTAATGGGAATTAAGGAGGATTTATTGCTCTCATTTCTTTAAAATGATTTTAACAGGCCGCCTATTAAGGATGGAATGCTCTCAAGGCAGGAGATGTTTGCACTCACCCAATATAGAGAATCACAGACTCACAGAGCTGCAAGGCACCTCAAAGGTCATTTAGTCTAACCCCCCGCCTTGCCGACACAGGAAATCCACTATGACAGCTTCTGTTTGCCACGTTGGTGGCTACATGTGAGACTCCAGTTGTTATTCCAAAGAGCGCCATCTCGGGTGCGAGGCTCAGCCAGATTGCATCATGCGCTATGTATAGGGTCACCAACTGACTGGAAAAACAACAATTGGCCATGCCTGTTCCTGTGGCTTCGACAGCAACTAGGTGTGCAGAAATCAGCGGGGGAAGCTGATCGATAGGGAGATAAGCACGATCAGCTGCTAACATCTCCAATATTTGGCTACTGTTAAAGGCACGGCGACAGCCATCGGCTAACCAGCTTTCAACCTTACCAACCCAACATCCTTTCAACCAAAGTTCCAACTGTGAGCGCCGTTTTTCATACAAGTCAGTTAATTGTGTGAGCGTTATCCTAGCTAGATTAACACAACCCACGTCTGCATAAGCAAGAATGAACTTGCTTTATTTCTTACACACAAAGGAAATGGCAGTAATCCAAGCATGCAAAACAGCCACAAACAAAAACGAACGTGTTGAATGTTAAGTTGTCCAGGGGGTCTGGAGGGCAGGAGGGAAGTGCATTCTGGCTTCTGTCATCAGCCAGGGGACCCAGGCCCACTGGGGAAGTGGCCCACAGGAATAACATTAAGGCAAAGGGGATATCAGTCTGACCGACCCCATCCATCGGCCAGAGAAGGAGCTCGCTCTGCTGCCGGAAGGAACACTCCACTCCAATGGCCCATTGCCCTGGGACCGCAGAAGCAAGAGGAAAGAGCACTTTGACCGCATCCATCCAGCAAAGGAACAGGCACCCTCATTGCTATTCAATGCAAGAACACCAGTATCAGAGGCAGTATGTCTATGTACACCACCGGTTGGCCAGGGACGGATGTTGAAGAGTCCTTGGTCTCGAGTCACGAGTCGAGTCGCGAGTCTTTGGACCCGAGTCTCGAGTCCGAGTCCATGGTCCAAAATGGTGACTCACGAGTCCCGAGTCACTCCCAAAACTGACTCCACGAGTCCTTATTAAAATCAATGGGGTTTCCCCCCAACAAAATAAGGCTACTTCAGATGTGTGGCTTAAATAAATTCTAGGCACAAGTGTGCCTTTTTATCTCAAAACTCTGCCACTGATTTTGGCAAGAACAGACCAGGCAGACAAACCCCAAATAACCAGGCAGGCAGAGGAGGCAGGGAACCCCAAAGCAGGCAGGCAGTGCCCTTTGTCTTGGACAATTCAAACTGTTGAACTGGTCAAGAAGAGACCAGGCAGGCAGAGGAGGCTGGGAACCCCAAACAGGCAGGCAGAGGCAGCCAAACCCAAAATGTCTGACCCTAACCCTAACCCCCCACAACAACACATCAATCAAAATAAATCTCAACACATCGTTGGGCTGCGCTCCTGGTAGCTGTCCATAGTGGCCGAGCAGCGGCGCGCCTCGCTTCCATGCGCTCTTCACCGGTGATCGCGCTCCTTCTGGCACAGCCAGAAGACTCGTCAACAGCCCAGGGATGTTGACGAGTCCTTGGTCTCGAGTCCCGAGTCGAGTCTTGAGTCCCATTAAAAATATTGGGACTCGAGTCAGACTCGAGTCAGAGGGGGGACTCAGTCTGACTCACAAGTCGAGTCCGAGTCCCCATCCCTGCCGGTTGCTGGGGCACATGGGCAGGAGAGTGTTGTTGCAGGTCATGCCCTGCTTGAGGGTTTCCAGTGGGCAGCTGGCTGGCCACTGTGTGAACAGAATGCTGGACTAGTCTAGATGGACCCTTGGTCTGATCCAGCAGGGCTCTTCTTAGGTTCAACGCCAGCGAGGGAAGATCAGCCTGGTCCAAAGTGCACCGAAATGCCCGCTTGTTCTGGCCTTGATCTTCTCCCTCCTCTACCTTCTCCCTCCACTCCCCTTTCCTTGGTGTTTGAGTTCGTAAGCCTGACGGGCACAGCCTCTCTCTCTCTTTTAAATTGATGCGAGCCACTTTGGAAGACAATGGTTGCCTGAAAAGTGGGATAAAAATACAGTAAGGGCACAATCCTGTGCAAGTTTAGACAGGAAAAAAGGGCCTACAACTCCTAGCATGCCCCAGCCAGCTATGCTGGCTGGGGCATGCTGGGAGTTGTAGGCCCTTTTTTCCTGTCTAAACTTGCACAGGATTGCATCTTAAGTAAATAAACACTTGCTGAGTTTTTGTCTCACCCTTCCACCAAGGAGCTCAGGGAGTACGCATGGTGCACTCACGTTTTATCCTCACAACAACCCTTTGAAGTAGGCTAGTTAGCTTCATGGCCGAGTGGAGATTAGAGCCTGGATCTCCCCTGGCCCTAGTCTGTTGTTCGAACCCAGGGACACTGGGTTATTGCGAGGGTGAAACAACCCTCGCATAACCCTAAAATGTGCCATGGGTTCTGACTGAGAGGGTCATTTCACCCTCACAAAACTCACAGTCCCCGGGTTCGGATGACCTGACAAGCCGCGGCTTGAATATTCAGGCTGGTGCCTGTGGGCGCTGCAGCTCGTGAGCCATGGCGATTGTGGGAACCTGGTCACTGTGTCTTCGTAAGAGTCCCTCGTTCTGGGCTTGCCTTCATAGATTTCATAGATCATAGAGTTGGAAGGAGCCTACAAGGCTATCGAGTCCAACCCCCTGCTCAATGCAGGCTTCTTCCATTCAGGGCTGTCACTCACCCAGAAACACAGAGGAGGAGCTCCTCTGAGGGAAGGTAATTCATATCATATGGTTTTACATTTTGGGATTAAAGAGAGAGGGGGTTGCTCCCAATTTTAATTTAGAATTTTATTAATACTTCTTTTTTCTTTGATAAGGAAATACAGCTCTTTATTATTTTAACTACATAAGACTTAAAATTGACTGCCCGCAAGACACCCTCAAATCAAGCCATTGAATAAGTTGTCATTCTGGCACAGAATGTTCACCAAAATTCTGCAGGGAAGAATCCATGTATACAGGCCTGTGGCTCACGCTGGCTCAGCTTGTCTGAGCGTGGGAAGCTAAGCAGGGTCCGGCCTGGTTATTACTTGGATGGGAGACCCCTCCTCTAGTTTCCTGCTTTAAGCAGGGGGTTGGACTCGATGGCCTTGCAGGCTCCTTTCAACTCTATAATCTATGAATCTTGGAAGCAGAGTGGGGATCTATGGGAAGAGGACCTCAGGGAGCAGGCACCAGGAGCTACCCAGGCTAGAACTGGGAACCTTCAGATCTGTGTGTACACAAACAACACACACACACACACACACACACACTACTGTGGTTTCCAACATCGTCTTGCCTGTGGACACCTATCTTGGTGCCCGTCAGTCTCCCTGCCTCTCCTGATGTTTATTTTAAAATAATGCTTATTTATTTTTTGAACTGGGAGGCTGGCCTGGCACGCTGCAAAGTGAAAGGCTGCCCTCCAGCACCATCTTTATCTGGGTTCAAGAGAGCGGCTTTGTGTTTTGGAGCTCAGGCTCCACCTCTGCCTTTTACTTGGGCTCTTGAGCAAGTAACTTTTTTTTTTTTTTTTTTTTTAGTCTCACCCAGCCGTGCCCACCAGGGCAGTCATTTTGTGAGAACTCCCACAACACCCTCCCAAAATTTCACATGTGCCCACCGACCCAAAAAGGTTGGAACCCCCTGATATAGTGGGTGGGATCTAGACTTAACAGGGCACAATCCTATGGTGGTGAGCATAAGCCCCCAAACTCGGAGGTGTACGCACGCTCATCGTCCTCTGCAGGGCAGGAGGAGGAGCGGTGGAGGCGATCTCGTCTGAACATCTGAACAGCCCGATCTTGTCTGATCTCGGAAGCTAAAGCAGGGTCGGGCCTGGTTAGTACTTGGATGGGTGACCACCTTGGGATGCCAGGTGCTGTAGGGAGGGACCACAGCTCAGTGTGAGAGAGCACCTGCTTTGCATGCAGAAGGTCCCAGGTTCGACCCCCGGCTTCTCCGGGATGGGCTTGGAAAGAATCCTGCCTGAAACCCTGGAGAGCTGTGACCAGTCAGTGTCAACAGCACTGGGCTAGATGGACCAAGGGTCTGACTCAGTGTAAGGCAGCTTCCTGTGTTCCTATGCTGTTCGCCTACCTGTCCTCCCGCCCTGCATTTTCTCCAGATGGACTTTTTTTTGCCTGTCTAGCTGGGGCCATTGGAGGGGGAGGGAAAGAGGCTGGAGAGGCACCAGGATAGCTCATATCCTGGCCTCTCCAGCCTCCTCCCCCGCCCCGTCCAGCAAAATGCCCCCTCTCCCCCCCCTCTCCAAAGTCACATTCCCAACCTCGGAGAGGCAGCTGGCATGGTTCCTTCCACGCCAGCTGTGAGGGGGAGGGAGTTGGAGCTCTGATTCCCGGCTCCAAAAAGTCAGAGCCCCTGTCTCTGACCTCGGGAGCTGGGAATCCGAAATATCCTATGGCCCCTCGGACAGTGTTTAGGGGGCCACAGGATTGCTCCCTCCATCTTACTTAGAGCAGCCCCATTGAAATCGATGGGACTAACTTGATTTCAATGGATTTACTCTAAGTATAATTTAGTCTGGATTCAACCCAATATATATTATTTGGAAACACTGGTGTAAGCAAATCAGAAATGAAATGATACTAATACTCAGGGATGTTGAAGAGTCCTTGGTCTCGAGTCACGAGTTGAGTCACGAGTCTTTGAACCCGAGTCTCGAGTCCGAGTCCAAGTCCTTGGTCCAAAATGGTGACTCACGAGTCACAAGTCACTCCCAAAGCTGACTCCACGAGACCATATTAAAATCAATAGGGTTTTTTTCCCAACAAAATAAGGCTACAGATGTGTGGCTTAAATAAATTCTAGGCACAAGTGTGCCTTTTTATCTCAAAACTCTGCCACTGATTTTGACAAGAACAGACCAGGCAGACAAACCCAAAATAACCAGGCAGGCAGAGGAGACAGGGAACCCCAAAGCAGGCAGGCAGAGGCGTTTGTCTTGGGCAATTCAAACTGTGGAACAGGTTAAGAAGAGACCAGGCAGGCAGAGGAGGCAGGGAACCCGAACAGGCAGGCAGAGGCAGCCAAACCCAAAATGTCTCAAAGGTTGCATTAGGAAAACGATTTTTAAAAATAAACTTGGATTGTTACTGCAACTAGGTCCAGACAGCACCTGCAGATGGCATCAAGCAGGGATGTTGACGAGTCCTTGGTCTCGAGTCCCGAGTCGAGTCTCGAGTCCCATTAAAAATATTGGGACTCGAGTGCGACTCGAGTCAGAGGGGGGACTTAGTCTGACTCACAAGTCGAGTCCTAGAGTCTGAGTCCCCATCCCTGCTAATACTACTACTACTACTACTACTACTAATAATAATAATAATAATAATAATAATAATAATAATAAGTTGTTGTTGTTGTTGTTGTTGTTATTCTTATACTTATTCTTATACTTATTATTCCAGGACAACTGATCCATGCACAGGCCTGTGGTTCACGCTGGCTCAGCTCTTGTCTGAGTGTGGAAAGCTAAGTAGGGTCAGGCCTGGTTATTACTTGGATGGGAGGAGAGACCCCTCCTCTAGTTTCCTGCATGGAGCAGGGGGTTGGACTTGTGTCATGAACCCTTGGCTGAAGGTCGTTTTTCCTGTCTTATGGATTTGGGGATTTGCAGAAAGTGCCTCTTGGGGAATAGGGCAGGTTTCTCAACACAAAGCCATCGACTTCTCCCAATTATCAGCAGCTGCACATCTCAAGCAACCAGGCAACTTGGTCTCCCACATGCTACAGCTCCCGGGAGAAATTAGGCACTAACCTGCAGGAGTCAAAATAAACACACCAGCTCTATTTTTGTCTTTGCGGCTCCCAAGCACGGCGCTCAGTAACATTTCCCAAACTGACTTGCTTGAGGAAGAAGATAATTGAACTTGGGGAGTGGGCCAGTTGCCCGGATCTGTTGACCTCCAAGATCCTTGTAGTAGCCTCAGGAGCCAGACAGTTACAAGAAGCTTGTGTGCGCCACGCAGCACAAGAGCCCCTGCCAGAGTTGCTCTTTCTACCTGTGGCACGGATGAGGAAACGGAGGCCTCCAGGACGGCATACCAAATAGATTGCAGGTGGATGTTTTGGAAGAAGGCGTGCTAAAGCTCCACCCAATATGATGACAGAATCACCGAGCGCTTTCCATTCCTATTCCTCCTGGAACAACAGAAACCATCTACATGGGGAGCCGGGTGCAAGAGGCACTGCTGGTGGTGCATGTAAGAGGGCAGTGCATGAATTTCCTGAACTGATCTCCTCCTCCTCTGTTCAATCCAGCCAGGGGGTATACACTAACTAAGCACTCCGGTGTCTCTCTGTGATTCCTAATCTTAATCCCTCTGTTCATCCCCCCCCTCTCCCCTTTCCTTCCCTTTCTTTTCTCTTTTTTTCATTGTTTTCTTTCTCGCCTCTTACTTTCTCATTCCTTCTTTTCTCCCCTTTCCTTCTTTTCTTTTCTTTCCCTCCCCCCTCTCTCTTTTCCCTCAGCCTCACTATTCCCTCTTCCCTTCCACCACCTTTTCTTCTTCTATCATTTCTTCTTCCTCTCTCTCTCTCTCTCTCTCTCTCTCTCTCTCATCCCCCATCCCCACTCTGGCCGTTTCTTGCCCTTTGTTCTTTCTTTCTTTCTTTCTTTCTTTCTTTCTTTCTTTCTTTCTTTCTTTCTTTCTTTCAATCCTCCTTGTCCCTTCTGCTCAACACTCCTCCATCCCCAAACCACAGGCTAGCTTGCAGCCTTCTTACCTATCCCTGTACAAACTAACAAGAGACAAAGAAGAAGGAGGAAGATAGGGCAGGAATACCACCAACAGTGGCACCAGTGTGCCTCTCTGCCAGTTCTCCCAAGCCAGTTTACACACAGCCCTCCCTCTTGCACACCCTGATTTTTGCACTGGGCTCAGGGTGCTGCAGTCGACTCCCTCACCAGCCCTGAAACACACCCTTGCTTGATCCAGCCACCTCTCGCTTCACACAGGCACGCACCTGTCAGATCTCTCGTTGATGTGCGTCTTCCCAAGAGCCACGGGGTTCAGCAGCAGCAGCAGCAGCAGCAGTACCGAAGGCAGCCGTTCTCTCTCTCTCTCTCTACTTCTTGGCTCAAGCTCTGGCAAGGTTGCTCTCTCCCATCACACACACACACACACACACACACCTGTGTATCTCTTCCCCACTTACCTGTAGTGTGCACAACTCTTGCCCCAGCTGATCCCTAGAGTTGTCACCGTTCAAGGGTTTTCCCTAAGGTTATGCGCTTGGTTGACTCACTCAAAAGGGTGTTGCGCTCGGAGACTGATGCAGCAGGGTTGGGCATGTTGGGCATCTTTGACCTGGATCAGAAAGCTTCCTACACCGGAATGATGGACAGGCAGAGGAGGCACACAAGAAGAGCCCAAGCTGCATTTCCACACTTCTGAATTCAGCTGCAGGGAAACTGGATAGGAGCACGTTTGAAAACTCAACAGACTGAACCTCCCATTGTGTGAAATGGAAAGAGCATCAGGTTCGTTCTCTGGGACGAATTCTGTACGACCCCTAAATTTACGCTGGGTCTGAGCCAAATTCTGCTCCCTTCTTTAGAGAAATGTACTCCAGAAGGGACTGGGATGGACATTGGTTCCCAGTCCCTTCCACCAGGATGAATCCAGATCCAGGCTTGATTGAAATGTGTTGCGATCTTAGTTTCATCTTTTGGAAGTAGAAGCAAAAGCGGTGTGTGTGTGTGTGTGTGTGTGTACTAATTCCTGATGGCAAACTGAGTCTGTGCCAGATTCTGATCTCAAATCCATCTTTGATGTAACCCTAATAACTTCTGATTCATATTTAGCCAGAGCCTCACTTTTGGTCCTGTGGCAAATCCAGAGTCACTCTGGATTCCACCTGGACAAAGACAAAATCCTTTCTGGTTTCAGTGCTGCCCCCACACCGCCATGTCCCCTATAATATTTATTCCAGTAACCAGGTCTAGTGTGTGGATGGTTGAAGATGGAATTGTCATAAGGTTAATATGAACTATTTCTTTTTAAAGTGCCTTCTTTTAAAAAGACTCTTACTTAGTTCGCACCATATACAGCGTAGCGCACACGTGCCCTTTGGGCATCATACTTCCAGGGCTCCTGAGTTTTTGAAATGTCTATCTGGGACTTCAAGTCTGGAATCCTTGCCACATGGAAAGGATGCAGGCCAGCATGTGCTGGAAGATGCCCCGAAATGCCTAATCCCACACATAGACTGAGATTTCTCACCCCTTCCATCCTCTACATGGGACAAACAGGCCAGTCTCTAGGCAAAAGAATAATAAACAGACGCAAATCCAATATCAGAAATGGCAACATTCAGGAAACCAGTGGGAGAACAGTTCAGTCTTCAAGGACTTTCAGCTACAGAACTGTGTTTTATTTGTTAGTTACATGCATATCCTGCTCTCTCGCTCTCTCCCCCTCCCTCTTTCTCCCTCCCTCCCTCCCTCCCTCCCTCCCTCCCTCCAAAGAGCTCAAAGCAGTGGGGGCCTAGTCCGCCTCTCTCCCACTCAGGGCTGCTGCTTGTCCCCCAACTTACTCCCCCAGCCAACCAATCACTACAGCACTCCAGTTGACCTGTAGGGAATTCTGGGAATATGCTTTCTATTTGATTCTGTAAAGCACAGGGTAGGCAGAAGGTAGATCTCCAGACATTTTGGACTTCAGCTCCCAGAATCCCTTGCCACCATGGCCAATGGTCAGGAATACTGGGAGCTGGAAGTCCAAAACACCTGGAGTTCTACCTTTTGGCCCTGAGGGCCGCATTGGGTGTCTGCTGCGGTGGCGGCGGCCGCAGATATACGTACAACTCACTCACACACACCACTCACTCACTTCCACTGTGCTTGTCCTGTATACAGGCAGTCCCCAGGTTATGAACGAGTCCCGTTCTTAAGAATGTCTTTAAGTCAAATTTGTATGTAAGTTGGAACAGCATAGCGTTCTATATGTTAAAATCGTCATTTACGCAAATTGCGTACATTACGCAAATTGCGTACATTATGCAAATTGCGTAGTATACTATGCTATGTACTCTACGTAAACGACATAGTGCCGGGGAACCCAGAAGTCCGTTCTTAAGTATGGGTTGTCCGTAAGTCAGACATTCTTAACTCGGGGACTGCCTGTACTGTCTAATAATTAAAAACCTTCAGTTTAAGATAGTGGCGGGGTACTTGTGCTGCATTCCTTGAGGGTAAACTGTAAGGGGCTGAGGTCCCCCTATGCCCCCTCACACTCACACAAACTGCCTCCTCTCACATCCACTCACTCACACTCGGCCACTTCACACCACTCACGCATACACGCACTCAGGGCTTCTGTGCACAAGGCATTTATTGTGTGCTCGTGATTCCTCACTCACAGTAGTTTGTGGGTGCTTTACACAATGCCTTCCTCCTCCAGGGCCTCTCCCGTACTTTCCAAGCATTTCCACAGTTTTTTTTTAGATCCAGGAAAATGGGGTATTAAGTTTCCAGCGCGGAATGAACCAGAATGAGAAGCTTGTATATTTTTGCAATTCTGCTGTACCGCAGTGCCACCTTGTGGTTGTGTAATGGAATAAATAGAAAGGCAGAGAAAGAAAAAAATCCCAGGGGGTGGGGGACGCCGGACTGGGACACATGTAAAGGAGCTGATCATAATCCCGCAAAGAATCCAGAAGCAGAAGCCTCGGTAAAGTGGCAGGTTAAAAGCCTCATGTGCGGAAACCCTTACACAGAGCTTTAAAACGCTACAGGAACCAGCTCTATGGTTCCTGCCGTAGAAGCATGGTTCCTAGAGCGCCCCCAGAGCATCCAAGGAAGCAGGCAGGAACCTTCAAGCACTGTGCTCTAGGATGCTGTAGGAATGAGGCTTCTATGGTAGGGACCATAGAGCCCATTCCTAGAGCATTTTTGCCTCCCCTACCTTTTTTGGGCAGCGGCAGTTGTTGTGGTCAGCAGAGAGGCCAATCTCAGCTCCCTCAGCAGGGAGTTCCAAAGCCTGGGAGCAGCCATCAAGAAGGTCCTCTCTTGCATCCTCACCAAACACACTTCTGATGGTGTCGGTACCGAGAGAAAGGCTTGGGATTAGGGTCTGACAAGGCTGGAACCAGCTCCACACCCAGCCCGGGGTCCTGCTCTGCTGGTCATGCTGGCAGAGGCTGAATGTGGATACTGCAATCTGGCAGTTTGAAGGGGATTTCTCAGGATTATTTTTATAGGGTCTGCTTGCCTAGCCATAGTAGGACACCTGGTGCCCTTCAGATGTTTAAGGCTACAACTCCATAAGCCCAGGGGCGGTGTTAGGTACCGAAAAGATCCCGGGCTCAGGCTTACTTACATACGCTCTAAAGTCTGTGCATGCCCCCCCCCCTCTGTGTGTGTGTCTTTAAAGGACCCTGTCTCCTAAGGACACCCCTATTTGTAAAAAGGGATGGATGGACAGGGGAGAAGAGGGCATTTGATTTCAGAAAAAAACTTCAGGCAGAAAGATTTAAGGGTGAGGGGCAGCAGGAGATGAAGCATCTGTGGGCAAAAGCCAGCTAATCTAGGGGGATCAGATGCGACAGAGATCATCTGGGCCCCTGGACCTTTATTTCAGCAAGTGCCCGTGGACAGCAGCAGGGTGGTGGTGGGGCAGATGGCCTCCCAGAGAATCGGAGCACCACATGAAAGATTCGGGGCTCCAGCCCTAGTGGGCTGCCCCCTAACACAGCCTCTGCATAAGCCCCAGCCAGCATGGCCAATGGTCAGGGATTAAGGGGGTTGTTATTATTGTAGGCCAAAACGTCTGGAGGACATCAGGTTTCCAACCCTGGATTTAAAGGATAGAAGGATACCCGGGGAGAAAAGCACTTGGCTCTCCAGCAGCCAGGTTATCTTATTCATAAAGGAAGAGATAGGCAGATAAGGCTGTCCCTACGCTTGATTGCTCTTAATTATGGTAGCGCAGTCATGGGAGGTGGTGTCACAATGCTTGGCAGTCTTCCCCTCTGGAGCTCTCATCGACCTATTAGATCAGGCATCCCTTCGGTTTGATAGGCAGCATCCGGGAAGGCATCATTTACATTGTTCCAGTGACACTCCCTTCGCCACAGGGGGAATCCTAAATGAGCGGAGTCATGCTGACTTCACTTGCGCCCTGCAGGGTCATCGTCGCCCCCCCGCGCGCCCCCTCCCTGCTGCAGCTGCCCCTTGTAACTGAGGGTCGCTAGAAGGGCGACGTGGCCCCGTCCATCACGTGAGCTTGCCAATGCTGCCTGGCGCTGGGAACTGGGGGTGGGGGTGGGCAGAGCCCCCCCAAGAAAACCTGGAGTGGACTTGAGCTCCACAGCTGGCCCCCTTGAAGTTTAAACCCTTGACTAGGCGCAAAGCAGAATTTTAGATTGCGTCAAAAGCTACTGGAAGAACGATGCCATAATGGCTGTTCTACCACCAGGGGCGGTACCAAAAAAGATCCCGGGCTCAGGCCCACGGGACAAAAAAAAAAAACAAAACCCAAAAACCAACAACACAAATTTGCATATGCTAATTTACATATACTCTAAAGCCTGTAATGGACCCTGGCTCTTAAGGACACCCTTATTCATAAAACGGGATGTATGGACAGGGGAGAGGAGCTGAGGAGGGCATGTGATTTCAGAAAACAACCTCAGACAGAAAGATTGGGGGGGGGGGCGGCAGGAGGCGAAGTACACGTGGGCAAAAAGCCAGCTGATCCAGGGGGATCCGATGAGATCATCAGGGCCCCTGCATGTTTATTTCAGCAAGTGCCCGTGGACAGCAGCAGGGTGGCATGTCAAATGAATCCTTTACAGGACCATCTTCTATCTGGTAACCTGTGTCCTCACTGTGGGAAGCTGTGTGGATCTAGAATTGGCCTCCACAGTCACTTACGGACCCATCGCTAGAGTCTACACAATCTTCTTTAGAATTTCCTCCTTTTATCCCGGAAGACAATCTTACTCGGTCACGAGTGATCGCCTGATGATGATGATGGTGGGGCGGATGGCTTCCCAAAGATTCGGGGCTCCAAATGAAAGATCGGGGGCTCTGGCCATAGTGGGCGACCCCCTAAAACCACAACCACTTTTCATTCTGCTTCTGCTCTCTGACTCATAAGAGACCCCATGTGTGTTCTGCTTAGAGCTGAAAACAGATCCAAGTAACTGCTAAGATATATATAGATATATAGATATAGATATATAATACAATTTAAATAAAATAATTTTCTTTAAAAACACCCTGTAGAATTTCTTTGTCCTAGTACTCCTTGGTGTAAACTGACATATGTTTTATATCTAGCAGAGGCTAATCTAATAAAGCCTGCCCAACACCTCCTGCGCTTCACCTTAAAGAGTTTTACATACAGCAGAATCTTTTTTTCCCAGCCACCTCCATCCCTCTGTTTCACTTAATATCCTGTCAGAAGAAGAGTTCTGCAGAATTCAAAAGCTTCCTCCTCACGCCTTTGTGACATTTCCGTTGGTCCTAATAAAGCAGTGTTCTCCAACCTTGGGTCCCCAGATGTTTTTGGCCTACAACTCCCAGCATGCCCCAGCATGCCCCATGCCCCAGCTACGCTGGCTGGGGCATGCTGGGAGTTGTAGGCCAAAAACATCTGGGGACCCAAGGTTGGAGAGCCCTGTAATAAAGGAAATGCCCTATCATCGCTTTTGAAGAATGCATCGCTGAGCTTGATCCTACTCATGGACAACAGTGGAGATATCAAGGTTTTCTCTCCCATTTGAGATGTTAAATTAGCACAGGAAAGCAAAAAAAGATGGTTTCGTCATCAGTGATTGCCCTCACAAACGACTGCTGAGCTTACATTGTAAACATTTCAGCTTGATGTAGAAATGCCACCGGCTACACCTCTTGCATTTTGTGGTCCTCACAATTTATTTCTCTATCCCGGCCTCTGGATGCCCTCCAGAAGTGTTGGACTATAATTCCCATTATCCCCAGCTGCCATGGTGGTGAGTATTATGGAGCTGTAGTCCAACACATCTGGAAAGTGGCAGCTTGGGGAAGGATGCTCTGCACTCATGTGTCTATGCACACATATCTGCTGAGTGAAGAGAAGACTTCTTGTGCCCCAATCCAGTGGGCTCTAGCCCACAAAATTTTGCGCCATAATAAATCTGTCCATCTTTAAGGTGCCATGACAAGATGTGCTTTGTTGCTTTTGCTGCAACAAGCTAACATGGCTACCCCTTTGGAATTAGATTTCCCAGGACTCCTTTGGGGAAAACCATGACAGTTATACTAAGTTTGATCTGTGATGCTTATAGTCCAAATCTAAATTATCACACATCCGATTATTTTTAGCCCTTATGGTTACTGTTGGAATCTGTGACGAGAAGATGTAAACTCTGCAGGGTGGGTTTTTTAAGTCAACTGCCCATTAAAGGGTTAAGGCAGACTGGTACAGTCTGGCTGAAGGGCTGGGGGCAGGGTTCAGTGGACTGAACCCCTTGATTGAAACAGGGGAGGGAATGCTGGGTGTTGCCTAGCAACAGGTTTGAATTCCAGTCTAACACTCCTCTGACAGACCAGTCTAGAGTTAACTGACTTAAGACTTAACTGACCTTTGCTAGAGTTTAGCAATGAAGGGACTGACCTGTGTGTTTTCCTTACCTCAAATAACTGAATGAGTAACGTTTAAGAAACTGCACTTCTGTAACCATCAAGCTTTAATTCCTGAGTAATCTTATGTTACCATTATTTGTCTTTTAAAAAGCATCTACTTTAGAAAACAAGTCCTGTGTGTGCATGTGTTTGCCTGAGATAAGTCTGCTGCTGCTTTTGCACTCTGCCATCAGTTATAACACCCAGACTCACACGTAAGCCCTCTCTTAGGAGCCCTGCAGACAATCATGGCAGAAATTAACACCACCATGCTGCCAACCCTTTGTTGTGCAAAATATCATTACTTTTTAAAGAAAGTATCCGTCTTGGCTTCCAAATAATAATAATTTATTCAAAATGTTTACATACTGCCTTTCAGCAGGAAGACTTTATTGTTTTATGGAAAAGGTTAAAACAACAATAACAGAACAAGTATAAAAAACAGACTTAAAACTAAAATCTATAACAACTAAAAACTAACAACAGAATAGCAGCAGCCACTAGGCCAAAAACCAAAGCCTCAATGTCCAAATGCTCAGTGGAATAACCACATTTTCACCTGTGTCTGAAAACAAGTAATAGAAACTGCTATTCTGGCTTCTCGTGAGGGACAGAATTCCATAGTTCAGGGGCCACCACCAAAAAAGCATTGCTCCCAGTGGAGCAGGTCTGAAACTGATGGTAACTGGAGCAGGAAAGTTGTTCCCCTGAGATACTCTGGACCCAGGCCGTGTATGAAAGATTTCTGTACCCCCACAATCCTCCTCATCTTTCTCTTAGGAGAACCCCAATCTGTCCTTCTCTCCACACCAGCCCCTGCATTTCCCAAGTTCAGAGGTGAGTTTCAATCCTTAGGCAGCCAAAACGTGCACAAGAGGGATGTATCATCAGCAGGCCTGGTGAAAATCTCAAGGTTTGCAGAAGTACCAAAGAAACTCACAAATCTTCAAGGGAGGAAAAAACCTGAAGGAGGGGGGAATCCCCCCCCTCCAAAGCTAAATGAGGAGTTCAATGCTCAGTGACCACCGAACACTGACAGTTGGAGGAACAAATGGAGAACTAGGTGAGAGGGGTGAGGAGGAATGGAATGGAGCATTACGAAGGAAGGTATTGCTGGCTGGCTGGCTGGCCCGCTGAAGAGAAGCACTCCATATTGCAACATTCTATTGCATGTCCCACTTGTTGCTCCTTTATAATATGCTGTGTTTACACAAGTACTTACTGTTCAAGCAACCGCTGGAAATGCCTCCCAGCCAACATTATGCTTACATTTCACCCTGGAACAAGCTAGTGCTGAATCTTAAATCAGATTATGTTGCCACCACGCCTTCCACTGGCAGCTCTGGGAGGGCCACTCATAAAGTAATGGCAGATGCAGATCCCGGGATTCAGAGTAACAACTTCCTGCCTTCTTGAGCAGAGAGAATTGCCTAGACTCCCGCAGGGGTGGGCAGAAGGGAGACCTCCAGATATTTTGGACTACAGCTCCCAAGAAGCCTTTTCCAGCATGGCCAATGCCCAGGAATCCTGGGGGCTGCAGTCCAAAATATCTGGAGAGCTACCTTTTGCCCACCCCTTGTCTAGAGTGCCCACCGGCACTACCACCATATGTGTGCAGGGATAATAATAATAATAATAATAATAATAATAATAATACACCAGGAAGTGGGTCCCTTAAGTCATGTTTGTGGTAAAGGTGGCCCAGGGTCTGAAAAACCCAAATCTACAGGAGTCTCCTGGACCTAGGGTATGCAATCCTATGCATCTTTAATTCAGACGGAACTAAATCTCATGGTGGTTATGGGGCTTACTCCCTAGTACAGCCTCCCCTAATCCTGGTGCCCTCCGGGGGTGTTGGTGGACTACACTCCAACATAGCCTCGACAATTGCTTCCAGGCTGGCTCAGCTAGTCTGAGCGTGGAAAGCTAAGCAAGGTCAGGTCTGGTTATTACTTGGATGGGAGACCCGTCCTCTAGTTTCCTGCATTGAGCAGGGGGTTGGACTCGATGGCCTTGTAGGCCCCTTCCAACTCTATGATCCTATGATATCCCCAGTCAACATGGTCACATTAGCTGGGGATGATGGGGGTTGTCTTCCATCTCGAGGGCATCGGGTTGCCTACCCCTCTCCTACCTAGGAAGTGTGCGTTGAGTTGCAGCCTATGGGGCAAAAGAGACGCAGCTGCTGCTCCTTTTTGAGCCACAGCACAGCAGGTGCGGAGAGGCCCAGTTTTCACTGGGAGCATAGTGTTGTGAGGGGAGAGCAGGTTTTTTTGTTTTTTAAAATCCTTTGCACCTCCACCTGGAGTCTCACTGAGAATCAGGGGGCCCTGCGCCTGACATACATTGCTGTGTTTTGTTAAAACTTTCCAAACAGGAAGTGATGCAGTTGGCATCATGTCTAGTCTTTCCCAAAGACATGGTGAGATGCAGCTCCTTGGAGGAAGGATGTGATGCAAATACAGGGCAAACACGGAAAAACAACAGCAGCGGCAAAGTCAGAAAGGGAAAGAGACCATCCCCGAGGAAGCCGTGCTTGTGGAAGGCAAAGACTGCGATGATGAACCGGGGGAGAGAACAGCAAATGAGCGGTGAAGGCGCAAATACTGACTGAGGCATCTTTTTAAAAAGCCATTCCCAGTTTGAAGTGTTGCATGGTTTTAAGCCTGCCCTTCACCCAATGTGGCGCCCTTCAGGCATTTCAGACTACAAATCCCATCATCCCCAGCCAACATGGCCAATGGTTGGGGTGATCGTACTGACCTGGCTACTAGAATGAATATTATGGAGGATGTGGGTTTGGGAGGCATTGAAAGCAGAGTGGAATTTGTTGCTGTCCAGGTATAATCCAGAGTGACTCTAGATTATACCTGGAGTCCTGGACAACAACAAATTCCATTCTGCTTTCAATGCCACCCAAACTCACATCCATACCTCCATAATATTCATTCTAGTAACCAGGTTGAATTTGGATGACTGCAGTCGGAATTGTCATAAGGTTAGTATCCTATGAACAATTGTTTCTTAAAAGTGTCTTTCTTATGCAAGAAGACTCACCTTTAATTCAGATCACAGATCATAATGTGCACACCCTTTTAGCATCATTCTTCTGCAGCTCCTCTGTTTTTGAAATGTATATCTAGGATTCCAAGTGCAGAACCTTCTCCACACGGAAAGGATGCAGGCCAGCAAATGAAGAAAGCCAGAGGATCAGAGTATGTTGTGTGCATATGCCGGAAAGCGCCCCCAAATTCCTGGTCCCCTCATAGAACAAGACCCTTCCACCCTCTGCATGGGACAAACAGGCCAGTCTCTAGGCAAAAGAATAAGAAATGGACACAAAACCAACATCAGAAATGGCAACATTCCGAAACCAGTGGGAGAACAGTTCAGTCTCCAAGGACACTCCATTGCGGAGCTGAAAGTTGCCATTCTTCAACAAAGAATCTTTAAAGGGAGCTGCCAGGGTGAAATTGCTGAACAAGAATTTATAATTTAGTTTGATTCTGTTCACTTAGAACTCAATGGAGATCAAGGTTTTCTCTCTCCTTCCAGGTGTTCGATTGTGTTGTCATCAGTGTTACTGCTGTTGTGAGTCATCACTGTTCTTATATTGTACACATTTGAGCTTGGCATAGAAATGCCGCTGTCTGGATCTCTTGAATGTCATGGCCCTTGCAGTGTATTTCTCTCCCCTTTACCACAATGTCCTGGAAGGCAAAGGGTGCCGCCTCTCATTGGCTCTTGGCCTCCTGCCCAGTGGCACATGCCAAAGTGTGTTTTCCTTTCCCAGGTCAAGAAACAGTTGGAACAGAGCATTCTTTCTGGCAGGGAGCGGTAAATCAAATGCCCTCTGGCTGCTCCTTCCCTGGGCGATGGATGTAGCTATTCACCCTGATTTGCAAAGAGCACGCGGGAAGTTCATCAAAGGGTGAAGGCCAATGTAATCCAACCTTGGGTCCCCAGATGTTTTTGGCCTACAACTCCCAGCATGCCCCAGCCAGCTACCCAAGGTCGGAGAACACTGGCCTAGGTGGATCCTTTGAATATTCTATACCAGGGGTAGAAAACCGATGCCCTCCAGAAGTCTGGGACTACAACGCCCATCAGCTCCAGCCAGCATGGTCAATGGTCAGGGATTATGGGAGTTGTAGTCCAAAACCTCTGGAGGGTTTTCTACACATTCAGGATGACTGCCTTTTTCCTGGCCCTGCTCTTGTACCTTTAACACCCTGTAGAAATTTAGCAGACAGACAGAGCTTAACCTCTCATGGAGAGAAGTGCTGGTGCGAGGAAAGACTCCCCCGCTATAGATACAGAAAAAGGTTGTGCGTGGAACAGTGGGCGGCAATCCTCCCTCAGTAATATCTAGCATTCAAAATACTTTGCATACATGGTCCAGCTTGTTTCGTTATTTTGTAAGGTGACAGTGACTGGGTTCACGCGACACGACAAGCCCCCCCCCACCGGTTTATGAGCCGTGGGGGCTTGCCACGTCGTGCGAACCCGCCGTGGCTTTTTCGGGGTGGCTTATAGGCCCCGCTTCTGCTATTGCTGCTGCTGCTGCTCCTCCTCTGTCTCATCCTTGTCTCATCTACCACTTGCTTGCTGCTTGGGAGGCAGGGAGCGAGGAGGCCATGATGGCGCCCGCTGCTCCTCCCTCTCACCCCCACCACCACCACTGTTGTTTGGGCCAGAGTGAGAGGAAGGTGAACAAGCAGGTTGCTTGCTATGCTGAAGAGGTGGAAACAACTCCTAGGACAGTGCTTCCCAAACTTGTGTCCCCAGATGTTTTTGGCCTACAACTCCCAGCATGCCCCAGCCAGCTATGCTGGCTGGGGCATGCTGGGAGTTGTAGGCCAAAAACATCTGGGGACACAAGTTTGGGAAGCACTGTCCTAGGGGCTCTTGTCAGTTGGCCCCTGCTGGGGTGTGGGCCCTCGGCAGGTGCCCAACTATGCCTACCCTTGATGCCGGCCATGGCTCTCAGGGGACAGCCCTCCCATCTCTGGGCTTCTCCACATGAGGCATGTATTGTGCACTTGTGATCCCTCACTCATGGAGGTTTGCGGGCCCTTTACATGATGACGTTGTCATCCTCCGGGGCCTCTCCCATGTTGTGCAGCTATTTTAGCGGCTTTTTTTTTTTTTTTTTTAGAGCGAGGAAAGTCTGGATGCCGCCATGATTCACTACAGAAGCCTTGTGTAAATCAGCAATTCTGCTCTGTACCACAGCGCCACCTTGTGCTGTGTAACGGAACATATAGGAACATGTAGAAAGGCAGAGAGGAAAATCCCCAGGGGGAAAAGCCTTGTGCGAAGGACGCTCTAATCCTCCCACAAAGAAAACGGAAGAAGAAGCCTCAGTAAGGCACCAGGTTAAATGCCTCATGTAGAGAAGTCCTATTTGAAGTGAAGTCCAGTCCATGTCCTATTTAAAGATCAAGAACCATAAGAAGAAGGGTCCTGGGAGAGCAGCAGTGGCCTTCAAGCTGCCCATCCACAGGTCATACCTGGACACCAGACTCATACCTTCCAACATTTCACAGATGAAAATAGGGACACACACATGTAAATTTGGAAGAGGTATGGTTAAGCAACATGAAGGTGTGATCAAGAGGGTGTGGCCAGGCAACCAAAGGGAATGGTGTAGGAATCATGTGATAAATTCCCTCATTCACCTCTCTGTTGGCCCAGGCCAGAGAGTGCAGCCTCCACCTCCTTTTCTTTTCACCCAGCAGAGGCAGCAGGTAGAGCATGCACGTATGCATGCACGCACACGGCACTCCCTTGCATCTGTTCCCTCCCTGCTTACTGTCTCTCCATGGGTGGTCGTTGGTGGAGCCTAAGCAGAGCTACTCTTAAAGGGGCCATGAGCAGCTTAAAGTAGCTTGCAGGAGGCAGGGGGATTCAGGACTCTGCATAACAAAGTGAGAAGCCGTGATGGCTTAAGGGTTTTTGGGTCTGGGCATTTTCGGGGCAGTTGGAAGCTATGCAGACTGAGCAGGGACCCAGCTCACCTGGTCACAGTCTTCCCTATTATGGTGAGAAGCGATGTGTTGCATTTCTGTTTAAATTACAGCCGCTATGTCTAAATTTGCAGCTATACATATACATTAACACATGCACATATTCTGCAAATGTGTGTCCTCTTTTGTCCTCTTTTTTTTGGTGATGTCTGGGGTGGCAATGTGTCCTCTTTTACAGAGGACAGTTCTCTATTTGAAGAGCCGCCAGTGAACTGGCCTCTGTTTTGAAGGCAACCTCTGTCTCAGTGGCACAGAACCTCTTGCAGCCCAAGGGCCAAATTCCATTTTGGAGAAGTTCGTTCTCAGGGGCCGCATTCCAGTGTTGGGCAGAACTGAAGGCAAGCCCCCCCCCCCCCCAAATACCAGCATATCTTAGCTTAAGCTGGGTAACCACCAGACAATTGGTAGTTGAAGGGAAAATGATGGCGCTAGGGAGTGTGGCTGTCTGCGGAAGCCTGAATCTAGCCAGTGGTTCCCAACCTTGGGTCCCCAGATGTTGCTGGACTACAGCTCCCAGCATCCCTTGTCATTAGCCTATGCTGGCAGTGGCAGGGTATGCTGGGAGCTGTAGTCCAGCAACATCTGGGGACCCAAGGTTGGGAACCACTGATCTAGACACATGCATTAGCATATGCAAACATTATGCAAATAGTACCCTCTGTTCTCTCTTTTGGCAATGCATTTCCTCTTTGGGGCAATTCACAAATGTCCACCCTAACACCCATTTGGCATAACCTGTGGAAGAGTCTATGAGCTTTTCTGCATGAGGCTTTTAATATACGAACTTCTTTCAGGTTCATTCCACCATTTCATTTATGCTACACTTTCCTCAATCTAAAAATAGCAGCGGGAATGCATGGAAAGCATGGAAGAGGTCCTGGAGGACTACCATGGGTGAGGGATCACCAGCATACAATAAATGCTTCAAGTCCAGGAAAGAGTATTATTTGGAAATGGCGGGATGAAACGCTAGTGTATTTTTGCAATTCCGCTATACCACAGCACCACCTTGTGGTTGTAATGGAACATATAGAAAGGCAGAGAAAAGAACCCACCCACCCACCCCCGGGGGGGGGGGGAGCACCTGTAAAGGAGCCGATCTTAATCCCACAAAGAATCTGGAAGCAGAAGCCTCAGTAAAGAGGCAGGTTAAAAGCCTCATGTAGAGAAGTCCAATACCACACTTTCCTGGATCTAAAAAAACCTGTGGGACGTCGTGTAAAGCACCCGCAAACTACCGTGAGCGAGGAATCACCAGTGCACAATAAATGCCTCAGGCAGACAAGCTCTAAGTGCTCACAAACTCTGCATCCACAAACAGGCGGAGCCCTCGAATAGGATCTTTCAATAGGATCTTTCAAAGGGTAAACAAGCATTTCCAGAGCCCAACAGTTTTATTTTCTTTTACACCAGCGGGGTAACAACAATGAAGTGTTGTTGTGCCTTACACTACCCCGCTGGTGTAAAAAAAAGAAAAGAAAACTGCCGGCTCTGGAAATGTTTGTTTCCCCTTTGTGCTTCCTCACTCCACAATGTTATTGAGCGAAGCCCGCTATACTCAGCAACTAGGACCCAACTGCTGGCGGAACTTCCCTCTGCTGCATTGCGTTTGAGCCTGATGCTGCCATCTTAGTTCAGGGAGCCACGGTTGCCGTTCGCCCTCCCTCAGCCGTATTGGAGGGGCAGATAGGGCCGGTTCAGCGCGGCCGCCATTTTGGATGGGAAACGAGGCTGCCGGGAGAGCGATGGAGACCGACCGTGGCTCCCTCCAGGTACCGAGCGGCAGGGCGGCCTCGCCGTGCCCAAATAGGACTCCCCCGTCCCCACTGCGATGCCCCTCAGATTCGGAGAGCAGCCCACCCATCTGTACTTTGCATTTTGGCTACTGCCCTTGCAACAGGATCGAAGTATTTTCGCATCAATGCTTTGCTTGCCGTTCAAGGAACCCCATATGCCATCCTTCCCCAACCGGTTCCCTCCGGATGTGCGGGACTACAACTCCCAGCATCCCCCATGGCTGGGGATGCTGGGAGTTGTAGTCCCGCACATCCGGAGGGAACCGGTTGGGGAAGGATGGCGTATAATCAATCAACTATCTATTTGATCTATCCATCCGTCCAAGCACTTTAAAAGACTTTATATTTTATTTTAGGAGACGTCTCCAGTTAGGCGATGCTCACTCTGAATCCCCCTATTAATCTCAAATCAGGCCAGGGATTATCGTGTTTTTCATTTATTTTTTAACCCGATAAAGTCGTGCCACCTAACCCGGAGATCCTCCTCCCGAAACAGGAACGCCAGGAGCCAACGTGCGTCTTTGCCGCCCACTACGGGCCAGAGATGGAGGTGCCCGCAAGATCCTGTCAGCCCGGCAAGAGGAAGGCAAAGAGAAGCGGCTTGCGGGCGACACAGGAGCCCCCCGGTATTGCTGCATCCATGAGGACTGGTCTCTCTAGGCAGGGCGCTGGTGCGGTGCCGCCGAGCCGCCATTGGTTGCCAGAGAGCACGGAGCTCTGGGAAACACCGGGCTGGTTTCTGGCATCTGCCCGTTCAGCTTCCACCAGGGCCATCGCCACGTGTGATAAGATCCACCAGCTAAAGCAGCCTTCCCCAACCTGGCACCCACCAGATCTTTTGGACTACAACTCCCATCAGCCCTAACAAACATGGCCAGTGGTCAGCGATGATGTGGGGGCTGTAGTCAGCACCAGCTTGGGGAAGGCTGAACTGGAGAATTAAGGAGCACCGGCTACTTGCATCACTTCTATCCAAACAAGAACGCCAGAGAGGGACCTTCTGGCTTTAACTGGATAGAAAGGCTTGTTTATCATGCCCCACTTCTTTTTTATTCCCCTTCACTTGAATGTCTTGTGCGTTTTATTTTTTTTGACTACAGCTCCCAGCATTCCAGATCATTGGCCCTGCTGGCTGGGGCTCATGGGAGTTGTCACCCAAAACAGCTGGAAGGGTATACACTCCCCAGCCCTGCTTTAGAGTGATGCCTGCGTCTCAGTTTTCATTTGGGTTAGGTACAGTGCTTGTCACAAACCTGCTACTGAATTTTTGATTGCTATGAACTACCCGGGGGCGGGGGGGGGATATTTTTTGTCTGCAAAACAGGACAAACATTAATACAGTCACTTCTACTTCTGTCTGCAACAGAATTATCTGCTCCAGAAGAGATTGCCCAACTAATTAATCTTTGTATTAAAATACCCCCCCCCAAACCCCACCACTCAATAAAATCCAACAAGGTAAAACAAATACAATCATGCAATGAAACACAGACAAATTCCCAGTGTTAAAAACTGATAGCTCTAAGAGACCTATGCAAATAAAAAGGGCCTCATCCAAGACCAAAAAGAAAACAGAGATGGCATCAGGCGAGCCTCTCTAGGGAGGGAGTTCCAGAGATGGGGTGCCCTCACTGAAAAAGGCCCTCGCTCCACTCCCCACCTGCCTTACTAACCATAGGGTGCAGGTTGGGGGTGTGGGTGGGTGGGTGTCTCAGAGGAGGGCCTCAGAAGCCAATCTCCCCTATTACACTTTGGGCAGGCTCCCTTTAAATCAGATCAGGGGCTCTCTTAAGGGTGGGTAAGCTTTAAAACTCTGGAAGTAACCTTTTTCAGACATAAGGGTGAAGCGTACCTCGAGTTTTAATCTAGAAAAATTGGGCTTTAACCAGCAGCTGTTTGGGAAACGCTTCACTAATGGAATAGAAGCCAGTAGCTAATGGTCCTAACCAGCCTTCCACAACCTGGCGACCGCTGGATTTTTTGGACTGCAACTCCCATGATGAATGGGGATTATGGGAGCTGTAATCTGACACACCTGGAGGCACCAGGTCTATGTTACACCCTTTACCAGGGGTTTCAAACTGGCTTAAGCATGTTGTTGCTACTCTCAAAGAACCCTGGGAAGTGTTGCTTCCATGGTGCAGAGAATGCTACAGCACCGTGGCTTTCGGTGCACTACATTTGCCAAGAGTTCATTGAGAGGAGCCATGTTAAACGCTGTAGAATTGACCACTACACTGTACACCAGTTGCTGGGGAACATGGGTGGGAAGGTGCTGTTGCACTCATGTCCTGCTAGTGGGATTCCTGTGGGCAGCTGGTCGGCTGCTGTGTGAACAGAATGCTGGACTAGGTGGACCCTTGGCCTGATCCAGCAGGGCTGCTCTTCTGTTCTTATGACATTTGAGATGGGGGGTGGGTGGCACCGAGGGCCACGCCCATCACCACTGCTGTTGACACACACTCATGACTCCACCTCTCCACAGCAGAAATGGCCTCCAGTCTTGGCGACCTGGTCCTTGCAGCTGAGTGGACGAAAGATACCGGCAAATCGCCCTGTGACCGGCACAGCTCTGAGCTGGCGCTACACGACCACAGTGCGTACTGCATACCCGAGGAAGCGGAAGCGCTGAAGAGGCTTGTCAGGGAACTAAGGGGCACGGTGCACCGCCAGAGCGAGCTCTTCTTTAGCCTGCAGGGAGTGCTGGACGCCAGCCAGAAGGAATGTCAAGAACTGCAGGTAAGAGGCTAACAGGCATAGAGGTCCAGCAGGGCCGGCGTCAAGGGTAGGTATGGCCGGGCACATGCCGAGGGCTGACGCCACAGCAGGGGCCCACTGACAAGAACCCCCCGGACTTGCTCCTCTTCACCACTGCAACTTGCTTGTTCGCCTGCCTCTCACTCTGGCCCAGGTAACAGTGGTGAGGAGCCGTGGACGCTGTGGCCTACTGGCTCTCTGCCTCTCAAGCAAGCAAGCGGTAGCAATGAGAAAGAGGACGAGGAGCAGTAGCAGCTGGTGACGCTGGCAACGAGAAGGCAGTCTCCCCAAGGGAGGGCCCCCAGTAAGCGTGTCTTCTTGGGCCCTCAAAAACCTGGAGCCAGCGCCGGTTACGATGCAGGGAGCAGTCGCGAGGGGAATAACCACGTAACGGCAGCTTTCCCCCTCACCGCAACAGGAGAAAGCGGGCGAGAACGGGACGCTCCTCTCCGACCTCGGAGAACGCGTTTCACAGCTTGAGGCAGAGAATCGGAACCTGCGCTGCGAGCGGGACCAGCTGGAGTCCGCCGGCCAACGCTTACGCAGGGAGCGGGATGCCAGCGGCGCCACCGTCCTCTCGTTGAGCAGGCAGCTGAGGGGACAGCACAAGGCTCAGGCCCAGCATGGGGCCTTCTCCCTCGAGAGCGTCAAGAGCTGCGCCAAAGTGGCTGAGGTTCTACACCGGCTTTGAGGAATACCCCCGCCTCGCGGCCTTTCTGGACTTCCTTCTCGATGGCAAGGGGAGTCCAGAGAGCGGCCCCCACAGCGCCCTCAGCCCCGAGAACCAGCTCTTCTTGGTGCTCGTCCGCTTGCGCCTGGGACTGCTTCTGCAAGACGTGGCCTTCCGGTTCCACATCTCCGAATCCACAGCCTCCCGCTACTGGCTCAGCTGGACGGAGATCATGGAGCAAAGGTTGAGGCAGGTGAGTAACTGGGGGGGGGGGGATTCCCCATTTGTCTCCCCTCCTCCAAGACAAAGTTAAGATTCGGCCCATGAGCTATGACCCTTCCTCAGAGTTAACTGATTTAGTTTTTTCGAAGCATAAGCAAGGTTACCTTCCACACCACTCCAAGAGTAATAGTATGGAAAGTTTTGGTTATACTTTGAAAGGACTAAATCGCCTCTGAGGAAAACCTGTAAGACTCAAAATGCATTGGGCCAGTACGTTTTCCTCTGAAGAAAAGATGGGAGGGCACCAAACACAAGAAAAAAAGAGGAGGCATCTTTGAGGTCTCCTTTTTCTTTCTTCTGTTTGGTGCCTTCCCATCTTTTCTTCTCCAGTTCCTGAAGGATGCCACCAATTTGCAAACTGCCAATATAGACCTCTTGCCCATCCCCTGCCCCAAAAAGCTTGGGTCAGGAAACGAGTGTGGTGAAGGAGTAACAGTAATGGAAGGAGGGCTGCATTCAGAACTCGAGGGGGGAGGTATCCAGCTCCTCCATCCCTTCTGCTACTTTAATACAGCTCGAGCAGCGGTTTGGAACTGCCTACTACAAGAGCCCTGCACTGACCCCTGGTGGATCAGGCCTAGAAGCACACTTCACAGGATTCACCCAGCTCCACATGGGTAGAAGGGGGATTTGATTATCCTTGGTATCGTAGGATCAGAGTTGGAAGGGGCCTACAAGGCCATCGAGTCCAGGCCTGACCCTGCTTAGCTTTCCACGATCAGACAAGCTGAGCCAGCATGAGCTACAGGCAGCACACACGTGAATATATTGAGCAAATTTCTTGAGAGATTGAAATTTCGACTGCAGTCCCTCCCAATTTGGAATTTTCTTGCATTTGAGTAAAATGCTATTCTACACAATAGCCCAAATTCAAAGAACGTTCCATTACACTAAAGCAGGGGTGGGCAGAAAGTAGATCTCCCAAGAGGTTTTGGACTTCCAGCACACAGCATTCCTGACTATTGGCCATGCCAGCAGGAGTTTCTGCGAATTGAAGTCCGAAACAGCTGCCTTCCACCCACGCCTGCGCTAGAGTCCCACCGGAATTAATGTGACAAGTTAATCACAATGAACTCAGAACTACTGATTTCAATGGGGCATTTAACACAACTATATCTGGATTCGGACCAGTGTGTGTCCACGTCCGTTTTCTAAACCATCCTACACTGGTTGTATTCAACCAAAGGCGGAAGTGCTTTACCATTTCCCCCCACTGCCCCTACCCGAAGCCATACAACAGCTTTCCCCAACCTGGTGCCTACAAGTACCATAATTGCCAGCCTCCATGGCCATTGGGGAAGGCTGCCATTCTGCTGATCAGAGGAACCCAGTGTCAGCAACCACCTAGCCCAGATCATGTGCCTGATCAACCGTAATCTCTCCCCTCCGCCTGCAGATTCCGGTCTCCTGCAGCCAGCGCTACGTAGATGCCTTCAAGCCGCAGCGGCCCCTCAGACATCACGACGTGCCACTGGTGGCTCTGGACTGCGCAGAGCTGTTTTTCGAAGCTCAGGGACGGACACGAGGCAAAGGAGACGGGCCCCGGGGCCCCAGAGCCCGCTACTCCATTCAGGGCTATGCTCTGGCTGCTCCCAGTGGCTTCCTAACCTTTGGCGCAGGAACTGGCGAGGCGGCGCCCCCGCTGCCTCTGTTCCTGCAGGCGGGACCTGTGCAGCTGACGGCCCAGCAGGAGGCGGCCAAGAGGCAAGTGCTGAGCTTCCGCAGCCTGACGGACAAGGCTTTCAGCTTCCGCTTCCTGCGCGTTATCCACCCCCAGAACATGGAAGGCCAAGTGGGCAGGGCATGGACCATTTCCTGCTACCTGGCTTGCCTGCTGCATGAACCCATGGGGCTCGCGTAAGGCAAGGAAGGAGTCCTGCACCCCCCCGCCCCGACGGAAATGCTGCTATCACTGCTCCACAGTGCTCCAGTGCAATGTTATAATTGGGACCTCTTTGGTGGGTTGGAATCCCTGACTTGAAACCAGTACACCTTCAGAGCTCGTGTCTGTTTCACTTGACTATCACAGATAACAGGTTGACAACCAAACACGATTTTCTGGTGGGCACCCCCCACCCACCCCGCCAACCCAGCATTTAGCATTACTTTGACCTCAACAAGCTTCCCTAAACTGCTTGCCTAACTCTACAATTGGAATTGCAGTTAGGGCTGTATTTTCCAACTTGCCTCCTAGAGATTTTGGGAAGCCCAGCTCTTTCCACCATCCCCTCCTTTCTCAAGCAAACCACTCCAACCAGGAAACCATTGCACCGCCTTGTAAATAACCCCCCCCCAACCCCCAGATCACGAGCCTGGATGTGCAGGAAGGGGTCTCCCTCTTCTAGCAGCCTACCACGTTTTGTCGCTGGGTTCCAAGAGGGATGGCGCGCTCCATCTTTCCTCCACCTGCCTGCTCACCCCGCGGCATTCGATGCACTTGCTCGTGTGTGCAATTCCTGGTCACCTACAGCAGTCAGGCCAATGCTTACGGACAAGGCTGACATCTGTTCCCAGCTGTGCTCTCCAGGGAACTCTCAAGCTGGAAATGGCTTAGCTGTAATTTAACCCTTTCAAATGGTATGAAGATTCCCACAGTAAAGAGGGGGGGAAATGCCCAAACATTTGTCAGCTTTATCATTTTTGCTAGTACCTCCTTTCCATCCAATAGATAGCAACAACCTTCCCTTTCTTTTCACTCATGACCCCTTCAGGTTTAAACCCCTATTCCAAATTTGTCCACTGAAGTTTAGCTCCCATTTTGTTACAAGGCATAAGCCTCCATGGACATCTGCCAGGGGCCCTGCAACTGCTTCTTTTTAAGGCGGCCTTTCTCTCAGGCACTTTCTTTGAGCTCTGAAATGCACTGCATTTCCAAAATCCTTCTCATGTCACCAGAATAGGCATAGCAATAATTTCACTATCCCCCCACCCCACCCCACCCTTGTATCTTATGCAAACAGAACATTATTTCTGGGACATCTTGCCAAGATATGTTCAGTGAAGACTGTGGGAAGATTACAAATCAGATTGGGTGTGTGTGGTTGTCTCAACAGCAGGCCTTTGTAGAGCTTTCCTATTGTCTAGCAAATAATAAAGTGTCAGGGTGTTAGTTTGAATTGAGTAGGCGCTTTAATGCACAGTAGATCTCCATCTTCACATGTTAAGAATCAATCTAGTTTTTGTAGCCTCGACTGGCACGGCGACCTCGAGCCCGTTCAAATTTGCGGCCCTTGGATCGGACATATGGCCTAGGAAGCAGGAAACGGAAGAAGGGTTAGTGACACAAACGGGCCTACTATTACAGAGTGAATATACTACTATGGGGAGGAGACACAGCCACAGAATTTGGAAGAGCTACAGAACCCTGGGATCCCTGAATTCCCAAGTCTCTTTCCTTCACACACACACACCCCAACCCAACAGGGTTCCCTTCCATACCTAGAGACCCTAATGGTCCTAAGCTCCCTACTCCTCTAAGAGCATAATCCTATGTATGTTTAGACAGAAAAAAAAAGTCTTACAACTCCCAGCGTTCCCCAGCCAAAATAACATAGTATAGCATAGCTGGCTGAGGAATGCTGGGAGTTGTAGGACTTTTTTCTGTCTAAACATGTGTAGGATTGCACCTTAACCCTCTAATATTCAGCACTTCTAAAACCTTTCCAACCCCTGGAGTGAGAAGCATTTAACAGGATCTTCCAGGCCTGGTTATTACTTGGATGGGAGACCCCTCCTCTAGTTTCCTGCATTGAGCAGGGGGTTGGACTCGATAGCCTTGTAGGCTCCTTCCAACACTATGATCTATGAAATCTATGAAAATCTCTTTCCAAATTCCCAGTGAACACCCAACAGATTCTGAAAACTTCTGAAGAACCATAGTCTGAACTCAAATCCAGCTGACACCCCTAGAGGACGGGGGAAAGATGCAGATTGTGTGCATGACTGCAATGATTTTACACTGCCCGATTCAATTTCTTCACACAGTTGTATGTGCAAGAGATTTTGTTCCACATGCTAAATCAAACAGTAAATTTCAACTCCCAAATCTTTCAATTACTGTTAAGCAGCTAGCAGTGTAGACGTGGCAAAAGGTTTACTTCAGGCTTTCCAGAGAAGCTGGAAGAGCTCATATTTGTCTCTTATTTCTTCTGAAGACCTAGTGGGACTGAAATATGAACAGCAAGGGGGCCTTTCTTTCAGCCTGATCCTGTGCATGCCTACTCAAAAAGTCAGTCCCACTGAGCTCAAGCTTACTCCCAGGAAAGTGCTTATAGAATCAGGGCCTTAGCTGACTTGCCAACAAGTCAATTATGCTGCAAGTGGCAGAACCTGTTAGCTTCTCAAGAATTAGAGGTCCCTGGTTCCCATTTTAAGAGCAAGTTTCAGGCTGTCATAATTACTACAAAGGACTTGAAAATGTATAGTGCTTTTATGGGTTCAAGACCTGCAGAATCATTTGTGTGACAATTCCAGTGCTTTGGGGACAACATTTCTGCAGCACCGCAAACCTTCCCATCTCTTTCCTATGAGGAGCCCAATTGGTCTACTTAACAGCTCAAGGAACCAGTGGAAATGCCTCCTAACTGCAAGGTCTGCATTTCACACTGCAGCATCCGAATGTTAAAAATTGGCGTTCATCACCATGTCTTCCAGGGGTAGCTCTGAGCATCCCTGGAGGACCAGAGAATATGGGAACAGCAGATAAAGGTTCACATATTCATAGTTAACTTCTACCTGAGCAGAGAGAAATGCCTAGAGTACCTCTTTCATATGTAGCCTGTTCCACGCTTCCTTAAATCAGGAGCTGCCAAGATTCATAGATCATAGGCTTAAAAAGACTTAAAATGTTGTCTGCAGTTTATAAATGAGCAAGATGCTGCAGCATTGGTTCAGATGTGGAAAACCTGTTCAGCTATACCGCTCACAGAAACGCTTAACTGACCCTCCCAGGAAAGCTATAAGACTCAGAATGATATTGGGTGTTCCCGAGAAGGGTGTGATTGAAATTATAACGCATACAACAAAAAAGGGTGCTTCCAGATGAGGCTTTTCTTCTGCAATTGCATGGCCTCATTCACAGAATTATATGGTGGGGTCCAGATGTCATTGTCTTCCATTTGTAGCCCTCCCATTGCTTCTTCCGTCTTTTTTCTTACCATAAAAAATCCATTAAGGAAGAAGACAGAATAGCAATAACAATGACGTTGGAAAGAGAGAGGGAGAGACTTGGTGGAAGGCAAAGTAGGTAATGCTGAAACTACCATAGAACAAGAGGTCAAAGTGCAAATACAGCTCAAGATGAGTCACATCTTTTTAAATGCAGCCATCATTTTGAAGTATTGCATGGCTTTAGGCAATTACAGGTAAGTGGGGAAAGAATAAGCAGGTTCCCAAGAGGGGCCCAAGCGGGTACTCACTTAGTGTGGCTGTGCGGGGTGCCAGGGGCCTTGCCAAAATGTCTATAAACTTGACGAGCTTTCCTGGGTCCTGTAGGGGGCGAGTCAGAAGAGACGTTTTAGTCACATTGAGGGTATCAGAAGCAGACTATGGTCAACAAGAGCTTCTCAAAATTTCAACCTGTAATGCTCCCTCCTGACTCACCGGAAAGCAACACAGTTCCCTGGCCCTTGGGGGCAGCCATGGCTAACTGGTCAAAAGTCATGATCTGGCCTCCAGCTTTCAGGATGCGGCTACGGGCTCCCTGGGTCACTCTGAGGGCACAAATCTTGGGGGGGGGGGGGGGAAGGAAACAAGTTACAACACTGGAGTTCCCAAATCCGACAGTAGGGAGGTTCAAAAAGCAGTTTTACAGCTTCATCAATATCTTCACCCAATTATAACAACTAGGGATGCAACTTTTAGAACAACTGTATCTCATGTGCAAATTTATGTAGATTTAATCCAGATTGACTTAACTTGAGTCAGCCCAAGTCATTAAGTGCACATACAGCCACTCGCGCAGTCACATGCCTATTTCCTTTATGTATCCAGTTGGCACCCATTTACAAGGTCCAAGCTGTCTGACATCACCCCCCTTCCTCTAAGCCTCACACCCTTTTCCCATCTGCATGGCAGCTCCACCACAGGCCCGGCTACCTTCAGTTTGGGGATATCCTGGATGCGGACGTCATCTGTCACTGTACCCACCACAACAGCGGTTTTGTTCTCCCGGCCTGGGAGCTTCATCTTCCGGATCTGGAGAGGGAGAAAGAGTAATCAGAGTGACTGTGCTTGCACGGATATATATAGGTAATAGTTTGCCTTTATGACTAGAAGCAAGCTCCTTGTTACATGCAAATGCGTACAAGCTTTACCTTGATTGGGACAATATGGAGTATGGATCTGCCCCCCATAGGGTGTGTGACATGACCAGCTGTATCTCTCACTAGATTCACTGGGTCCCAACCAGCACAACTACCCATAGCTTTTCACACAGGTTCAGGAGAGGAGGGTGAGTTACTACTAATTTTGCTTGGGAAAGATCACACAATCATTGGCCCACACAATCCTGCTGCTTCCCCTTCTTCCTGCCTTGCTCCGCTGCCTGAGCTCTGTTGGCAAAGCCACACTAGGGGTGGCCCTTGCTTATTCCTTCACTTGAAGCAGGAGAAGTATGATGACAGAGGTTGCGAATGCTTGGTACCTGAAGCTCACAAACTGATTTAGACGGGCACCTGGGAAACCGGGGAAAGACCAAGAAAGGGACTGTGGGGAGACTCTCTACTTACCATGCGGGATACGGACAGCGGAGGGCGGTTGGTGCGGCTCATAAAGAGCCGTTTGAGTATCACCTTGTTGAATTTTGCATTGGTCCGTCGAGCAAGAAATCTGTAGAGCTGAGGGGATAGCAAAGGAGTTGAGAAGATACTGGGGAGTCCTGCTGTCCAGTTCCCTCCCAATTAAACCCGCTGGATTGTCTCCACTTCCCAGATTAAGCCCAAAGACCCAAAACAACCCTCCAGGTATAACCCACTAGTACTCTTTTTCTCAACAAGGGAGGCCCAATTCATTCAAATGGTAGAATTTCAGAGTTGGGAGGGGCCTGAGAGTTCACATAGTCCAATCCCCTGCTCCATATAGGAATCTTGCAACTATTATCTCCAGTAAAGGAAAGCCCACAATTTCTCAATGCAATCTGTTCCATAGTCAAACAGCTCTTAACATTAGAATGTTTCTCCTAATGTTTAGCCAAAATCTGTTTCCCTGCAGTTTCCACCCATTGGTTCTAGCCCTGCCCGCTGGGGAAATAGAGGACAAGTCCACTTGAGAGTCCTTCAGATAGCTGAAGGCGGCTATCATGGCTTTGAGTGCCATTTTGGGTGGAAAGGCAGGATATTAATAAGATAACTACATGTCCTCCCACCCCTTAATCTTCTCTTCTCCAGGCTAACCATATCCAGTCCTCTCCCCCATTCCTCCTAGAACTGGTTTCTGGACCCTACACCAACCTGGTCACCATCATCTGGACATGCTCTAAGTTGTCAATGTCCTTCTTAAAATGTGGCCCCCAGAACTGGACACCGTACTCCAGATGCGGTTCAACCAGAGCAGAACAGAAAGGATTATTTCTTGTGATCTGGACACAATGCTTCTGTTAATGCCACCAAAGACTGCATGCACTTTTTTAGCAGTCACATCACACCACTGGCTCATGTTCAGCTTGTGACCAACAAGAACATCTAGACCCATTTCACATCTTCTGCCTCCAAGATAAGTCTCCCTTATCCTATACTTGTGCCTTTAATATTTTTGTACCTAAATGCAGAACTTTTCCTTTACCTCTGTTTATCCCAAGTC
Source organism: Shinisaurus crocodilurus (assembly GCA_021292165.1). Taxonomy (NCBI): domain Eukaryota; kingdom Metazoa; phylum Chordata; class Lepidosauria; order Squamata; family Shinisauridae; genus Shinisaurus; species Shinisaurus crocodilurus. Next base: position 256,385 of record JAHFWL010000046.1, on the reverse strand, counting down.
CTGTCAAGAAGTATTACAGATCCAGGTGTTGCCTCCACACAAATGAGTATGACTGCAGGCAGGAGAGGAAGAAGATGCCCACCAGGAATTCTGGTTCTCAGCCACCTCTGAACCCACAGATCTTTGATCACCCTGGTTCTCACCTTGACCAGGAGGCGAAGATAAATATCCTGACTCTTAGGCTCCTTACGTCGAACCTTCCGGTCCTTGTTGTGGCGAATGTCGACACCCTGGTGCCAAGAGAGAGAGAAATGTTCAAGTTGGTGGAAACATGCCAGGCAATCAAGAACCAGATCTGCCACAATCAACATATGTTCTTGACAGATATAGGAAGGTCTTGCTTCTTTTATCTGGGCAACACATGCACTGCATTGGCATGAACGTTTCATGCCAATAAAGGGCTCTGGGTAAACTTAAAGTGATAGGGTGCCCGAACCAGATACTCAGCAGGTTCTACATACAAGTCAGGAAGCACCCTTTCCCCACAAAAGCAGGTACCTCAATGTACGTAAGTAGAAGGAATCACTGCAGCCACTTAGGCTGAAGTCCTATATACACTTACTAGGGCGTAAGCCACAATGAAGACAGTGGGACTTACTTCTGAGTAAACATGCATAGGATCACACTGTTGATCTTAGTGACAGCTTCCCCCTCAGCCTCATTTTCTGACCTGCACAATGGGCCAAATACATGGCCTCTTTCATAGAGGGGCTGTGAAGACAATCAAGATGTAGACTATGGAGTGTTTTGGAGTCTAAAAATGCTGTCATTACCAAATAAATGTCAGCCTTCTTTCCTTGGCCAGAAGCTTAGGAAAAAGGCAAGACTCCCCAAACTGCATGGAACAGCAAGGGGGGGAACCCTTAAGGGAGCAATATGCAAAATAAATTATGTACAGGAATTATACTAATCTGTCACAATAGTTACAGCTAAACCATGGGTGGGTTGGTAGATTGGTATTTATTGACAGATTTCTGTGTTTTGTAGTAGGATTTCTCACTCCCAATTGTCTTACAACAGGAACAAATCAAAAGAGCTTTAAATTAGGTTGTTAAAAAAAATGCTTGCGATGAAAAACAGAAGTGGATTTTTGTGTGAAAGGACATGAAGGATTGGTTCTGGTACTGAACACAAATTCCCAGACTGAGCATGTAATAGAGGCACCCCATTTCTTAATTCTCAGTGTATGTCCATCTGCTTGAGCATTTGTATATATTTGATTGGAGGACCTCAGGGTTCGAGAAGAATACAAAGTAGTTCTTGCAAGCCTCAAGTCTTGCCCACATCCTGATCTAAACCAATTCAGCAAGTACAATGTCAAACACAGGATAATGTTTGCACAATGAAATACAAGGGATGCTCCAATATTCAATGCTACGGTACTTTCTACTGTGTGTTGTTCATCAAGGGAGTTTCCTTTTTGCTATTCCTTGATTAAAGACACCCCAAATCAATGCAGCCCATTTTCATCTTCTTCTATACATGCACTTCAACCCAGTCAGTTGGCAGGCACATGCCGATTACCAGCCCAGGTTCATCTCCCCAAGCTGCACGCACACAGGCTCATCATAGCACCCCTAAAGGGCTCCTCTCATTCCCCATGTGCATCCTTACATTCTCACCCCTCACATTTCCATAGGCCCAAAGGAACCATCGCAATATACCATACCTCCTCTTCCCCTCTCCCCATTCTTCTCTCTCCCCTCATCAATACTAATACTGCATATATCCAGCCACAAACTCATTCTCAATACAGCTGCTCTACTTCCGGCTTTTAAGATGCCCCATTTCTCCACTCACTCCTATATGCAGAAAAGTTCTATTGCTCAAAGTAAACTGCACCCCTTGAGCCCGTCTCTCACTATGACCATACCTACTGCTGCTATATATTGTCTGCCTCATTGGTTAGCATCTACAGATCCTATCTGCCTTATCCAGGGATTACATTAACTCAATTTTATAAAGGGGTACTTAACTTTACATTTCTGAAAAGCGTAATATTTTGGGACCAATACTGCTACAGTAGTAACAACACTATTAGAAGTTCTATGGCACCAAAGATACACTTTTTAAAAAGAAGACTACGTTTTAGGCGAATATCTGAGGCAAACATTTCTGAGGGAGCATGCCACAAGACTCGCATGGTTTCTCATTTGGCTTGTGCATTACCATATAACGAACCCCGTAATCCTGTGGAACACAGGACGTGTACCTATAGCCTTCTGACGAGTGTCACAACACGCACGTGTATAGGCTTCCCACAGTGCTACCCGATCTTAAGCGGCTCCAGCATCAACCTCGCAAAGTTCCTAGGCCCGAGCTCCATCCTGGCAGCAACAGCCCCCCTCCGCGATCGTGACTCTCCCCTCGGAATACGCCCGCCAATACTGCTCCCCCAAGGAGCTCCCGGCCCTTCTCCACAGCGGCGCAACGCCACGCACTGCCCACGCCGCCTCCCCGGGCAGGATTACAACCGATTCAAATCCCATCGCCCTTCGCTCTCGGGACTCACCATGGCAGCGTCGGCGGCGCCTGGTAAAAAAAAGAGAAAGGAAGAGGCCGTAAACCGCGCAAAGAATTATGGGAAGGAAGAGACGGGTCGGGGCAGGGGAGGGGCGTGGCTTCGACTCTTTATGGTGATTCTTAGGACAGAAGGTGCGCCGTAAGCATACAACGGTTGCAGAGCGACAATTCCTTCGTTCTAAGGCGGGACTTCCTAGTTATTTTTGACCTCCCTTTTTTTTTTACCTTCGTTACGGGAATTAAAGCGGCAGCCAGGGCATAGGAAACAATGGAGAAATCCAGACTTGAACGAAGCTGTGACTGGGCAATAGCGTATCGTTACCCCATCCCGTCAAGTAGAAGCAATGACAGGATTTCATGCTCTTTCAAACTAAGGTCTGATTGTGTGCGGAAAATGTTAACTATTGGAGATAATACTTTTTATTTAATTGAGAAAAATTGCTCTGCAGTTGCAAATACCGTCCATAATAATTTCCATACTGAAGCTGTGATGTGGGGCTCAGTGGCTCACACGAACCCTACAATGTAGTTGCACTGTTGCTATTTCCATGGTGCAGGTTGGGGGTGAAGGCAATCACTATGTGTGATCATCTCCACGTTTCCTCAGCCACTCGCTCTTTATTGGTAAAATACATCCCAGTTACCAGTCTCTGGAGCAGATGGGAGAGGAGAACAATCTTATGATATAATAGACTCTCTAGATAATTCCATTTCCAGAGTGGCCGTTGCATTGCTCTGTTACAGCAGAAACAACGAGAAGTCTTGTGGACACCTTAAAAACTAGCAAATTTATTCTTGGCGTAAGCTTTTGTGGACACTGTCAGATGCATGAAATGTTAACCCAAATCAGCAGATTCATATACAGGGCAGGGAGGAGATGTAAACAGTGTTGCCAGAGGGAATTGAAATGGAAAAAGTACAGACAGTAATAATTACCGTAACAGTTCCCATTCCCAAAACGTCGGGTGATAACACAGACATAATTGCAATGGTGAGCCAATTAATTATGTAGTGTGATAATTAAAAAAAAACATTTGTCCTTATTTAGACCACAGGGAACAGAGTTGAATGTCTTGGTAAATTGTACTTCAGCAGTTCTACATGGGTAAATCTGCCTTTGAAATTCCTTTGTTCAAGAATGGCCACCTTAAAGGCCATTGGCAGAGTGTCCTGCGAGGTTGAAATGTTTCCCCCACTGATAGAGGGGGAACATTCAGTCTTCCAGGACCATTTCTAAAGTGGGTCGTTTGCCTCGTGCTGCGCTCTCTTGGTTACCATGGTGAGAACCAACCAAATCAATGCCTGTGTTCCCATAGCAAAGATAGCTGAAGCAGAGTTATATTTCCACGTCTTGACCACATCCAAAATGGCTGCAAATATGTGAAGCCCAGTGAGGTTTTCCCATGTACCTCACTTAAGATGGCCACCTGGCAATTTGTTGCGTGGACTGTGAAGCCGTGAAACCTTGCCCAAGTACAAAATGGCCGCTACGCCTCTTTCTCCATAGGTTCTTTTCACTTACTAAAGATGGCCGCTCCATTTAGCCTGGATGGAGGGTGAAGCCACTTTCTACTTTGACCTTGCCCACACTTCACATCCCGCGACCTCTGGCCACGACGGAGAGAAGCCGATCCTTAATAAAATAAATCACCTCCCTTCATTAGAACACGCATAGTCTCCTCTGCGTGGAGGACGATACATCCTTTTATTCACTATATGGTAATAGTTGATATAGGATACTAGAGAGTAGCAAAGATGTTTCCCCCTTCCCTCAATTAAGATGGCCACTCTCCTGCGTCTTTACATCTTTGCCCTCGTCAAAAATGGCAGCTTCCACTGCCAATGCAAGACATTTGCCTCGGCGGCGGATAGGGAATGCCATTTCTGATTGGGTCAGCTCTGGGGTTTGCTGCTCTCTGATAGGTTAGGGGGAACCCCTCTCCGCCCCCTTCTAGCCTACGCATCCCTCCCCAGTTAGAAAACCGAGCACTTCCTGGTTTAGCACGAGAAAGAGCGTGGAGCTGCTAGAAGAAGAGAAAGGAACGGGAGGGGTGGAAGGTAAAGGATGAGGGGCAAAGGAAGCAGGCAATGAGGAAGCAGGCAGAAGAGGAGGAAAGAGCTTAGTAGGGAGAGGTGTTCTGGAGAGGTGCTAGCTATTGGGAGGTTAGCAGGTGTAGAGAGGTGCATGGGAGCTGCTAATCCTTCTTTTCCCCACCTGCCACGCTCCACCCCACAGATTCCGAGCAGGCTTCGGTTCTCCTCCGTAAGGTCTTGTACGTTTTAGACAGAGGTGCCTGGTGAGGGGGTGAGTTGGGTGCTTCCTTTTGGGGGGCTTATTTCAAAGCCCCCTGAATCTGTAGTATATTTTTGGAGCAAAGATCAAAGTCTTTCTACCCCTATTTCACCTACAAGTGTGGTGTGAAATTATTTAAAGAGTCTTAACCTTCCTCTCTCTTCCCCACCCCCAATAGTTAGGTGTTCAAGCCAATATAGAATTGGGATCAAAGCTAAAGCTCTTTTTAAGCCTTGAGGGTTAGGATAAGCAGCTGAAGTATGCTGGAATGAAATTCTAGGCTAGTCCTTTAAGAATAAAAATTAAAAAACAAACTTCCCTTTAGTGCGAGTATAGGATCTGTGTCCCACATACACCCTTTCCCAAATAGTACTTCCACATTCTTTCTCTTCTTCCCGCTGCCCGCCTCAGCATCACCTGAGCAGCTGAAACTTTATCACCATCCTTTGTACTATTTTTGAAATAGGTTCTTTGTCCCCCTGACTCCTAAGCTTCAGGAAAGCAGTCTCTTAAAAAAAAAAAAAAATCATCTGTTTGTCAACCTTCAGTGAGATCTGGGCATCTTTTTCTTATATGAGTCAGCTGGATTAATGGGAGACTTATAGACTGGGTCAATGTTTAAACTCGTTGCCTGAAGGTGAAATTACCTTGCTGAAAACAACATTATCGGGATCTGCATCTGAAGAAGCAACTGCTTTAAGCCAATGTAGGATTTTTTAAAAAAAACCTATTTTAGATCTTATCTCTTTCTTCCTTTGACCTCTACCTACTAATAGGGTTTTCTCTTGCTTTCTCTTGTTCTGGAACTCTAGTAGTTCAGACAGGTCAGTGTTCATTCCTGTGGGCTTTGGTTGTGCTCCTGCCAGGTAATCTCTTGTGAAAAAAAACAGGGGGAGAGGTTGGAATGGGGTGTGTGTGTGTGTCCCCCTTGAAAGCTATTTAGTTTTACTGACACAAAGGACCTTGCTCAATGAAGAAAGAGAAGACTCTGGGAAACAGCTGAGGAGCTCAAGCTGTGGAGGAAGTTTCTTGGTTAAGCACTGTACCAGCCATTTAGTAGATTAAGGGAAATATGTGGAAATGAACGGACTTTAAGTTCAGCTCTTCAAATCCAGTGCTCTGAGGGAGAGGGGAAAGGGTTAGGTTGCTGTGTGTTGGAACCAGCTGTTTGACAGGCTTGCCAGAAGGTGGGAAGTGAAACCGCAAAGCTGGGGCTCCGTGGTGAGATGAACCTACTTTTGGGGGCATGTGGAGAAGGCTCCGAGACCCTCCTGCATGGGGAATTTGGAGTCTATCCCCCCAAGGGCACGCGCTATGCCCTCAGCCTCACGCGGACAGAATTGCATATCCAGCGCCTGGTGCCCAAACCGGACACGGATCACCGGACCGTGGTGCGGCTGATTGACGTGGTGGGGTGTCGCACGATGCGCAGTCCTACAATCACAAACCAGTCTGCTTTCTTCTGTGTCTACGCTTACCCACTGAAGAAGAGGAAGGTGGCGGTGGGCTCAGGGCGGGCCCGGCAGAGGACTGCAAAGACCTTTCAGGTTGACAGTGCTGAGTGCTACGAGGGCAACCTCCAAGTGGCAGAGAAATGGGTGGCTGCGATCAAGTGCCTGGTGCTGAGGATTCCTATCTCAAGCGAAACCGGTAAGGGATGCCCTGTATAAAACTTCTTCATTATTTCACTTTGCCCAGAGAAACCAGGAGTCTGCTTACCAGTGATGGCATTTCCTAATCTGTGGTGCTTCAGTTTACAGGTGGATTGTTACTTTCTTTTCTTTTTTTTAAAGCTTCACCACATTAAAAATGTTGCTGCTTGTAGAAAGCTAGGATATCAGGGAGAGAGTTCAAGCCATAGCCCATTTCCCTGATATGCTAGTTTTCTGCATGACATTTGGGAAGGCTTTCACTTTTACATGGGGGAGCATTTCTTTTAAAGTTTGTGCCACATGATTTTGCCAGATGTTTAGATCATTCCTAACCCTCTACCTCCCAGTGCCCACATTCCATGCTGGCTGGGGATTATGGTAGTTGTAGTCCCAACACATCTGGCCTAGGGAGTGCAGGCGTCCTACCTCTCTTGCCTAAGCCCTTATAAACTGCTACCTTCCTAGGATTCCTGGGAGTCTTAATTTCTCTTGTTCTTGTTTTTTAATTAACTCATTAAATGAGTTACTAAATGATGCAGTTTACCTTGTATTTTGCAGGATTAGCATAGGATTAGATCATTGAAGTTGTAAATAATTGAGCTGGTGGTTTCCCAAGCCCCTTGGGTCCTGGCTCAGCTGCATCTCTTCTCTTTAGAAAGAGATGCCCAAGGTGTGTATAGAGTCCAGAACATAATTTACGGGTTAGGGCTGCTTGCCACAGTCTGTTAAAAGGAATCATTGTGTCTCTAGAGCAAGCTGGGGGGGGGACGGGGACGGGACGGGACATTCTGCATATTTGTAGCAGAAGCCGGACGTGCATGGCACTGATAGGCTGGTGCCTGTGATGTCATCAACCTACCGCCTGTGATGTCAGCGGTCAGCGATCTACCTCCCATCATCCCCAGAGTAGTTGTACAACTTTTATAATGGATTGTCCCCTTAGAAAAAGAGAGAGCAAGAGAGAATAAGGTGAAGGCTGGCTTGCATGCAGTCCCCACTCGCCTACGGGAGCTGTTGATGAATGCCAGGTTGGCCGCATTGTGCGAGAGGTTGTATCACCTCCGACCTGACAGCTGAAGAGCATGCTGACCTGGTTTGTGTCACCAAAACCTGACTGGATGGAGGGGGAGGGGCTAATCTCTACCAAATGTGTCCCCCGCAGTTTCTTGTACAGCACCAAGCTCAACTAGAGTTGGGGGCGGGGTTGTGGCCTATAGCGGTTCTTTCTCCCTGGTCAGAAACCCCATCCAACCATTAGCCAGTTTTGAGTGTCTCTACCTGGTGTTGAGAATCCGAGACAGGATTGGGATTTTGTTGATATGCTGACCACCCCTCTGCCTGACAGACTTCATGCCTGAGCTGATTGAGGTAGTCCTGAGTGTAGTATTGAGGACCCGAAGGCTTTGTGGGCTTGCCTCAGGAAGTGGTTTCCTGCTGAGAGAGATGGAAGTTCTGTAAACCACGGCAACTCCCTTCCCGCTCCCCTGCCAGCCCTCCAGCCTATGTTGGTGCTGCACTGTACCCAGGTGGGCAAATATGAGTTAGGTCAGCCCCATCCAGCTCACCCACCCATCTTGCCCTCAGTCCTGATCAGTTTCCCAGTTCCTGCTGAGGAAAAGCTTCCCCACAACATGCTGCTGCTACCACCATGCTTCACCGTGAGGATAGTGTTCTCAGGGCAATGAGCACTGTTCTTTAGGCATGTCACTCCCTGTGCTGTGGCATACCTAAAGAAGCCGAGATCATGTGGCACTGGAATTGCACACAGGTGGACTCCATTCAACTACTTACAGTACAGTATGTGACTTCTGGAGTCCACCTGTGTGCAATTCCAGTGCCACATGATCTCAGATTAAATACATCTGTTTCTGGAAGGCCCCAGAGTTTGTCGGAGATCATATCTAAACAAGCAGCAGCATGGAGACCAAGGAGCTGTCAAAACAACTCCGTGATAAAGTTGTGCAGAAACACCAATCAGGGTTGGGTTATAAAAGATATATATCCCAAACTATGAACATAGTTCATAGAGCATTGTTAAATCCATTATTACAAAATAGAAAGGATACGTCTCAACCGTGACTGCCTAGAGAAGGCCATCCGCCAAACCTCAGTGACCAGGTAAGGAGGGCATTAGTCAAAGAAGAAACCAAGAGGCCAATGCTAACTCTGAAGGAGCTGGAGAGATCCGCAACTGAGATGGGAGAAACCGTCTATGGGACAACTATCACTTGGACTGGGCTTTATGGAAGAGCGGCAAGAAGAAAGCCATTGCTGAAACAAACCCATATCAAAGCCTGTTTGGTGTTTGCAAAAAGGCATGTGGGAGACACAACAAACATGTGGGAAAGGGTTCTTTGGTCTGATGAGATCAAAATTGAACTTCTTGGCCTTGCCACAAAATGCTGTGCTTGGAGGGCTGAGACTTACTCCTTGCTCTTCAGATCCTTGTCCATCCTGGCGTGTCAAATCTGCCAGGGATGGGTATCTGGACCTCAAAGGTGGTCAATGCCTCCTTAAGGGATGGTGAGCTCCCTGCAGCTTTGAAGGAAGCACTAGTGAGGCCCCTGTTGAAGAAATCAAATTCCGATCCTATGGTTTCAGGCAACCACCACCCAATGTTAAATGTGTGGTGACCTCTCAGCTCCAGCAGTGTTGGATGATTTGGATCCATTACAATAGGGTTTCAGATCTGGTTATGGAATGGAAATGGCCTTGATTGCCCTGGTTGATGACATAATGCCGGGGAATGAATGGGAGCAGTGAAACCTTGCTGATTCTCCTGGCCCTCTCGGCGACTTTCCATACCATCAACCTTCTGCATCATTTATCTGGGTTGGCCATGGGATGCATGGTGTTACAGTGGTTCTGGCCCTTCCTGGATGAATGGTCTCAGAAGGTGGGGCTTGGGAGACTTCTCCTCCACCCCATAGCCATTTTGTGAGGTGCCACAAGGTTCCATCCTGTCCCCCATGCTTTATAACATCTACATATAGACCTGTGGTTTATGCTGACTCAGCTTGTCTGAGCATGGAAAGCTAAGCAGGGTCGGGCCTGGTTATTACTTGGATGGGAGACCCTCCTCTAGTTTCCTGCATTGAGCAGGGGGTTAGACTCGATAGCCTTGTAGGCTCCTTCCAACTCTATGATCTATGAAATCTACATGAAACCACTGGGGAAAGCCATCGAAGGTTTGGGCTGAAATGTCATCGGCATGCGGATGAAACTCAGCTCTACCTCTCGTTTCCATCTCCACTGCCTATCTCCACAGATAGACTGTGGAACTCTTGAACCAGTGTCTGGACTCTGGAGGCTGTTATGGGGTGGATGAGGGTGAACAAGCTGAGACTTAATCTAGACAAGATGGGCATACTGTGGCTTGGGAAGCCAGCTACTCTGGATGGAAGTTTACAACTGGTCTTAGATGGGGTTGCAGCAGTCCCCCTAAAAGACCAAGTGTGTGGTCTGGGAGGCCTTCTGGGCTTTCTACTAAATCGGGAAGCTCAGGTGGCTGCATTGTCCAGGAGTGTGTTTTACCAGCTTAGGCTGGTATGCCAGCTGCAGCCCTATCTAGATAGGATGGACCTTGCCTGTGTTATCCATGCACTTGTGTCGTCCAGGCTGGACTACTGTAATGTGCTGTATGTGGGGCTGCCTTTGAAGATGGTTCGGAATTATCAACTGGTGAAGAACGTGGCCACCCAATTGTTGTTGGGGGCAAGGCAGTCAGATCATATAATACCCATGCTGCACTAGTTACCAGTGTGTTTTCAAGGCCAATTTAAAGTGCTGGTTTTGACCTTTTAAAGCCTTAAACAGTTTGGGCCAAAGTTACTTGAAGGGCCGTCTTCACCTATCTCAGCCTGCCTACACTTTAAGATCAGCAACAGAGGCCATTCTCACTTGCCCACCTTTGAAGGCAGTTAAGTGGGCAAGTACACGAGAGAGGGCCTTTTCCGCAGTGGCCCCACTTCTCTGGGATGGGTGGCCTTTAGGGGTCAGTCGCCTCTATCATTGCAAGTTTTTAGGAAGGCCCTGAAGATTTGTTTATCTGGGCCTTTTCCTGATTATGTTTCATTAGTCTGTTCTGGAGTTTTAGCTGCACTTGTGTTTTAGATTTTAGTACCATCTAAGCTTGATATTTTGCTGGTGTTCCTTGATCTTATTAATTTTTGCTGTTTTATCACTGTATGGGGTTTTACAGTATGGGACTTTATTGTGTAAGCCAGCTTGGGAGGGCTCCAGAAAGACACCTAGAAATATTTTAAATAAAATAATTTCTGTACACACCCACCTGGGAGTAATGGGGCTTAATTTTGAGTAGATGTGTATAGGATCACACTGCATATATTACTTCTGTACACAGCCTTAGATAGTCAGCGGATATTGTTGTCTTATTATTATTTTTTCCAGACCATTATTTTATTAAGTTTATTGTCGCCCAGTTTAATAGTTACAGGCTGCTATTACTCCATTCAATTCCTAATACTTTACTTTAATACTTTATTGACACAATTAAAATCTGTCTAGGCATTGTACGGTTTAAAGCACAATACAGTCCATGGTCAATTCAAACTGGGGCAAATAAAAAGTCCAACACACATACACCAGCATAATATAAAATTGTGAAGGACTGCCAACCGGTCCTTTCCTCAAGACCAGAGATCAAAGGTGCAAAACTGCCACCGTTAGCTCTGCCGTCTTGACCTGATTCTCTCAGGGCCTTGCCCTGGGTCTATACACTGGATTTAGCACTGAACCACAGAGGAACCATACACACCGTGTGTGGTAAAACCAGGAAAGTTTATTTAAGGTAAACAGATTACAATAAAAGGTGAGGAATGAGGGAAGAGGGAGAAAGGTGGGGAGAGAGACACTTTGGTACATACAAGTGGAGCTATAAAACAACAAAACTAGTTCTTTACTATATAAATACCCAGACACTCCCTTTGTCTGGTGGTTGGTCCTCTTGAGAGCCTGCCTCAGCCAAAAGCCCTACTCCTGCGAAAGTGTGCAGACAACAACAACCCAAACCAGAAGCCACAGCAGTAGTATAGATTCTTCCCCCCACCCCTCCTTTCAGTAGCCCAGGTGTCTTTAGCCAATCAGGATGAACTTCATCTGGGCCAGGAAGGGGAGGGGTGGCTCTTTGCTGTGGCACCGGAGGCGTCAGGAGCCATCAGAGAAACTATGTACATTTTGCATTTCCCAGCCCCCAGCTGGGATTATACTTGTTTACACGTGTGGAGGTGTGTGTGTGCGCGTGGTGCAGGAAACTCTGATGCTTTTTCTCCACAAAAATACACTATAAACCAGGGCTCTCCAACCTTGGGTCCCCGGATGCTGCTGGACAGAATCCCTTGCCATTAGCCATGCTGGCTGGGTATGCTGGGAGCTGTAGGCCAGCAACATCTGGGGACCCAAGGTTGGAGAGCCCTGCTATAAATTATGAAAGCTAAAAACAGGCAACGGGAAGAGGAGTTACAAGTAAAACCAAATAATGGACTAAAATACACATTTTTAAAAAATTTGAAGCATAAACATTAAATGAAACATAAGAACATGCAGGCAAATAGACAAAAAGCAGTGCAATCCTATGGATATCTACGCAGAAGTAAGTCCCACTGAGTTCAATAGGATTTTCTCCCAGAAAGGATTGCATCCTTAGGGCACAACGCTATGCATGTTTAGACAGAAGGCAACTGGGGTGTGCTGGAGGGCCAAAACCTGTTTCGTGCTTGGGAGATTGGGAGGTGGTTAATATGGCCCCACCTTGACAACGTCTACAAGTTCTTGCTGTTGCTTGCTCCAGTAAAAGTGAATGGCTGCCCTTCGTTCCTTGGGGGAAACGAAGTAAAATTGCTACAATTGGGAGCAGCACTGTGGTTGCAAAGGACCGTGGGTTATGGACATGGCGGCATTGTGCAGCTGAGAGAGTGACTGGAATTCGGCACTCCTCCCCGACCTGTCAGACTTGACAGGCCGTTAAGCAAGTACTGAAATATGTCTTGGCGGTACCTAGTTCTCTCACCCTGCATCAGATTTGACATTACGGTATGTACTGAATTCACGCTCAGTGTATACCAGTGTTCTCCAACCTTGGGTCCCCAGATGTTTTTGGCCTACAACTCCCAGCATGCCCCAGCCAGCTATGCTGGCTGGGGCATGCTGGGAGTTGTAGGCCAAAAACATCTGGGGACCCAAGGTTGGAGAACACTGGTGTATACTGTATACTTGTGTATTTGCGCTCTATTTCTAGCACATGGACGTGTCTGGTTTAGTTTGTGTTAGCTGATCCATGTCTTGGCTGCACGGGGGTGATGATACTCGCCAGCCTTCTCAGGTCTGTCGTGGGGCTTATTGATGACAGCATGTGAAGTGCTGCGAATAAGGGGGGCAGTCCTAAACACACTTGGGCTGCAATCCTGTACTCAGAGGTGGGCAACTTTGGAGGGTCTGGGGGCCAATTTCTGCCACCCTCCACCCCACCGGAGAGTACATCCTGCCACTGGAGGAACTGCTGCTGAATTTTGGTGTTGCAGCAGCAGCAGCAGCAGCAGTGTCAAAAAAAAGAAAAAGAAAAGCTGCATTTCTGTTTTAAAACAAGGTGTATGGGAGCGTGGGCTTTGTTTTAAAGGCATATTTTGTTCCCGGAAGAGTGTGGCGGCGGCTGGGGGGCAGCGCGCGGCCCGCGGGCTGCTTGTTGCCCACCCCTGCTGATTTGGGTACCGTATTTCATTTGTTGCATCCGTACCCTGGTCACCTTCCACGAAGCTGGAGGGTTATCCCGTTTTATGCACTGTGAGGGAGGCTAGACCCAGAGCGAGCGACTAGCCTAAGACTACCCAGTGAGCTTCACGGCTGAACACACGGCCGGCCTGACTTTAGAGGCAACCCAGGCGACCAAAATTCCAGGGGCGCCAGCCTTGGTGATTTAAATGCCTTGCAGAGCATCGCTGCCTTTGGAGGGTGTGCATAGAGGTGGCGGAGCAGCTTGCGGGCTGCATGACGTCCCCTGGAGCCGTCTGATCCCCTTTGGCTGCCTCAGGGCACAGGCGTGGTTATAAGTGGGAGAACGTCAATGAGAAATGAGTACCTATCTTTAATTTATTTCAGGTACTGCTGTTATGCCCTGGGGCAAGGGGAGCAACATTTAAAGTTCTCTAGGGCAGCCCAACCCCAACCTGGCCCTGAGCAGCCACGGGCTGGACCTGGCTCAGCAGGTATCTCCATCCAGTTGCCCTCCATCCAGAGTCCTCATCTGACATGCCATCTGCTGCTGCAGCCCCAGCTTGGGGAAGGCTGCACTACTAAAGCAGCAATTTAAAAATATTTCCAGGCTTCCTGGTTGGAAACATGCTGCTGTCCAAGTTTTTTTTTTATTGTGTGTTGGCTTCCGCCTTTGTTTCATTACGTTTGGTGTTTCTGTTGCCCTAATTAAATTTCTATACTGCTCTGGTATTCACTAGGATCCTGACTCCTTTTGCCGCCTTGCCACCAACTATAGGTCAGGTGGAAAGTAACGTATACTGCAGTGGCGGGGAGTGCGTGGCTATCCAGATGATGTTGGACTACAAATCCCCTCGTCCCTCACCATTAGCCATGCTGGAGGGCCATGGGTTCTCCACCACTGTTATTTATTTATTTATTTATTTTGCCGCATTTTTACCCCACTCTTCAGCCAAAAAAGGCTCCCAGAGTGGCTTACAAAGATTAATATTAGGCAGGCCCTGCCCTCAGGCTTACAGTCTAAAAGATATGACACAAAAGGAAAAAGGATAGGGAGGGAGGAGGAAGAAAGCAAAACTCAGGCACCAGTTCTTAGTTACAAAGAAGCTTGTTATACAGGCTTCTTTCTCTCCCTGCCCAGTCAGCCTTGGGAGAGTCAGCACACAGCGTGTGAAAATGCTATGATACTTGGGTGTTGACATTTTAGCAGGGGGACTCGGGATGCCCGAAGGGAGTGGGTGGCATCTTGGTTGCCCCTTGTCTGTCCAGGGCCTGGTGCTTCTGGGCTTAATCTTAGCTCTTAGTAATTCCCAGCACATGAACACAAATTCAGTGCCCTTTGGACTGAACAAGACTGTCCCTTTTTCACTTCCTTGTAGTTTGGAGGCAGGTGTGCAAATCCTTAGCTGTCTGGTTGCTAAGGGTTGTGTTCCTAAGATGCAAGCTTGCCCTCCTAAGAGATCTTGGTTTTTGTTTAAAGTGGGGTGGGGCGGCAGTAGCGGCAGCAGCAAGGGAAACAGATTTCTAGTCCTCATGATAATTGGAGAAGATCTGAATTCTTATCCATATTGACCAGCTATATTATTGCCCTACCTCAGCCTGCCCCAACCTGGTGCCCTGTGGGTGCATTGGACTATGGCTCCCATCATCCCCGATTGCTGGCCATACTGGCTGGGGCTCATGGGACTTGGTGTCCAACATACCTGGAGGGCTGAGGAACTTGTGGTCTTCCAGATGTTAAACTCCAGCGCCTGTCATCTCTCACCATTGGCCATTCTATCTGGGGCTTGAGTTTGAGTACAACAGCAACTGACGGGCCAATGTCTTTCACCTGCCAATGTTCCCCGCCCACGTAAACGGAAAGGATGGGGCAGATTCGTGTAGGTTGTGCAATGTGCTGTGGAGATCAGTTCAGTCTTCCCTAACCCGGCGCAATCAATTTGTGTTGGACTGCAACTCCCATCATTCCCAGCCAGAAAGCTGCAGTCCAACACATCTGGAGGGCACCAGGTGAGGGCAGGCTGGTCTGGAATGTAGAAATCTGCCTTATGCTTGTTTACGGTAACTTGTAATAAGGCAACCGTGTGCTCATATACTGTATATATATACTATATTTGTGAACTGATCAGGTCTCTAGTCCTTCCATGATCTTCCCATAATCTTGGCCCTTTAACCTTTTGCCTCTCTTCTATTTATTTTAGTGCTCACAGTAAAGGTGCCAAGGAGCGTTTTTATGACTCCTTGCCGGTTGCCAAGGGCTAAGCCCATTTGGCAACGGGCCTGTGATCAGTTGCTGTTGTTCTTTTCCTGGGTAGTTTTTATAGAGAGATGTGGCTTGCTGTAAAAACCAGACTGTACAACCTTCTCTATTATTGAGCTATCTGGGTCTTCTTTCAGAGGTGTGCTTCGACCAAACAAGCCCCAAAAAACCCCTCCCATGTTCCTGGAGGAACTCCTTGTACCATGGCCAGCTAAATACTAGATTCTGCAGCCATTCTTGCTAGCTTTTAGAAACTGTGAAGGAGTCTTTTGGGGACACGTCCTCAAGACACCAATATGAAAGCATCTTTATTTCTTCCTCTTCCTCCCGAATGCATACTTGAGTATAACTTCCTTTGCTTTGTGTATGGCATGGCAGGGGTGCTCGAGTCATCCGAACCAATTTGGCTTGCAAAAACTACAGGGCACTTCAGCAACAGCCCGTCTTCAAAACGCACCAGGGAACTTGAGCACATTGTACCCCGATGGCTCTGCCTATAGTCCATATAGGCACCTTGCCTTGGGCTGCCAGGCACAAACTCCCAGCACCCAACTCCACTCCAACAATAAGGGGGTGTCTGGGCAGAGTGGCCTGCACAGGGAAGCAAAGAGAGGGGGGAGAGCGCTTGCTACAAAGTATAGTTGCAAAATATAATATAATAATCTCAACACTGCCGCCGCCGCTGTCCCATTCCTCCTCCCAGTGGGCCGTCTGCCACCACCTGCCCTGTTCCGTGTTGACATCTTTGTTGTGGTGATCCTAGCAATGCATTTTCATAGATGTTGCTTGTCGTCATTCACCTTGGCAGGCTTTGTGTTCTGTAAGGCGGAGTACAAATAATTGTAACAAAAAATGCAATAAATTTGGGGTTCTCAACCGCTGCACTTTACTCCCTGTAGGAATACATGACAGTCCTGGAGACAAAGGCATATACACACCCTGGTACACGATTCGGGCACAGCACCGGTTACGCTTACCTCTGCCCCGTACCTGGAGTGAAAAGCTTCCTGTGGGCCTCTCTCAGCTGTCCCAGATTGCAGTGCAGGCACATCTGCTCCGTTCAATGGAACTCAACACTCATTGGCGCAGTCCTGTATCAGTTTCACCCTGGATTGTTTCATTCAATAGACCTTGACGCGTATTAGCATAGTCCTGTGTCATCAGCTCCACAGTTTCACCCTGGATTGTGTTTCTTTGATGAAGTTCTCAGGGCCAGGCGAGACGAAATAGGGCACTCTCGTGTATTTTATGCACGCAGCTCTCACCATTCACATGTAAAGCCGGGTGGTGTGTGCACGGGCTCACATGTGTGTTTACACCTGGGCTGGGCAAGCTATTCTCTGTTGAGGGCCACAGTTCCTCTCGGGTACTGTGTTGGTGGAGGGCACAGTTCGGCGGTGGGCAAGCGGGTGGGTCACCCCCTTCCCTCTCCCCCTTCTCCCTGCCAGCCCTTTCCCTCTCCCTCTCTCTGCCAGCCCCTTTCCCTCTCCCTCTCCCTGCCAGCCCCCTCTCCCTCTCCCTGCCAGCCCCTTTCCCTCTCCCTCTCCCTGCCAGCCCCTTTCCCTCTCCCTCTCTCTGCCAGCCCCTTTCCCTCTCCCTCTCCCTGCCAGCCCCTTTCCCTCTCCCTCTCCCTGCCAGCCCCTTTCCCTCTCCCTCACTTTCTGCCAGCCTCTTTCTCTCCCTCGCTCACTCACTCACTTTCTCCCTTCCTGTGCTACAGGCTGCTACAGGCCGCTACAGGCCGGCTGCTACAGGCTTCCCGTGCCCCAGGGGACATATAACTCTTGCCAGAGGCCTGAACTGAAATTAGGCCGAGGGCTAGGTATGTGAAATTCGGCCAAAGGCTGCAGCAGGTTCTCCACGCCCTGCCCCAGATGAAAAGGAGCACACGGGAAGGGGAGTGAACCCCCCACCCCTTGTTAAGCCACTGTGCTCCATCTTGCTTTGAGCAATTTTTGCCCCGCCTGGCACACGTCTGGTACTGGAACTGCTTAAAACAGCCATACCCAACCTGGTGCCCTTGTAGTCCAACCCATCTGAAGGGCACCAGGTTGGGGAAACCTGGCTTAAAAGTGGCAGAGAACAGCGTAGTAAGGTGGGAAGTGAGAGGGTGGTTCAGCTCCCCTCCCCTGCACGCTCTGTTTTATTTATTTATTTATTTATTATATTTATACCCCGTCTTTCCCCACTTCTGCTTTATATGTGGGGGGGGCACAGAGGGGAGCGGCGTCACATGCCCGTGGCCATGCCTGCTCCATCACATCTTTACTTGGTCCTCGCTGTATTACGATACCCAAGTCTGGGCTGCCCCACTTCAGAGTGCCGAGGGTGGCTTGCATTTCTGGCTACTGGTACGGCTTCTGGGCTCAATTCAGAGTGCTGGATATTACGGCAGAGGTGTTGAACCTCAGCCCCACAGACCAAATCTGGCTCACCTTGGATCCCAATCTGTTTAGGCAGGCGTTTAATCTCTGCTAGCTGCTTAATCTCTGCATTACTGAATTGTTTCCTGCTGCCTCTGCATTATTGTTATCAACACTTGCTTTAATGGAACGTTTCTGTTGTGTTATACTGTTTGATGGTTTGTTTGTTTGTTTGTAATTTGTCGGGGATGATTTTTGTTGGCTGCCTTGAGCTCTTTATAACGGAAAAGTAGGATGTAAGTCCTCATTTAAATGAATACACTTTTTTTTTTTAATGTTGACCCATGTAGGAAACTCCCAGTGTGCAGAAAACCTGCACTGGGGAGAAAACTGCCATGTCGCCTTCTCCCGGATGTGCTTAGCTTACTGTATGCATGGAGTTCTTTGATATATGGGAAAGCATTAAAAAACGTGAACTCCCCCCTACAGTGGTACAGTCTTAATTCTACCATCTCCTTCGATATAAACACGACACACACACACACACCCGCAGTCTGAGGTCTGTATTTTATCACCTCATTTTACATAACTTGTAGAATGGGTTCAGACTGCTTACTTCAGGCCTAGTGTTCACTGAGGTGGCAAGTCTGTGTCTGGACTGTACCAATTGGGTGGACTGCAGGGCCGGGGGTGGGTACAACAGCAGTCACACCTGTCTCCCGCTTACAGTCTGAAGTGCTATAGTCGCGAAACAGGTTTGCCATCTCAGCGAGATCCGGGTGTTAAGTCAGGCTAGAGCAGTGTTCTCCAACCTGGCTAGCTGGGGCATGTTGGGAGTTGTAGGCCAAAAACATCTGGGGACCCCAGGTTGGAGAACACTGGGCTAGAGTATGCCAGATTGTTGGGAATGGAGCGTGACCAAGGAGGCAACATGCCGGCAAGAGATGATGGGATGGAATCACATAATATGAGTTACGTGGGTCTGAAGGACGGACTGTGCAGCGAACACCCCAAAATGGTGACTGGCATTTCACCTTTTGCATACTTACAAATTGACCTGTGTCAGGAACGCCCTAAAGGCGAGTGCCACTTCTCTTAAATTTCTTGAAAGCTAGCAAGCTCACCTTGTATTTAATTGCTTGTTATACAGTTCCCTCCTGAGTTGGCATCCAAGGTACCCAGAAAGTCCATGGCCTATTTTTGCATGGGTGTGGCAGCGTGTTAATTTATAAGTAGCGATTGCATCCTGGCACCTCTTGAGTTTTTATAGTGCTTCGCGGCAGCTGGGGTAGCACTCCCAGAGCGGCTTGTGAGTAACGTGAAGCACTCAGAGCGACAACCAAAGAAACGCAGAGGATCGGTGCCAACCCTAAGCACCGTCCCACTGTAACCCGGCGGTTGTGGCCACAGCAGCAGGGCGAAGTGCATAAAAGCAATTATTTAGGGCTCAAGGCATAAGCTAATAAAGCTCTCTGGGCATTAGCAAATTAGAATTAGTTCATTAGCTGTTGATTGTGACAGGGCTGATCAGTTATCTGGAGCTGCAGGCTTCAGCCTCCTTCCTTGGTATTAGTAGCTCTTCCTTCCTGCTTTTATCTTAGACATAGAATAGCAGCAGGAAGTTTGTGGGGCGAGAACTTCCATGTCTAAGTCACAGCCGCCTGCCACCATTTCAGGATGACTCTGTAAGAAACCAAAAAGAAGATTCTTTCTCTAGTGCAGCTTTTCCCAACAGGGTGCCCTCCAGCTTTCATCAGCCCTAGCCAGCATGGCCAAGGAATGGTCAATAATTCTGGGAGTTGTAGTCCAAAACATCTGGAGGGCCCCAGGCTGCAGGAAGGTGCTCACTAGTAGCTGTGAAGCTTTCATCTGTCGCCACCAGAGAAGATATAGGACAGATACTTGTGCCTGAACTGATGTTTTCAGGAAGGGAATCTGAGGAACTCGGGCAAACAGTGCTGACAAAAGGTGAAGTTCTCAGTCTTATTGACAAATTGAAAGTTAATAAATCACTGGGTCCAGAGGGTATCCATCCTAGAGTTCTTAAAAACTGTACCACTGTAGGGGGTGGTGGTCATGTTTTTTTAATGCTTTCCCATATATAAAAGAACTCCATGCACATAGTAAGCTAAACACATCAGGGAGAGGGCGATGCTGCTACTTTCTGCCCGGTGCAGGTTTTCTCAAAGATGAAATTGCTGATCTTCTAACAAAAATATGCAACATGTCCCTAAGAACAGCCCCTGTACCAGAGGAATGGGGAATGGCCAATGTAACACCAACTTTTTAAAAGGGATCCAGGGGGATCTGAGAAATTACAGGCTGGTTAGCTTAACGTCTGTTCCGGGTAAATTGGTTGAAAGCATTATAAAAGATAAAACCAGTAAGCATGCAGAAGGACAAGCCCTGTTGCGAAAGAATCAACATGGCTTCTGCAAAGGTAAGTCCTGTCTCACTAACCTTTTAGAGTTCTTTGAGAGTGTCAGTAAGCATGCACATGTTTCACAACGTCACAAGTAGATGCAAAGTGTTTTGTGTGCATCTGTAAAACAGATAATGTGTGAAGCTGGTGTTTGGTTCCACCTGGGAGCCTGGAATAAAAAAGAGCAGCTCCTGCTACACAGACAAGTTTAATTTTGCAGTGGACCGAAGACCCAGCTAAGAACAGGCCTGAGCTGCTTGGCAACTGTTGTGCCTTGTGTGTTTACCCTTCTTCCCTGCAATCCTCCCCTCACCAGAGATCAACCGCAGCCTCCTGCCGCGCCCCCGTCGCCTACTCCTTCTGCTGAACCCTTTCGGAGGCAAGGGCAACGCCCTACAGTGGTGCCAGAATCACGTTCTCCCCATGATTACAGAGGCCGACGTCAGCTTCAACTTGATCCAGACAGGTGAGGCTGTGACGGAAGGAAGCAAAGTGGCCTTAGATGGTGAATGAATGCCTGGGAGATGTGGAGAGAGAGAGAGAAAGCTCGGAGGAGCATCCCTCTGCCAGAAACAAATGGCGTTAGATGGCTTTCAAAGGGGATTTAGACTAGCCTTCCGCAAACCTTTTGCCTTCCAGATGTGTTGGACTGCAACTCCCATCAGCCCTAGCCAGCATACACAATGATGGGGGTGATGAGACTTGCAGTCCAAGGGTGCCTGGAGGGCCACACATTCCCTGTCCCTGGAATAGCTGCTTCCCTAAAAAGAATGGTGGTTACGCAAGAGCTGACGTAGGGAAGGCCATAAAGGCCCAGGTTTAAATGTTGCCCGAACCACCAACTCACTAGGCCGCCTTAGGCAGACCCAGTGTCCTCTCCGCCTCAGTCCTTCTCCCCCACAATCTGCAAATGGGGATAATAATGCCAGCTGTTGTAAGATGTAAGTAAGATGATGCATGTGAAGCAACCTGAACACTTAAAAAGCTCTTATCTAACTGCAAGGGCAGGAGTAGTGCAGAAAGTAGATCTCCCAAGTTGCTTTGGACTTCAGCTCCCAACATTCCTGGCCACTGGCCGTACTGGCAGGGGCTTCTGGGAGTTAAAGTGCAAAACATCTGGAGATCTACCTTCTGCCCATCCATTCTGTGTTATAATTAGTGTTAACCACTTATGCAATTGTGAGTTGTTATAACTTCTTTTTACATCTAAGGTCTCCGACGCTTCAATCATGACAGCAATAAGGTGTCTCTGTGTGTGATATTTTCAATAACAATCATAACTCCCTAAGATATAATAATTTTCTTGATTCTATAGGTTGTAAACAGCCACTTGCTATTCTCACGAGACAGGTCAGAATTGTCTCCAAGTGACCAGGCATTGATGCAACTTCTTGAAATGGGAGGGTGGCCTTGAACTGGACTCTTGCTATTCCACCGTGTGCATTTAATTTAATTTCATTTCTACCCTAGAGAGACAGAACCATGCCCGGGAGCTGGTCCAGAGCATCAGCTTAGCTGAGTGGGACGGCATTGTGGCGATTTCGGGAGATGGCCTTCTTCACGAGGTATTGTTCACAAAAAGGGCCAAATGCTGATCGAGAAACCAGAGGTTCTGGCCTTCCTGAACCTTCCCCATATGCTACCCGCTAGGATCCGCTTTCTATTATATGTCTCCTGCATTGTGCTGGGCTGATCCCTTAGGACTGTGGCATCTGTGATGCTCCCCCAGCGCTACTTTGTGCATGAATATTTGGCCGGGGGGGGGGATTCCCCTTGTGGAATTCGTGGATGTGTTCTGGGGCGCGCACTCCTTTCACCTGTGTCTGCTGGGCCCCCTGCAAGAACTGAGAACGAGCCCAAGAGCTCACCCAGTGCTGCCCCAAAGCGGCATGTTGCCAGGGGAGAGCAGCAGTGGAGATTCACACTTGTCTTTTGGGAGGCGGAGTGTTTACCCGTTTCTTTAATGAGAAACTCCAGGGATCCGTAGAGCACAGGTATAACTGCGATATTGGGCTTCCCGTCCATTCCTTTGGGTGCCTCTTGCTGTTCAGATGGAGGGCTGCAGGAGACAAATACCGCTTACCTGTCTTCCCCTTCCTCCCAGGTTATTAATGGTTTGATGGAACGGCCGGACTGGGAAGAAGCCATAAAAATGCCTCTTGGGATTCTTCCCTGTGGGTCTGGAAATGCAGTAGCTGCCGCCGTCAACTTCAACGCTGGGTAAGTGGGCCAGCCGGATCAAAAAGTTCCGTGCTGCTCTCTTTCTGGGGTGGGGAAGGATTTGCGTCCAGTGTGAGAATCGGGGCTGCCTGTGATGACTTGTGCTCACCAAGACCCAAGCCAGAGCCCGCATTCTCTACTGAAGCTCAGATATGTGAAGATGTAGCATGCAAGGGTAGCAGTGAGCATGTGCAGAATGCCTGCTCCCTCCCCCGCTGGGGCATGACAACCAAACCAGAGTATGTGGCTTCAAAACAGGTTGCACGGCTGCCTGTAAAAATTGCCATATTTCTCCTCACAAGAGTTGACAAAATTTTCCGTTGCGGGGGCAGGGAGCGTAGTTTGCCCCATCTTGTGCTGCGAGGGCAATTATTGCCGTTCATTGCATTTTAATTCTACCCTTCCACCACGGAGCTCTGGGCCACCGAATGTTCTCACCCCACCCGTGTTATCCTCACAACAACCCTGGGGGCAGGTTAGGCCGAGAGAGAGAGTGATTGGCCCCAGGTTACCCAGGGAGCTTCGTGGCCGAGTGGGGATTTGAACCCGGGTCTTCCCAGTCCTGTTCTGACGCGAGCCAACAGCGCCACACCTCCTCTTACGATACCTCACATCATCCGTCTTCTTTTTGTGCGGAGTGATACAGTGACTGGTGCCCCGTAACGGGCGATGGCCTCTAGATCCTGGATTGTGTCCCTCCGGTATTTGTCCCCTCTATATTGCTGGTTTCTCCACCCAGCACCCGTATTGCCCTCTGAGAGAGTAGATCTCCCAGCTTCTGTCCGTTCTGACCTCTTTCTTAAACGATTGGGCAGGTTTGAGCAGGTCTTGGGCCAGGAGCTGCTGACCAACTGCACCCTTTTGCTGTGCCACGGGGAGGCGTCCCCGTTGGACCTGGTGTCCGTCACCACCTCGTCAGGCTCCCGTTCCTTCTCCTTCCTGAGCGTGGCCTGGGGCTTCATCTCTGATGTGGACATTGAGAGCGAGAAGTACCGCCACATGGGCTCGGCCCGGTTCACCTTGGGCACTCTGGTCCGCCTGGCCTCCCTGAACACTTACCGGGGGCGGCTCTCCTACCTGCCCGCCCTGGAGTGTGCAGCCCACCGGCCAATCTTGCGCAGCATCACCATGGCGGCCAACGGGAGCTTGCCCTTCCAGCGCTTGCCTCTCCACCGCACAGTCTCTGACATGGGGCTCTGTGAGGAACGCCACACCTTCCGCTTCCGGGAGGCAGAGCCTCCTGAGGAGCCGGCCCCCTCGCCCGGCTCCCCGCCCTCGTCCTCCGCCTTCCACGCGTCCAGCTTCAGCTTCGAGACCCTGTCGGAGGAGCTGCTGGCTGACGGCAGGGGCCCCCGGGACGCAAACCCAGCTGTGGCTGCGCCTGCCGTCTCGCCTTCTGACCGGCAGATCCGTGGCCCCCCGGATGACTTCCTGACCCCGCTGGACCAGCCGGTGCCCAAGTCGTGGGTGACGGTGGAGGACGATTTTGTCTTGGTGTTGGCCATCTACCAGACTCACCTGGGTGCTGACCTGTACGCGGCTCCCTTCGCCTGCTTTAACGACGGCCTCATTCACCTCGCCTACGTCAAGGCGGGCATCTCCCGGGCAGCCCTGATCCGCCTCTTCCTGGCCATGGAGAAAGGCACTCACTACGAGCAGGAGTGCCCCCACCTCACCCACATCCCCGTCCGGGCCTTTCGCATCGAGCCCCTCACTCGCAAGGGCATCATCACCATTGACGGCGAGCGGGTGGAATATGGCCCCGTCCAGGCGCAAGTCCACCCCGGCCTTGCCAACTTGCTCACTGGGGTCAACCAGGTTAAGGTTACAGCGTTCTGACCCAGGACCTGACTGCCTCCCTCGCAGGGACATGTAGCGGACCTGGTCTCACTTGCGTGCCCTTCTACCACGTCGTTGCAAGAGGGGGCGGGGAGACCACGTTTTCTGACTGGTTTGCCCCTTGGCGGCTGGAGAGGGCATCACTGCTTAAGATCACCCTCTGCCCTTCTAGGCCTTTGAGCGTGCACACCATACATCCCCCCTCCCTTAATGAGCCTAGGGGAGGCAACGGGTCTTGGCCACTTTTTTTTCCTTCCACAATCCTCTGCTGCTATTTGAGGTATGCAACGGTTTGAAGTAGCCTTCTCCCAGCCTGGCGCCCCCCCCCCCCCGATGTGTTGGCCTGCGACTCTCATCATCCCCAGCCAGCATGGGCATGTAGAAGGTGCCAGGTTTCGGGGGTGGGGCTGGCCGAGGTAATCCTGGTCATTTTAGGGCCGTGGAGAGGTGACGGTGACGTGGATCAGAGAAGTTGGTGGGAGAACTGCTGGGTCCAGGGGTACACCTGAGCAACACTAGGCTTCCTTGGCCCTTCAGCCCATGGGACCAAGAGTAACTGCCCTTTTCCTCATCCTTCCTGTCTTGTCCCTTGTTCTTGAGTTGGATGCAGACATAGCTGTACTTGGAGCAGGCCCCCTGAGTATGACCAAGTCTGGGTGGCTTCCCACTTGTGTTCCACCACCACGTCCAGATTGAACCACGTGCTCCTCTAACACTGAATGGGAGCCCTGTATAGCCCCTTTCCCCAGAAGGCCGCCCTTGGATCCCAAACGAGGTCACTTGCTGGTCTGTGTCATTCTGTTGTTTGCCCAGAAGGGGGGGGGCGTCTTCCCCAACATGGTGGTGCCCTAGATGTTTTGCATGACAATGCCCAACATGCCTGACGATTGGCCATGCTGGCTGGGGCTGATCAGAGTTGTAGTGCAAAAGGTCTGGAAGGCGCTGGGTTGGGGAAGGTCGGTGCGCACGTATACATCGGGTGGGGAACCCCTTGGCACTCGGGCCACCCAACACCCTTGACCCTGATGGCTGGGGCCGAGAGGGATTGGAGTCCCAACAAGATCTGGAGAGCTACTGGCTCCCCACCCCTGGCGTAAACAACGGAAGGACAAAAGGCCTCTGGAGCGGGGCACTGAACATCTGCAGTAGCTTGCAAAACTCTTTGAACCCTTGGCGTAATTGGTGCCAGTTGTATCGCCTTCCCCCTTGGTTTCTGGGGAAGCAGGAGCTACCAGTGCCACCGCTGCCACCATTCTGGAGTCGTGTTTGGTTCTTCTGCCATCCCCCTTGCAGGGGGTGACCAAGGACATTTAAGGGAAGGGAAGGACCATTCTCTCTCTCTCTCTCTCTCTCTCTCTCTTTTTCTCTCTCTCGGATGTAGTAGAAGGGGATGGGATTAACCCCCACCCCCCGAAAATGCTGACAACCCCCATTCTGGCTCTTTCTAGGAATACACTGGATGAATGTAACTGGATTTTCCTCGCGGGAGGTGAATTAATTTTGATAGGGCGGTTGTTATTTTCTTCTTTCTTCTCCTCCCCACCATGTGGGGCTTAACATGCAATTAAAATAATCTAATACTGTAATAGATGTGTGTCTGTATATGAAAAATGTTCACTATATATGTATTGTCTGTCTGTCTGTCTCTCTCAGCGGATGTCAGGCCCGGAGATCAGTTTGGTAAACGTCCTTCCCCCTTGGCAAACTTTTCCCAACTCTCCCTCATGAAGCAGCAAAGCCCCATATAGATCAGGGGTCGGCAGCTAGGTTGGCGGATGGGCCAATCGAGAGAAGAGTCTAACGGTGACGGGCTGCCAGTTTTCTGGAAGTCCCAGACTGGTGCACTCTTTCCCCTGCCCTGCCCTTACTTTTCCTTTCAAAAAGAAAGTTAAAGAACTGTTTTGCTAGATCAGACCAAAGGTCTACATCATTGTTCTCCAGATGTTTTTGGCTGGGGCATGCTGGGAGTTGTAGGCCAAAAACATCTGGGGACCCAAGGTTGGAGAACACTGGTCTACGTGCTGTCTTTCTGCTAACAGCGGCCAGCCGGGTCCCTCCTAAGGAAAGCCTTCCCCAACCCAGTGCCCTCCAGATGTTTTGGGCCACAATGCCCAGAATACCTGACCGTTGGATGAGCTGGCTGGGGCTGGTGGGAGTTGCAGTCCAGAACATCTGGAGGGCACCAAGCTGGAGGAGGATGCGCTGAAAGGTCACAAGCAAAGCATATTGATTCTAATTACCAGATGCTGGGGGCAGATAGGCTGCTCCCGGAGCTGGAGGTTTCATTCTTAACTGTCGTGACAAATAGCCACCAGTAGACATATCCTTGAATTTCCAGTCGTTCTCTCCCCACTCGCTGCTCTTTTCAAAGCCGTATGAGTTCATTAAGCGTTGAAGCCCACATAGATCCGGGGGTCAGCAGCTAGTAGTTTAGCCAGGCTGGCTCCCCTCCAATGAC
Organism: Shinisaurus crocodilurus; assembly: GCA_021292165.1. NCBI lineage: Eukaryota > Metazoa > Chordata > Lepidosauria > Squamata > Shinisauridae > Shinisaurus > Shinisaurus crocodilurus. The sequence goes on along the minus strand of JAHFWL010000046.1, from coordinate 229,629 downwards.
AAGCCGGATATGGGGGAACGGCTCCTTGTTATCCACTGGAGCAGCCTTCTCCAGCCGGGTGTCCTGCCAGATGTTTTAGACTACATCCCCCAGAATTCCTGACCATTGGCCACGCTGGCTGGGAGTTATGGGAGTTGCTGGTGCAACATCTGGAGAGCACCAGTTGGGGAAGGCTGTAACCAGAGTGATAGGAAGGAATGGGTGAGGCAGCTAGCACCAAAGTCTGTGGGCCAGATTTGAGCCGGGGGGTGGTTGATTGTTAACCCGGCCAGACACGGCCCCCAAGGTAGGGGTTTAACAAACAGTTAACCTTTTAAGTGATGAGTTTTCACCGAGGAGTTAAGTGAGAGAGCAGGATTTGCGTACTCCAACCCAAAGGAAAGGCTGCCCCACAAAGTTTCCATGTTCACAAAACGTGTCCGTGGACCAGGTTATCGTTTTTGATGATCGCGGTCATGCCATGAATTGCATGGTTGTGGGGGGCCATTCTGACCCCTTCCTGGGGTTCCTGTGTCCACCGCAGCCAAGATGGTGGCTTCCTCTCTCTAAGAAAGAACTCCCAGTGGCAGCCTTCCCCAACCTGGTACCCTCCAGCTGTGTTGGACTACAACTCACATCATCCCCAGCCGGTCTGGCCGATGATCAGCCAGTCTGGCAGGTGTAGCCCTACACACCTGGAAGGTGCCAGGTTGCGGGTGGCTGCTTAATGGTGTTTGGGTGATGCGTAAGGCAGGTTTGGAAGGAGTGCAGCAGGCAGGAAGAAACATCGCTAGTTTCTGGGGTTCACTGGACTTTTTGTGTGGGGTTACGCTATCGGTTTTTTGAAAAGGCAGATGCGAAGGCGCCGAGCCCGAGACCCTTCTCTTTTGGATGATGCTCATGAGAGAACACTACCTGGCATTTTACTTGCAAAGCTGGGTATGTCCTGTTTTCCCTCTCCCCCACGGGCCAGCTCAAGCTTAGAGGATCCAACAAGGGCTCTCCAACCTTGGGTCCCCAGATGTTGCTGGACTACAGCTCCCAGAATCCCTTGCCATTAGCCATGCTGGCTGGATATGCTGGGAGCTGTAGGCCAGCAACATCTGGGGACCCGAGGTTGGAGAGCCCTGAAACCCAAACATAAGGAGAGTTGGTCATCCCAGTCTGGCTAGTGGGGATGGGGTGAGAGACCAGAAGAGGAGGAAAGCAGGACAGAGCTGTGGGTCAGGGGTGTATGAAAGCACGGGCTCCCACCCATAGAAGTGCAGTGGAGAGGCAGGAAACTTATGCCTAGATAACAAAGGTACTGCTTGTAAATAGGCAGGCCTAACTCCGCCAGCATGGTGGGCCTACAGTGGACTTTAAATGTGGCTTTGCTACTTGCCTGGGACTGCAAAAACTGGGGTCATCGAGCACATGGCAGGCCATAACACATGGCTGGTGGGTCACGTTCAGCCTGGTGGGTTACAAGTTGGGACACACACTTCCCCCAGTCTGAGTCTCTCTATTTTGCTTTCTTCTCTCTCTCCCTGCCCCCACCCCCACCGGTTTTAACAACTGTACTTATGGATTGCCTCACAGCAGTGCGTTAGGAAGTGTCACTGCTCTGCGTTTTGCTGCTCGTTGCACTTTTGCTGCAGCGACAGATAACGTTGCACAGTCTTCTATGATTGTAGCTTGAACGCTAGCTGCGCTGCCAAGAAACCTGGTTTTAGGACGCCATGAGGGGGTATCCAGTTAACTCTTGTTCAAGATGGCAGCCCTGATCCCAGGGTCCTGGGAAAATGGCAGGAGGCACCATTCCCCTTTCCCCCAGCAACGGACTGAAGGGCAGTCAAGAGCTGTGAGCACCAGATTTTGGTGAGGGGAGGCCTTGGGCAACCTACCCTGAGTGGGCCGCCCTCCCTGAGTGGGCCGCCCTCCATGCACTGAGGTCACCACTGCCCAGAAGGAGAGGAAGCTGCTCCTTCTTTCTCCCGACACTATTTGCATGTTTGGGGAGGAGCAGGAGAACTGTCTGCAGCAGCAAGGAACAGCAGGTCCAGTACTGGGCCCTCTCCTGGGATGTGGGCCATAGCAGGTGCCCAACGACGCCAACACTTGGCACCAATCCTGGACCGCACTGCTTACTTATTAGCCTGCGTGTGTGTGGTGAAATGGCACTGCATTTGCACGCCTGACACTGGATTGTTTGTGTTCCTACGCATCAAGAACATTTTTTATTTTTATTTTTATTTTTTGCATTCGTGGGATGGAAGATCGGCATGGGTGAAGTTGTTCTTTCCTGGATCAGGACTTGTGCTCCAAATCTTTGAGGAACAATATGAAATGTTTGACCTTGTTCTCTTGGAGACCATCAAATGCCATCATTGAATAACGTCACCAGAAGAATACTGGATATCCCCACTCAAAAGAGTAACGCATAAAGCTTAGTATTTATATATGCAGGGGTGAGGCGAATAATGACATGGATTATGCACACAGAAGCAATTATTGAGCTGCTTATTATTTATTCTGGAGCCTGTAGAATTGCTACTTTTAATTATTATTATTTTAAAATGCATATGCATAAATCTGTGCTTGGGCATTGAAAACTTGCTGACTTGCTAAAGAATGTTGTATCTCTTTCTGTCTCTCTCCCTCTCTCTGCCACTTGCCTTATAGCTTCCTCCTACCTTGGCCTCATCCTCTTCACTGCTGATAAACTTTGCAGCTCTTAGGGAAACGTAGCTCAGAGACCAACAGGCAAAGCCGTATGTCTTAATCTGGGTTCTGCTGCACATTTTATCTTGCTGAGCATTCTAGCCGTATCTTTTAAATTTTTTTATTATTATTTTTAAAAGAGGCAAGGTTTGGCCCAAGTGTAGGGATTCCTTTTTTCCATCGAGGGCCCCATTCCCTTGAGGGTAATCTGTTGGGGCCATATATGGCTGGGGCCAGAGCCTTTATCTCCCTGACACCCCCACCCGTCGGTCTGTCTGTCCTTCTCACTCATACCCCCTTTCTTTTCCTTCACACCCAGCAGGCTGCCATGGGTGGGATAGATTGCTCTTGCCAGAAGATCTAAACTGATTGCTTGCAGAGGGCTTCTGAAATCAGTCTGAGAACTGCCTGTGGCCCATCCCTCTTCTAGCCCCTTGGGATGGCAGAAAGAAATGTTTGAAAATGGGCAAAACTGCTGAGTGGTTATGGAGACCTTTTTTAAAAAACAAACAAACCTGCAACTGTCGATAAAAGAGGTGGAAGAGTGGTCTGAAGGTATATCTTCCTTACGCACCTAAACCAGTTTGGATCCAGTTGAGCTCCCAACCAAAGAAGCCTGGAGAAAGACTGAAGGAGGCTGGCTCCTAATCAAAGAGCCAGCGTGGTGTGTAGTGAGTGGGGTCAGGCAGTGCCTGATTAGTGATGGAGAGACCCGGCTTCAGATCCCCACTCAGTCAGGATGTTCGCTTGGTATCCTTTGGCCAGTCCATTGTGCTCTCAACCTTGCCTACCTTTTAAGGTTGTTGTGAGGATTAAAAGGGGAGTGACCATATCATACACACTGCTTTGATGTTCTTAGTGGAAGGGTGGGATTAAAATGGGTGGGGGGGGAATTTTCACAGTCACCTCCCCCTCAATCTTTCCCTGTTTTTCAAAATTGTTTGAGATTCTCTCCCTACACACACACACACACACTCTCTCCTAAAAAGTTCTTAAGGGCGCAATCCTATGCAAGCTGGCTGGGTCATGCTGGGAGTTTTAGGCCTTTTTTCTGTCTAAACTTGCATAGGATTGCAGCTTGAACAGCTGTTTAATTAGTGTCCATTTATGGCAGGGGTGTTGAACCTCAGGTTCAAATTTGGCCCTCTGAGGTGCCTTAGATAGCCCAGCCCGGCCCCACCTCCCTGCTCCCCCTGCCTGCCAATCATTTGGTGGTTTCCCAGCTCCCCCCCCCCATTCTAAAAGGTTGGAATTCCTCTCCTAAGGCTTAGTTACTCAGTAAGTGCTTTAAGCTAAAATACGCTGGTTGGTTTTTTGTATCTTGGCCCCGCCACTTTTGCCTTCAGGAACCACCCCGCCCCCACTGAAATGCAGCCCCCGAGAGCTTCTCTCAAGCTTAATTTGGCCCTCGGGCCTGAAAAGCATTCAACACCCCTGTTGTATGGCACACATCTGCCTGGGAACCCCTGTGTATGGTGCCCTGACTCCTACACGGAGGAAAGGTGGGATCTAGATTAAATCGGGACCGTGTGTCGGGAATGTACTGTCCCGATGCAGCATGTCTGGCACTCTTTTACGGTGGATAGAAGTCATTGCAGCAGCAACCCAAGCAGTGAGGAGAGAGGGGGCAGCTGCTACCAGATGATACTGACCTTTATGATCACAAAACATGATGGGAGTTTTAGTTTTTGCGATTAGCCCTGTGCCGTGGGAAATGGCCCAAGCTGCCTTTAACTGACTTTCAGAGGAGGACCTTTAGGCTACTTTCACAATTCTTCTTTTTAAAAAACAACAACTCTAAAACACTTCCGTATGGACCTAGTTACAAATGCTAACAGTTGTTTCCATTTGGCTTGATGAAGAGCTCTGTGTGACTCAAAAAGCCTGCTTACTCCTTTAGCAACAGAGTTTGGGCTTTATCTATTTGAAAATGGTGGAGGACTTGTAACTAATACAGTCCAGTACAGGTAAGAATCCGTTTGCATTCTTATTCAGCGGACGCAATGGTGGCAAATGAACCTGACTTCTCTGCCACCTATTTTGGGTCTGTTTAGTGTTTATCTCTGGACCTTTTTCAAGTGATTAAAGGCCTCCTTGGAGTAGGCTCTGGAGTGCAACGGCTTTGAGCCTTCAAAGGCCTGCTGTGACCACTTTGCGGGACATTTTGCGGAGGAAGTCGCTCGTATCTGTGCCAGTCTAGATGCCACTGTTGTGACGGCGGTGGGAGAGGCCAGTGCACCGTCTGGTCATGTGTTCGCTGGGTTCTTTCCAGCTTGTGTGGACGTGGACAACCTGCTTGGCGGATTGAGACTCTGGTTACTTGCTCCTTGGATCCTGTTTTAGGACATCAGCCAGGACTGGGCTGGATATATAGAACTTGGAGGTGGTTAACGCCTCCATGAGGGATGGCGTGGTCCCTACTGCTTTGAAGGAAGCAGTGCTGAGGCCACTCTTGAAGAAACCAAGCTTAGATCCTACAGTTTCTGATAATTACCGCCCAGTGCCCAACTGGCCTTTCTTGGGCCAGATGCTGGAGCATGTGGTGGCTCCTCAACTCGGGGCAGTGCTGGATGAAACCAATTATCTAAATGAGGCTTCCCCAACCTGCTGCCTGCCAGATGTTTTAGACTTACAACTCCCAGCATTCCTGACCATTGGCCATGCTGCCTGGGTCTGATGGGAGTGGAAGTCCAAAACATCTGGAGTGTTACCAGGTTGGGGAAGGTTGACTTAGATCCACTCCAGGCTGGCTTCAGGCCCGGTTTTGGATGGAAACGGCTTGGTCCCCCCCGTGGGTGACTTACACCAGAGGATGGACGGTGGCACGGGCGTTGCAGCCCCGTTGGTTCTCCTGGACCTCTCCACAGCTTTCTATACCATCGACCGTGGAATCCTGCTGGATCGCTCATCTGGGTTGGGCCTGGGAGGCATGGTGGTTCTGGCCCGTCCTGGAGGAGCAGTCTCAGAAGGCGGCGCTGGGGACTTCTGTTCCACCCCATGGCCATTGGCCTCCTATGGGTCTATTCTGCCCCCTATGCTTTTTTTTAACATCTGCATGAAACCACTGAGGGGAGTCATGCGGAGGATTTGGGATGAAGGGCCATCAGGTATGCAGATGATAAAAACGCCTCTCCCATTTCCACCTGGCACACCCCAGGGAGGCTGCGGAATTCTTGAATTGGTGTCTGGGGCCTGTTTTGGATGATGGTGAGCAAGTTGAAACGTATTCCAGGTGGGACAGCAACACTATGGGTAGGGAAATCAGCTTGCTCCGGGGGAGGCTTATATCTTGTCTAGATAGGATTGTGCCTGCTCCGAGTGACTTCAGTACAGCCGACAGGGAGTTCCCCTAGACTCTGTGCTAACGTGGAAAACTCAGGTAGTGCTGGTGGCCAGGTGTGCTTTCTACCAGGCTGGTACACCAGCCGCGCACCTCTCCTGTGTGACTTCGCCACAGTTATCCCAGTCCTAGTGACATCCAGACTAGACTACTGTGATGTGCTTCACATGGAGCTAACGGGCGATCTGGAAAATTCAGCCAGTGCAGAATGCAGCAGCCCCAGTGTTGGCGGGGGCCGGGTGGTTGGCTCATGTGGACACCTACACTGTGCCAGCTGCACTGGCTGCCCATTTGTTTCTGAGCCCAATTTAAAGTGCTGGTTTTGATCTTTAAAGCCTTTAATGGTTTGGGACCTAGTTACTTGAAGGTCTGTCTTCACCCCTATCAACCTGCCCGCACTTTGAGATCACAAACTGGGGCACTTCTCATGTGCCTGCCGTTAAGAACCATCAGGCTGGCAGGCATGAGGGAAAGGGCTTTTTCAGATGGTGGCCCCATAGCTGTGGCATGCACTTCCCATTGGCCTTTGAGAGGCCCTCTTCTTACATGCTTTCAGGAGGGCCTTAAAGACCCATTTGTTCTCCACGGTTTTCTTATAAGAGAGGATTTATTGAACTGTTTGTTGTTGTTTTTCTGGATTTGTTTATTGGTTTTAATATTTTTCTGGGTTGGAGTTTTAAATCATGTGGGGTTTTTTTTTAGCACTTTTTAAATTGATGTTTCATTGTGTTGACATTTTGTTGCAGTTCAGGAGGATTTTCACCTTTAAAGGTGTCATATAGAATCTTTATATAAACAAATCTATACCATGCTGCTACAAAAATGTGGAGGCAGCACAGAAGAGGGAGGTCCATAACGCACTGCCCAGTGTCCTGTCTCCGAGACCCTGCTGCCCTCCCTCCATTTCCTAATAATGCTCCTCTTTTTCCTGGTCTCTGTTACAAAACACTCTCCACAAATCCAAGCATCACTATGTAAATGTGTGGGTATTTTAATGAACAACATTATTATTTAGTCTACAGCGCAGAATTTGGTTTTCTGATCTGGCCCAGAATACATTCAGCCTTGCCTGTGTGAGCCCATCTATCCTGGCATCTTGCCTCATTCCTTGCCCCTCATCAAATGTGTCACCCTGTCCATTCTAGGCTCATTCCACCTTCTCTCCTCTTAGCCAAATCCCATATTCTGTGAGGGATTGTACCTGCAGCTCTGGAACTCTCTTCCTCAACATATATGACTGGAGAAATGCATTATTTGGGATGTTTATGCGTCTGTTTGAAGTGTCATATCGCTTAACCGTTTTGTCTGCAACTGCCTCCTGTGTGTTGCCTGTCAGTGATAGAGTGTTTAAAATAAACCTTTTTAAAAACTCAAAAAACAAAACAAAACCTAGCCCTATGCAATAAAAGCAATAGCATGGAATCCAATGGTGACCTTGTTTTTTTGTTTTTTTTGCCCATGTTTTGCTGAGTTGGGGAGTGTAACAGGGATACGGTTGTATTGCATCAAGTGAACGAAGAACCACCTCTAGCTTTTGTTTAACTTATCACCTACAATAGAATCATAGGCCGGGTTTGCACATCACTTTTAAGCCCACAGAGGCTCTGAAGCCTCTGTGGGCTTAACGTTGCCCCACGCCCCGGCTGTGTCCGACTAATCGTCGGGCACCTCGGGGGTCTAGAGGCACCGCCTCTCCCCTCTTCCTCCCACACTGCTCCCGTAGGTATCCTAGGGCAGTGTTCTCCAACCTTGGGTCCCTAGATGTTTTTGGCCTACAACTCCCGTCATGCCCCAGCCAGCTATGCTGGCTGGGGCATGCTGGGAGTTGTAGGCCAAAAACATCTGGGGACCCAAGGTTGGAGAACACTGTCCTAGGGGACACCACAGGAGCACTGAGGAGTGTAGATGACAGCTCCCAAAAGGGCCCAAGTGGCACTTTTTGGCAGCTGTCAGAGGGTCACTGCCCTTGCTCGGCGGGGCCACTACTCAGCTGAGTTGTGGCCCCACCAAACAAGGGCAATGAGCCCCATGCCGCTGCATCTCCTTGAGAGGAAACGCAGCTCCACGAGCCCTTTTGTTTGGGCCCTATTCTCCCTCCCGTCAAGATAAACTTGAATCCTGCTTCTGCCTTCTATTGAAGGCAGAACCCCTTTCAGCCTGAGGGCCAAAATCAATTTCAGAGAAGCTCTTGGGGGTCACATTCCAGTGCTGGGCGGGGCCAAAGGCAAAAAGGCCAGGACCCCAAAATACCAGCATATTTTAGCTTTAAAGCTCTTGAGCGCCAGAACGTGGTGCAGTGGTTAGAGCACTGGACTGGGACTCGGGAGACCCATTCTAGCCCCCACTCGGCCACGAAGCTCACTGGGTGACTTTGGCCCAGTCACTGACCTTCAACCTAACCTACCTGACCTCACGGGGTTGTCATGAGGATAAAATGGAGTGGAGGAGGATTATGTAAGCCGCCTTCGGTTCCTTTCAGGAAAAAAGGCAGGATATAAATATAATTAATATTCCAGTTAGTAGCTAATGAGACACATTTCAACCTTTTAGAATGGGGGGCAAAGCCTGCACAAAAGTCAGGAAACTACCAAATGGTTGATGATAGGGGGAAAGGCCCTCCGAGCAACCCTAGCGGGCTGGATTTGCCCCCCGCCCAACCCCGAGATCCTGCTCCCTGATCTAAGGCATTATTAGCTGCCACTGCCAGGCTGGTGTCACCTGCGAGGGCAATGAGCATCCACTCTGTTCCCTCATTCAAGTCGCCCATGAAGACGCGGAACATCACTGGACCCAGGTTGAAGCCTGTGGCACCCCACGTGCCTCTCTGGCCTGAGGAGCCATCAATGGGTGCTCTTTGGGTACAGCCCATCAGCCAGCTAATCGCTGTTTCTTAATGGGCCTTGCTGGCCAGAAGAAGGTGGTTTTAAAAGCGCACCAATGACTCATAATGGCTGGTGGATACTAGCTCTCATGCTGTAGTCCCAAGCCAAGACCTCTTCAGATACGGTAGTTTGGTCCTTCAACCGTGAAGGCGCATTCTTCTAATATAGAGGACAATCTCCCACAACTTTAGTTTGAAGGCAGGTGGACCTGTCCTTTGGGGAGTTTGAAGCTCACCGTTTGGTCGCAGGCGCTTTAAAACAGCCTCTACTACCTGGTGGCTTATAAAAACCACATATTCACTCCTTCGCTATGTCATCTGCATGGAACGGAAGGCTCAAATTTGAAGTACCTATCTTTGGGCACAAGGTGGCAGTCATGTTGCAATAATTGGAGCATTAAAAAGACCAGACAGGGTTATCTGTGGAATGAGGTGAGATTTTTTTTTTTCTTGCAGGAATTCTCCAAGTAAGTTTGCCAAAAGCAAAAAAGGGGCTTGGTGTGTGCACTCATGTGCAACTCAAGACAAAATGTACAAGCTTGTCTCTTCCTACCCCAACAGGAATCTACATATCTCTCAATCCTCCCCCCCCCCCCCGTTATTTTCAGAGAAGGAGCAGAAGTGACTACAGTAGTGAGGCTGGGCCTGACTGAACCTCAACCGGAACCTTATCCTGTAAATGGACTGTATTTTAAAAACCTGTAGGCAGCCCCCAACTCACACACTCTGACCTGACAAGCCACCATGGGTAACCAGCCCATGGTGGGTTGCTGTGTTGTACGAACCCAACAGTTTCTGCAGGGTGGGTTATTTTTCATGAGCAAGCCACCCTGAGAACCCATGGCTTGTTTTAGGGTTGTTCTTGCCCACGATGGGTGGTTGTGTCATCCGAGCCCGGCAGTGCGACTTCATCATGTGTTGTTGGGAAAGGCCACTCCGGAAGAGTGGCAAAAAAAACCCCACCACTCGCTTTCGTGATCTCGCCAGTGATGGCCCTTCCACCGATGCTAAAATGGCACATTGGAAGGATGGTCACTCATTCCTCTGTGGTTTTTGTTTTTTCCGGAGCCTCAAAAAAGTGCAATTGGGGTCGGGGGTTCTTTTCTTTTTTCAGCCCCTGAAAATTGCGCTTTTGTTTTAATATATTGTTTTGGACAGTCCTTTGCAAGTGGGCACATACAGCTGGCCAGTATGTGTAGCCTTGCCCGGTCAACTTCCTTGTCTGTTTCAGCTGTCAAAAGGGAGAACTGCATATAGGTGAATTTGCACAGTTGCCAGGGATCAGGTGCCTGGCTGGCCATTGAAAAGCCCCGGTAAAAGGGGGGGAAGCGGCAAAAGTAGGTGCACCAAAAGGAGGTGGGGGCAGCATCACTCACTCGGCGATGGAATCCTCTTGATTTTAATTGTTGTACTGACAGTTCGCGATGTAGTTCTCGATGTCTTTTCAACGCTTCCACAAGTCTTCAGCTACTCCAGAAAGTGGAGATACCCCTCCCTTGCCCTTTACGGGGCTCCTTTTCGGAGCACTTACTGCTTCAGTTACCTGACAGGTTCTTTTAGGGAAAAAATGCAGAAATATATGCAAATGTAATGGCTGGGAAGTAAATGGAGGGGAAACTTGTTGTGTGCCTGCAGTAACTGCTCCAAAAATGTGGGGGGAGTGAACATCTCCCCTTTCTGGAATAGCTGGAGAGTCAGGGAATTGTGGAAAAGGTGGAGGACACTGAGAAGTGTCCGTTCAACACTTAAACTCAACAGGATTACATTGCCAACAGGATTACACCGTTTCGAGCACCTTTTGCCACTTTCCCTTTACCGATACTTTTCAGTTGACAACTAGGCACTTGGTCCCTGGCAACTGTGCACAAATTCTCCTATATGCAGTCTCGCCTTGCCCTCCCTTTGACAGCTGAAACAGACAAGAAAATTGACCAGGCATATCAGATAGCCATAAGTGCCCACTTGCAAAGGGCCAACAAACAAACAAAAATTTTTTTTTAAAGTGCAATTTTCAGGGATTGCAAAAACTAAGGGGGGGGGAACCTCAATCCCCAATTACACATTTTTGTGGCTCAGGGGAAAAAAAAACAAAACAAAACAAAAAGCAATGGGGGTGAATGAAAAGGGCTAGTGATCAGAGCAGGAAGGGGGAGGCAAGGCAAGTTCTGCCGCGAAGGACACTGGGACATGTGCCAGAGCCGGATGGAGGACTGAGGGGGAGAACAACCCAAGGTAAGCCCAATTGTCTGTTGGACATACTGTGGGCTGTTCAGCGAACAACCAATCCACTGTGGCTCATTCGCAGGGTTGACTTAGCATGACATGTGAACCTGTCCCATATCTGCCCCTGCGGCATTATTCATTTCGAGACGGGCCAGCCTTCCCCAGCGTGGTGTCCTCCAGGTCTGTTGGGAGTGCAGTTCCCATAATTCCCAGCCAGCACGGGGAAGGCTGTAGATGCACCTTGTTGGAAGATGTGCACCCCACGCCACAGCACCTCCCAATTTGACCCTATTAGTCTATTCTTAAGCGACAACGGTGGGCTCGGACCCCTGACCCGCACCTGCCCCAATTCCAGCTTGTTGCAATTTTCACGTTCCTTTTTCGGGGTGAAAATAGATTCCGCTCAATATATATATATATACCGACTTTACCACTAGGCCCCTTTGCAAAGCTTGCTCGGACTATCATTTTTGCAGCTGAAGGCTGTCAGCTGCCCTGTCACAGCAGCCCGACTGATCTTTTAGAGTCTGCTCGGCCTGCTCGGCCTTCTGAAGTGAGGTAGATAGCAGTAAGGAACAGACTCTTCTTGGTCATGGCACCTCACATGTGGAACGTGCCACCCCTCATGTCTACTGCTGACTTCTAGAATGAATCGGATGTTGCTTTTCTCTCTTCTGCTTTGAATGCAAACAGATGTTATTTCTAAAGCGTAACAGCAGTCGTTTCATTTGTTGATTTTTGTAGGCTTTATTGCACCTTATGAGGCACGGTATAAACTGTGTTGGATACAGATTTGTGCTGGCTCAACTGTGCTGTTGGAAGTGGACTTCCCTGCCCCCTCATCCCAAGGCAGCCTGTCCAGCCCCCTGAAAATGCTACATAGTCAGAGGTCCCTGCTGCTTGGGGGTGATTGGAGGGATCCCCCCAAATTGGGTAGAGAGAACTTTCTGCGAGTGGAGCCCTTCCTCTTGCAGGTCAATTCCTCCTGGAGAAGGCAGAGCCTGGATTCAGCCCAATATTTTTAATTGCATGCCTGCATAAATACATGGTTAGAATGGGAGAAACTCTTTGTCCTGTGTCTGACAGAGACCAGGCATCTTTGGCCATGCAGGAAAGGAGCAACACGGGACTGTCTGCATCTGGAGCAATTTAAAGACGCACCAAATGGCTGTAAAATACAGGGCTGAATGAAGGAAGCTACTTTATCCTGAGTAAGACTGTTTGTCTGTCTAGGCCGGCACTGTCTATTCTGACCGGCAGCATCAATCCAAAACCTGTTGCAGACAGGGATCTCTTCTCATCATCAACAACCCTTTTACCCGGAACTGCCAGAGATTGAACCTGGGATGCCCTGCATGCAAAGAACGTTCCCTGCCACCGAGTGATGGGACTCCCATCCAAGGCCCTGATCTGATCCCCATGTGCTCAGCTTCAGCAACGCTGCAGTAGCACCACCAAGTGTTTTCAGATCATTCACTACATCCAGCTTGAAATGTGCAGGCACGCAGAAGCTGGAGATAAGGCGTGGGCAGGCTATGTCCGCTTGGGACACCTTTATACCTTCCCTTAACTAACAGATGCAGAAGAGAAGACTGAGGGGATATGATCGCGCTCTTCAAGTACTTGAAAGGTTGTCACACAGAGGAGGGCCAAGATCTCTTCTTGATCATCCCAGACTGCAGGACATGGAATAATGGGCTCAAGTTGCAGGAAGCCAGATTCCGCCTGCACATCAGGAAAAATTTCCTGACTGTTAAGAGCAATACAACAATGGAACCAATTACCCAGGGAGGTTGTGGGCTCTCCCACTCTGGAGGCATTCAAGATGCAGCTGGACAGCTATTTGTCAGGGATGCTTTGACTTGGATTCCTGCATTGAGCAGAGGGTTGGACTCGATGGCCTTATAGGATGAAACTTCCAACTCTGTTCTATGAATGAAGCAAAATAGTCACTACTAGGCAAATTGGCACAAGTTACACCATCGGGGATGGAGAGCCTGTGCCCAACCAGGTGCTGTCAGACCAAATCCCATCAGCCCTACCAGTGTGGTCAATGGCCAGGGATGATGGGAACTGTAGTCCAGCATCTGAAGGTCCACAGGTTCCCCACACCTGCTATATACGTTGCAGAATGTTGATTCCCCCCCCCACCCAGCATACATGTAAGCTTTGGCTAAAAATTCCATAGGACACAATAAAGCAGCCTTCCCCAACCTGATGCCCTCCAGATGTTTTCAACTGCAACTGCCAGCCTTCCTGGCCATTGGCCATGGTGGCTGGGGCTGCTGGGAGTTGAAGTCCACAACATCTGCCGGGCACCAGGTTGGGGAAGGCTGCAATAAAGGGACTTTTTTTTCCTTCTACCAGAGTGGGCCAACAAAACCTGGAAAAGATAAAAACCGACGCAGAATATATAAACTCATGTGCTTGTAGATGCATATTATATCTATACACAGGCATGGTGAATACAAAGACAGAAAGATCTGGTTTTTTTTTTTCATTTTTTCTTTTTTAAAATCCTGTCTTTCTTTATTCCTCATTGCTCGTTGTATACAACTGTAAACATCCTTTTGAAAAAAATCTCCGGTCAAGCCCATTTCTCCCCCCAAAAGTTCTCAGCAACACTGTTACACTGGAAAATTTAAAAGACCAGGAACCTCCCCAAAGGAGATAAAAAGTCCATATTCCCCCATTCCCTTTCTGTACGAAAGAACCATCCTTTCCCCAATAGAAGAACATAGTTTAATCTCTCAAGTCTCTCTTGGAGTCTATACATATATATATATATATAGTTTGTTTTACAAAAAAAGAAAATTATATATATATATATTTATATATGTTCATATTTATGGAGGGTCACCAATGAGGTTTTGTGTTTGTTTTTAGCTTCTGTACATAAGACGACATCAGACAGTGCTGGACACAAAACGTGAGGAAGGTGGAGGGGGAACAGAAACCATCACTTGCCTTTTAACTAAAAATAGGTATAATAATAAGATAATCATAATAATTAAACTAGTAACCCCTACACCTGCCCTCTGACACAAAGCCCCTTTCATCCAATTGTGGAAAAATATGAGTGTGCAACCCGTTTGTTTTTCTAATTTGGCATTCCATAGGCAGAAGAAAAGTTATGACATTTACTGGTGTCCAAAGGAAGAAAACCCTCCTGTCTCCTTTTCAGGGTGCCAGGACTCCTGGGTTCTCTTGCGAAGGGCCTGGCAGGATGTAGTGGTTTGATAGGGTGAGATAGGAGCCCAGAACTCCTGGTTTCCATGTCCACTGTTGTAGCTGGTTGCCTTTCATGTCCTCAACCACCACCTCTGACAAAGAGTCAATATGAGAGATGAGCAAGGGATTGTTGTGTGCAAACATCTGCAGAAAAAGATGCACCTGCTGTCAGAAAGGAGAGAGAGAACGAACCCAGGCGTCCTGACATGCCTCCTGGGCCAGCCATGTCAATGATCCAAATGCCACATATGACAGAGGTGAGCAGAAGTGGAAGTCTGCAATTGAATTCTGCCCTTCGGATAGAAAAATCTGCCAACAAGCCAAACTCTAGTTAGTGTGAGTGTGTGTGTCTGCATGTGTGTGCAATACATCTTCCAGCGTGCTACAGAGCCCTTGTGTGTTCGCGGTGTGTTCCATGTGCCTACGATGCCCAGTTCAACATCTCGGAGTTCACTGCCCCTTTCTTGGTGTGGGTCAGCGCGAGCCAACCCAGGAAGTCTTATCCCTTCTGTCGTGCACCTGGACCATGGTAGTCCCCGCATGTGGGAATCGCCCGCCTCGGACCTTTCCCCTCGTTCCAAACATCTGTTTGAATATTTGTTTGCCCGGTTCGGGAAGACGGGGGTCAGGGTTGAAAAACCAGGGTGGCCCCACCACCTCAGTGGCGGGACGGTGGAGAAGAGCGCAGCAGACCCTGCCGCGGGTTTTACAAGGTGCCGTGCTGCGACTCGTACTTGGAGAGGATGCTGCGGTAGCGGGTCAGTTCCTGGCGGATGTTAGCCACTTCCTGCCGCAGGACAGCGTTCTCCTTCTCCAGGAAGGCCGCCCGGACGGTGATCTGGTTCTCTTTCAGCCGGCGGGCATCCCGCGAGCGTTTCGCTGCCTCGTTGTTCTTGTACCGCCTGTTCCAGTATTTCTCATCCTGGCCCAACAAAGGGAGGCAGAAGAGAAAAAGACAGCGGGTTAGAGAAAAAGACAAAACACAGACACGGTGCACCAGAAAATGCTGACACTCTCCTCTAGAACATCAACCCTTCACACAATCCACACACCCAAGCACAGTTCCAGAGTAGGCTTGTGAACAGTTGCTTTGACTTGGATTCCTGCATTGAACAGGGGGTTGGACCCGATGGCCTTATAGGCCCCTTCCAACTCTACTTTTCTATGATTCTCTTTCTTAGGCCACTGATGTTCCATGAATGACTATTTAGTATATGAATATCCCACCTTCATCCAAGGAGCTGAAGGCAGACGGTTCACAGGAGGTCTCTCCATCCAGCCACTGACCAGTTCCAGACCCGCTTAGCTTCAGCAACCTGACTGCACTATCTGCCTTCAGACCACGTTCTGGGCTTATAATAGCGGCTAGCACAGGCAGGAAGGCTACTGACTTTGATGGCTGACTTGCAAGTCTGCTACCTGTGGTTCTTAAAGAGGGTGTGTGTCCCCCTAAAGATGGGGTTTTGGTCCGTGTCTGTGGGGGTTTTTTTGCACCTAATGCCTATAAGCTCCCTATAGATTGAGCCTCTCTCAGCCTGAGGGTCAAATTCAATTTTGGAGACGCTCTTGGGGGCCACATTCCAGTGACGGTGGTGCCTCAGCCCAGGCAAAGGGGGTAGGGTCAAAAATACAACACACACACCCCAGCATACTGTTGCTGTTAAAGCTCTTCTTACTGCCTGCAACTAAATCATAGGCAAGGAATTCCAACCTTTTAGAATGCGGAAGAGACTGCACAAAAGCTGGGAAACCACCACATGATCACTGGTTGCTGGAAAGAGGCTGGGGGCGTGGTTATCTGGGGACCCCCGGAGGGCCAGATCTGACCCGCCAAGCCTAGGTTCAGCACCCCTGTTATGGAGACTGTGCCGATTCATTAGGCCAAATGGGCAGCCTGGGGGGAATCGGTGGCACAAGTCAAAAGAAGAACTGGACCAGGATTGTGGCACAAGTTCACCCAGCATGGCGTAGTGGAATAAGTGTTGGACCGAGGAGACCTGGGTTCAAGCCTCCACTCAGCCACAAAGCTCAGAGGGTGACTTTGGACCAGCCACTATCTCCCAGTCTGGGAGGGCTATCGCATAGCCTTGTGGGGATACAACAGGATGGGGAATGCTGTGGGCTCGTTCCAGGAAGGATAGGATAAAAATCTAACCAACGATCTTCCCTCCTTCCCAAAGTGCATTTTTGGTGCCTCTTGTTTTTCTGGTTCATTTCTGCTTTCATGCTAACTCCCATTTGCTGGAACTATTCTCAGTGCCTGCAGAGATGAGCACATCTGAGCATATGCAGAGTGCCTCTATTGCTGCTGACCATCTCCTGTGTTTGAGGGGCAAGGCTTCTGGATTAAGGCTAAGATACAGCTCTTAAAAAAAAAAAAAAAAGCTCGCCATTTCCTGTATGCAGCCAACACATTGTTTTGGAATCTCTGACAGACACACACGTTCCCCAAAGGCCAGCACATAAATCCTAAAGAACACATGCATAGTCATGCACACACACCCTTTCATGTCATCACTTTCCAAAATACACACACGCACGCACGCACGACTCCTTCGAAGAGGACACACAGAGCCAGATAATCAGGCATACCCAAAGGCTCAGAAAATTGATTCCCTCCGACAACGCGTTCCCCAGAAGCACGTGACTCGTAATGCTGTCACTCTGCAACAGGCACACAACATGCCCTGCTTGACTCCAGGCACACATTCACTGGGTTGGATCCAGACTTAGTCGTACTTAAGAATAGGCCTTAAGTCCCACTGATTCCAGTTGGACTACTCTGGGTATGACTAAGCCTTGATCCAATCCACTGGCCCCAAATGCCTGCACTTTGGGGGGGGGGGAACCCCACAAAAACACACTCCAGACAGACACAATTGGGGCTAAAGTAGACAAGATACTGGAAATCCACGATCGGATCTCTCATCTCTTTAAAAGAAGCTGTGGGGGTGGGTCTGGGCTGGGACCATGGTGCTGGAAGAAGAGGGGCTAAATCTCATCCCCATGAAGTTTTCCTGATACATCCCCCCCAAGATTCCATTTAAGGGGGGAAGTATATGTTGGCCTCAACGGGGCAAGCAGCAGCTCCAGTGGAGGAGAGTTTCATAGATTCCTAGAGTTGGAAGGAGCCTACAAGGCCATCGAGTCCAACCCCCTGCTCAATGCAGGAAACTAGAGAAGGGGTCTCCCATCCAAGTAATAACCAGGCCTGACCCTGCTTAGCTTTCCACGCTCAGACAAGCTGAGCCAGCGTGAGCCACAGGCCTGATAAACCTCCCCTCTCCACCAGCACTGTGGACCTGATGCAACTGTTCTTTAAAATAAAATTTAGAAAATAAAAGATCCGATCGCGAGTCTCCAACATCTGGTCTGATTTGGACCTCATATACAAAAAAAATAAAATTCTACTAGTTACACAAAAAGCAAAGGTAGCTGTGATGGCCATTAGAAAAAAATCCAGAACCCCTAATACCGTTCTCTCTCCCTCCCTCTCTCTCTCTCACACACACACACACACCAAATTCACAAAAAGGCCACCTCCGATAAACAACTCACACTACTCACACATTAAAAATAATGATCAAATACATGTAGTGTGCTATTGACACGAAAAACTAAATTTGTGAATTCTGTGTCCCGCTACACAAGATCAACCTTCCCCAACCTGGTGCCCTCCAGATGGGCTGGACCACAACTCCCAGCAAGCCCCATCCCTTAGCATGCTGGGAGTTGTAGTCCAACCCATCTGGAGGACAGCAGGTTGTGGGGAAGGCTATACAAGATCACTGGGCAGACAAACCTTCCTGAAAGCCAGCCTGCACACCATGACCCATCCTCCCCTGAAGGGTGCAGCAGTGGGAGAGGGGTGTTTTAGGGTGTATTATCAATCCATGCAAGGCAACGGTGAGGCCTAACAGGCCTGGCCAACACGCAGCCTATAACATGTGCCTTGTCCTTTCTACAAAACACAGAGGGTTCATGTTGAAAAGGGTCCCTGAAGCAGAAAGTTTGAAAATCACCCAACCTGCCCCACAAAATAACACCCTTGCAGTTACTGACAAGAGTTGTTTGCTCAAAATGCCCTTACTGACTGGCCCGTTAATATTTATTAATTCACTATTTCTCTGCACACATTCAACTCTGTTCCCATGGAACAGCGTGCATTAGCTGATTGAACTTGTGTGTGTGTGTGTTTAAAGTAAATGTTCCAGTGGGTATTGGATTATTTTGCAATTCTGCCAAGGAGCTCAGAGCACTGTTTTAAAGACCCACAGAGATAAACCAGGGTAGAGCAACGCCTCCATCCACCTTTTCTGCAAATAGTGGCATTCAATTGGGAACCAGGAATTCAGGTCTCTGTGTGTGTCACTTGCATCTTCCTTTTTCTTTTTGAGCTCTCCCTAGGATTTCCTTCCCCTCAGTGGGGGAGGGGGGGAGTTCTCTGTAAGGAATCATGTGACCGCCTCACATGGGGCAGAGCTTGTAGATGAAAGTGGGCGGGCTCAGGGCAGCAGGCATGCCTACACCCACGCAGGCCAGCAAATTCCATCGATGTAGAGCACTACATGTCCACGGGCAGGATTACAGCTGGCATGAATGCGCCCTGGCCTCAGCTATCTGGATCAGGTGATGGGAGAGACCTTTTCTCGCCTGAGGCCCTGCTACTCAAAGCAGGTAACACCAGGCTAGATGGGCAAATAAACAGACGTAGTACAAGGTGGCTGCCTATGTTCCTATATTCCTCAAGGGGGACAAGGCTATCAATGGCTACTAAGCATGATGGCTATATACCGTATATGACCTTGTGTCAGGAAACCCAAGCGGAAGGGTGCTGTTGCACTCACTTGTGGGCTTTCTATAAGCATCTGATACAGGCCTGTGGCTCACGCTGGCTCAGCTTGTCTGAGTGTGGAAAGCTAAGCATGGTCAGGCCTGGCTATTACTTGGATGGGAGACCCCTCCTCTAGTTTCCTGTATTGAGCAGGGGGTTGGACTCGATAGCCTTGTAGGCTCCTTCCAACTCTATGATCTATGAAATCTAAATCTGGTTGGCCACTGTGTGAACAGAATGCTGGACTAGATAGGCCTCTGGCCTGATCCAGCAGGGCTCTTATGTTCTCTTGCTGCCAAGCTTGTTACTAACCCCTTGTCCCTAGGTAAGTGCCACAGTTTATGTTGCCTCAGTGGAGGGTCAGCTGCACATTTTTCAAACTGTTTTTATATCTATGTTGTATTAAATTTCAGTATATAATTGCCAACCAATAAAACTAACATTTTTGCTAACCAATAAAACTAACATTTAGAACACTGTATTTAGGTTTCTGTTCTGTTTTTATTCATGTAAATTGCTCTGAACAACTGGAAAAGCAGCATACCAGTATTTTACTAAATAACAGAAGTAATGATACATTCAATTCCCCAAACTGTTCAATCCCATTTGAAATTTCTCAACCCGTTCAAATCAATCGGTTGTTGAGCCAGTGCGGTGCAGTAGTTGGATTAGGAAGACCTGGGTCCAAATCCTCACTCAGCTATGAAGCTCATTGAGTTAGCTACTATCTCTCTGCCTAGCCTACCTCACAGGGTTGTTGTGGGGGGAAAATGAGGGCATGCGTGTGAGAAGAACCATGTACACTGCTTTGGGCTCCGGGGGGGGGGGGAAGTGAGATATAAATGTAATAAATAAAAAACAAACTGTGTTTATGGTGCTGTTTGTTTTTTCTTGTTAGGTTTGCTGTTAAATTTCTGTTGCGATTTATATTTTTATTTATTGAGTTTGATTTTAAACACAGGAAAGCGGGATATGAATGCCCACATTTTGGGGGGGGGGGAAATACATCCAAACTGTTTCAATTACATGGGGGTGGGGCAGGGAGGAGAGAGGTTAAAGCAAGCACCTCCTAAAAATCGTGAAGGTCACCTACCCCTGGCTGCAGTCTCTGAATAAAAGAGGCAAGGAACCTACAGTTGGGAAATGGCAGTGGCGGCGGGGTGGGGGGAGATGGGTTGTATGTACTTGCGCCAACCTCACTCACCTTCTGATCATCCGGAACCTGTATCTTCCGTGCCTTTTTCATGATGGGTTGGGGTTTGAGCTCTTCCTCAGAGAACCGATGCTTGCGGGGGTCAAAAGTCTCGTGTCCTGGGATGCTGGACAGCGCCAAGTCAGCGGGGTCAGGGTCAAAGTTCATGAGGACCTCCACTGCCTCGGGGTCCACCGGGCTGGGCGTGCTCCGGGACACGGGTGTGATGGGACCTGAGGGAGGTGAAGGGAGGCAGGAGAAATCCAGGTGAATTTCATGCAAAATGGAGCCACAAGAGGGCAGTAGCAGCACCCAGGTAGACTATCTGCAGTGCGGGCCTCTCTGCCCCACTCCTCCGCTTCCTCACGACCCCTACAGAGTCCTTTGTAAGCAAACACACACATACACACTTTAGGTATCCATCCTGACATCTTTCTTTTCTCTGCAAAGCATTCCAAGTGAGCGGCTAAAGGTTCGCAGGGCCACAAGGCATGCGTCCCCGCGAGAACGGTGAATTGGGGACACGCGGCTTCACACTACTCAGCCAGCTGCAGCTGCACACACCACGAGGATTAAAGGCAGGCTGAGGGGGGCGGCAAATTTCTGAGGATTAAACAACATCGCAAAACCCATTTTGGGAACGGCACTGCGCCGTCTGCGGTGTCCAGCCGGCCACGTGGGCCTGGCAGATCTGCTAAATGCTGAACAGATGGGGAAAGAGGCATGAGCGAGAGTGGATTCTGACAACCACGAGAGCCACGTGATAGCCGCTTTGAAAGCTTACCATGGGCCACCACCTGCAGAAATCGGGAGACGTGGCAAAGGGTGGGGCTTATTATCATGTGGCTGGAGGAGGGGAAGGATTCTCCCTCCAAGCAAAGATTAGCTTGGAGATGCGGGTTGTCAGAATCTGCTCAAGCAGAGAGTGTACAAGAGCCAAGGCCAGGAAATGCTAAGCCAATAAGGGTGCAATCCTATGCACGTTTAGACAGAAAGAAGTCCATGCTAGCTGGGTCATGCTGGGGATCGTAGGACTTTTTTCTAAGCATGCATAGGATTGTACCCTAAGTAAACTTGGCAAATCTCCTAAGAAACCAGGTGGGCGGAGTCTTAACACACACACACACACACCCCACAATCCTCACTCTAGAATCCCCTTCACATGCATACCAAATATTTGGGTTCCCATCTTTTCCCACATCACTAAAATCTGCCCTTCTCTTAACCTCACAGAAGTCAGGATATAGGGGGCTTTCCCCCAAACTCATCCCATGCCCCACCACGAACCTGAATCCTGAGAGGATTCCCATCCCTTCTCGCCCTACATGCAACTAGACCTCTCTCCCCTTGGAGACCCCTGTCCTGGGGCAGAGACACCCTTCCCACTAGGCTCCACTGCCCCAAAAGAATGCCCGAGTCCTGGCTCCCTTTGATCAACACGCCCCACACTAAATCCCTTTCTCCTTGGATAACCTAAGAGCATTTCCTCTTCACACACACACACACCTTGCTGGACTCCTCTCCTTAGATGAACCCTGAAGTCCAGGCTCCCTCTGACACCCCCACTGGACCCATCTCCTTTTGAAGAACCCAGGAGTCCTGGCTCACAGCCCCCCACCCCACCTCGGTCTCCTTGGAAAACCAAAGAATCCCAGCTCACAGCCCTCCTCCCCCTAGATTACTTACACACACACACACACACACCTCCCTGCCCCAGAGAACCTAGGATTCCTGCCCACCCCATCCCCTCACTACCAGACGGCCCACTTTGAAGAACCCAGGAGTCCCCCAGTCCCGAGAGCCCTCCCTGCATGCCACACCAGGCCCTTCAGGGAACCCAGGAGTCCTGCCTCCCCCGCACTAAACTCTCCCACTAATTCTATCCCCCTCAACTAGACCTCTCACTAATTCTATTCCCCCCCACCACTAGACCCCCCGTCTCCTTGAAAACCCAGGAGTCTTATTCGACACCCACCCACCCCCGTCTCCTTCGTGAACCCAGGAGTCCTGCCTCCCCCACACTACATCCCCCATTAATTCGATCCTCCCTCCAACTAGAGCCCCGCCTCCTTGAAAAATGCAGGCGTCCTAATCCCCACCCCACCCGCCTCCTTGGCAAACCCAGGTGTCCTCTCTCCCCCCCCACTAGACCCCTTAATAAATTCTCTCCCCCCCACTAGACCCCCATTAATTCTATCCCCCTCAGCTAAACGCCCCCATTAATTCTACCCCCCCACTAGACCCCCATTAATTCTATCCCCCTCAGCTAAACGCCCCCATTAATTCTACCCCCCCCCCGCCAGACTCCCCGTCTCCTTCAAGAGCCCAGGAGTCCTAATCCCGCGGTCTCCTTGGCGATCCCAGGAGTGCGGGCTCGCCACGCCTCCCCCCCGCGCCTCAGTCCTAACCTGCTGGAACTGCCCAGCTGGGGCAAGCGCGCGCGCGCGCGCGCGCAGGCAGGCAGAGCCAGGCCCGGAGAGGCCCGGCCGCCCTGCCTCACACCGCAGCCCCACGTGCCCGCTCGCCCCGCCCCGCGCCGCGCCGCGCCGAGGAAGGGGGCAGGCTGCCAGCTGGCAGCGAGCGCCGGAGCCGAGCCGAGCGACATGTGTTCGCAGAAGCAGGCCGAGGAACGTGAGCGGGGACAGGCGGCTCCGTGCACAGACACGAGACTGGCTGCTGCTGCTGCCGCTGCCGCCGCCGCCGGGCTTCCCAGGCGGGAGGAGCAGCCCAAGCCAGGAGCCCCGCGTAGCAGCAGCAGCAGCAGCAGCAGCAACCCGGGATTCCCCGCAGCCACCTGGCATGACAGACCCTGCAGCAGCAGACTCCCCCCCCCATCACCCCTAAAATTTGTGGAGCTCCCCCGGGAGGGGGGAAGGAAGCCTGTACCCCTGGATTCTCTGGAGGGGGGGAAGCATCTAGTTCTGTCCTCCAGGTTTCCCTCTCGGGGGTGGGGTGGGGGGCTGTTGGCATTCAGGACCCCTGGGTTCTCTAGGAGTGGGGGAGGGTAAGGAACGATCCATCGATTTGGAAGGAGGGGGTATGTGGGCAAAGGTATCCACTCCAGGACTTCTGGGCTTTCCGCAGGGAAAGGGGGTACCCAGTGGATTATTGACGGGGTGGGGTGGGGTCACCCAGGATCTCTGATGTGTGTGTCTAAATGGGGGCAGGTGGTGGCACCTAGGATTCCTGGGTGGGGGGATGGGGGGAAGCTAGTGATTTGGCATACAAGCAAGAGAATCCAGGACTCCTGGGTTCTCTGGGGGGAAATGGGCAACACTTAGTGGATGGGGTTGGTACGCAGGATTCTTGGGTTACAGATCGGAGAAATCTAAAAAGGGGGTTGGAGAGGACAGGTGATTGAAGCCTTGCTCAACCTGGTGCCCTCCAGATGTGCTGGGACAACTCCCCATGGGCATGCTGGGAGTTGTAGTCCAACACATCTGGAGGGCACCAGGTTGGATAAGGCTGGACTATTGGTATCAGGATGAATGGCTTCTCTGGGGCTGAAGAACTAGGCAGTGGTTCCCAACCTTGGGTCCCCAGATGTTGCTGGCCTACAGCTCCCAGCATACCCAGCCAGCATGGCTAATGGCAAGGGATTCTGGGAGCTGTAGTCCAGCAACATCTGGGGACCCAAGGTTGGGAACCACTGAACTAGAGGTTTGGAGAGACAGCAGGAGCGTTGTTAGCAACGGCATTTCGGACTCCTGGGTTCTCTGGCCAGGGCGTGGTGGCTATTGAGTTGGAGAGGTGAGGAAAAGGTGAGAGTCCAGAGATGTCTGGATTACATCTGTGGGAGGACTGGCAAACATGATTACCTTGAAGGGAAGGATGGAGAGCTGAGGGGCCAGGATTTCGGGGTTCCCTGGTTAGAATGGAGCCAGGTGAGTTAGGATGGGGGAGGGGAGAAAGAATGAAGTTGGGGGAAACGGGGGGGGGGGTTCACAGGTGGGAGTCTCTCCATTCACATACTGCCACTCATTGTGGATTAAGAGGGACCACCCAAATTGACCAAAACTGTATCTGTGGATGGTATCAGTCCTTTTTAATTATATCACCTTGCGGCATCAGCTTAATTACATCACTTTGTGACATCAGTGGGCACACCGCCCACTGTTAGACTGTCAAGTTGCCATTGCGACTGAACTGGGAGTCAACTCGGAGCAGCGCTGGTGTAAGAATAACTTCTTGAGTGCGGATCATTGGGGCCACGCAATCCCAAGGGTCCCGATGTGATTCACTAAGGCTGGAGTCAAGTTGTCCCACTAACTTGTTTTCCCGGTATTTGTCTCCATAACCACAAGCGCTTAAACTCCCAATCCTGTGTTGCAAACAAAACCCAAACATCTCATGATATCCACTCTCCTTCTCAAATTGCACCAAAACCACGACTCCAAATGAAAGCAGAAAAGGGTAATTCAGAATCAAAACCGGTAGGTAACTTTCACATTCAAAAGATTGTGTAAGATACTCAAACCCAAATATACGCCTGGAAAAAAAGAAACCACACCACACCCTCTACTCTCCAACTGGGAATCAAAACATACATACTTCAGGAAGCAAAGAAGTCTGAATATTATTGCAAACAAGGAGAATGTTTGAAAAGGTATTTCAGCTTCAGGGAAAGCTTCAAATATTTTCAAGAAATGGAACATTAGTTTTAGAAGCAATGGGGGGGGGGGAGAGTCCCCCTTCCAAGATAAGCAATATGATCCCCCCCATCTCAAAAGTATAATTCATGCTAACTCATGAGAGTTTAAAATAACACGTGGCCATTATTTAAACATAAGCATTCGATTTGCACATCTTTATCATTCTACTATAAATTGTATAAAGTAGCATCCTTTCCCATGTACTCTTTAATATATCCAATCCCAATTGTAACATGGGAGGGACTGACAAATTCCATACATGCTTAGCTCCAACAATGCTGCAGCATCAATTGCTCCCAGACCATTCCCTAAGATGCCTGCCTTCTCCTGTGCTCTCAACAACCAAACTGCATTGGAAAGACTACTGAAATTCCAATTATTTGTAATCTAGCTAGGTAAGCATCTAGGTAGGGACTAAAAGCAATCTTTTTTTCCCTTACAATCATCAAGATCAAAATTTGTTTTGCCTATTTGCAAGTGTGTGTGTCTGCTAGATATACACAATTATTTCAGCAACAAGGGAGAACAGATAATTTAACTAGGGTGGGGATTAGAAGTGCTAGAGGAGAAGGCCGCCATTACCTTTGCAACCAGAGGTTGGGATTGAAAGCTATTTGTAATCAGGGAGGAGATTAGAAACTCAATTCTCTCTGCAACCAGGGAGAGGGCATGAAACTGCCTTTATTCCTTGCAACTAGGGAGGATGCTACAAACAGTTCTCTCCTTATATCCAGGCTAGTGTGTTCTATGAGCCCCCAAAATATTCAAACAGGTAAGCCAAAATTTGCACTTGGAGTAATACAGTTAGAACACGTATGGTTTAACACCCAAGAAAAGTAATGTGTGAAGTCTGGAGAGAAAACTGACTTTCTTTTTTAATCAAAGGAAGAAAAAAAGAAACACTTGACATTCCCACAGCTTCTTCAACAACCATTTCCAGAAAGCTGGAGAACCACTGAAATCAGCAACCACACCTTTGCCCTTCCGCCCAACCCCTCACACCCAAAGTACAGCACAGTTTACCTGTCTTGCTGCAGTGCTGGTCATAATCGCTACCCACCAGGCCTTCGCCAGATGAAGAGCAGACGGAAGACGAAGACGCACAAGAAGCTGGACGACTAAGGTCCACCACAACCCCACTGGAAGGCGAGGCCGTGGGCTGGCTGCCCGGCGAAAAGGGTTGATGGGCCGGACTTGGTGGCAAGCCATTTTCCAGCAAAAATTCATCCAAGTCAACGTATTCAATCTCATTATAGGGCAGAGTGCGCTCCCACAGGAGGGAGCCCAGGTATGCGCAGTGCCCCGGTCGTGAAATGCTCAGGTCATCCTCCATCTTGCGCTCCTTGTCTTTGATAACACCTGCAATGGAGCACAAAGGGGGGCAGGAGAGGAAAACTTAGATTAAGGAGCAAGAGTTATGGGTTAAGAAACATATTAAGACCAGGGATCTAGTGGGATGCAACCAGAAAGAGGCAAGAAGCAAAGCAGAGAGAGGCTAGCAAGCTAGACCTGAAAGACTTCACATTCATTCTCTTTTGTAATGTGGTAAATTTGAGATTTGCTCGTTAGGGACCAGTGGAGAACCTGGAAAACCCTATCAAAATCACTGATAAAAAACCTCTTAGTCATTAAGGAAGGGGACTCAATAATAATTACCGTATGTTTTTGTTAAAGAGCAGAATGTTGTTGTTATTGTTATTAATCAATATAATCAAACAGTGTTACTTATTACTACTACTATGACACTATTTATTTGGTTGCCTTTCAGGGTAGAAGCCCTCCCAATGTGGCATACTATCAGTATATATATGGTGCCTTACAGAGTTTTATGATAAAAAAAGGACAAACCCTTGCCCCAAACAGCTTACAATCAGAAGTGAGGACAACAAGTGAAGGAGAGAGGATGGGGAAACAATGAATGAACAAAGCAAATGCCGCTACAAGTATTTAGGCTTTGTTACAGTTGGGAAGGAGGATTTAAGGCAGTGTTCTCCAACCTTGGGTCCCCAGATGTTTTCGGCCTACAACTCCCAGCATGCCCCAGCCAGCTATGCTGGCTGCGGCATGCTGGGAGTTGTAGGCCAAAAACATCTGGGGACCCAAGGTTGGAGAACACTGATTTAAGGGTTAAGCCAAAGTAGTTTAAAAAAGAAAGAAAATACAGTTTATGGGGAACCAAGTATGGTTTTAGTGCAGATATATGAGCCTGCCCTAAGCGGAAATCTATCTCTCCAGAAGCAGAAAGCTGGCTCCAAAACATAAAACTTCAATCCAGTATTGTGTGTTTTTTTTTTGCTGTTGTTTTTGCCAAAATTTCCATTTACATTTCTGTAATGTGAAGGTCTCAACTAGATTTCGGAAAGGTAAATACAAAGCATGAGCTTTTGATTGACAAATTTTCCTTGCCAAAAGTCATCCCGGGTCTAGTTACAGCAGAGGAGTGTAGCCGAAGGAGTCAAAGCTCAATTGGTTCTCTGGGAGGTGTGCCTAGTGGTATATAAGAAGTGTGTGCCAGTGAGCACTGTGCCGTCGAAACCTGCGAGTGTGCATGTGATCCTTCGCATGGCGCTAACTCAATAAAGGAGATTACTGAGATTACCTGGTGAGGGTAGATGCACAGATTACCTATCCGTCCACAAGTCTGCTTTCATGTCAATGTACAAAAGATAAAATAAAATCTTTCTGAGTCAGTGTTAATCACCATATCTGTACAGTGAGTTTTGCAAGTGGAACAGCAACAGATTCTACAGTGTGGGGTGTCGGGTGTGGAAGGCGATTTGGGGGATTGATGACTTTCAGATCACCAGATCTTGATGTGCAGAGATTTGGCTATGGGCATGCAATGTGACCCCAAGCACCACAGGGCTTTTAGGAGTCCTGGGCAAAGCACTACTTAACCTGGACATGCAAACCAAGAATTCTCTTACACTAGCCTTCCCCAACACGGTAAACTCCAGAGGTGTTGAACCACAACTCCCAGCATGCCCCAGCCGGCCATGCTGAATGGACTATGACATCCTTGCACTGTGTGTTTGCATGTGGGGCTGTGGCTCAGTGGCAGAGCACCTGCTTTGCATGCAGAAGGTCCCCGGTTCAATCCCTGGCAGCTCCAGATAGGACTGGAAAAATTCCTGCTCAAAACCCTGGAGAGCCACTGCCTGTCAGTATCAGCCATGCTGGGCTACATGGACTAAGAGGCTGACTTGGTATTGTGAAGGCTAAATTATATACGTCCCTATATGTGCATCTTCCTGGACCGTGTGGGCCAGTGAGTATTGATCTAGTGGTTCCTTACATTCTTATAGTCAAAGGGCTCCAAGCAGGGAACATGATTCTGCTAGAACAGTATTCTCCAACCTTGGGTCCCCAGATGTTTTTGGCCTACAACTCCCAGCATGCCCCAGCCAGCGTAGCTGGGAGTTGTAGGCCAAAAACATCTGGGGACCCAAGGTTGGAGAACACTGTGCTAGAATGTAACACTCCTCATTTTGCATGGTCCTGATCTACAGCCACAGGCAGACTGTACGAGTGAATGAAGGACAGGCTAGAAAAGGGACAGACATATTAGAAGATCGATACTCTGGGGACTGAGAGCTGCGAAAACTCAAGAGACGGCTTCCCAAGGCGGTGGAGATGCTGCCAGAACTTGCCTGGGCCCCATCACTATCTCTACAGTCCCGGACGTCTGCATGCCGTTCACCAGCAAAACGTGAGCAGTCGCCTCACCTCAGCTGACCCCGCGCTCAGCCACGCTTGATTAGGTTCTCGGCTCTCCCGCTCCCTTGGAGCTCTGTCAGCCCATCTGCCTGCCTGAATCCCTTTAGCCCTCCACCACTCCTTGGCCTGGGCAGGGCAGCAGCCACAGGGTGACCCTGGTGTGTTTGTGTGGGAGCACGCTTAGTGCAGAGGCAGAGGCAGATCCAGCTGGCATCTCTCCTGCGCTGGCATGCAAAAGGTGCCGGTTCTCCACCCACCCCAACACCAACACACACAGCCAAACGGCAAGGGAGATTCCAACTGCCAAGTTCTCTCCTCTTCATTCAACCCACACCGAAGGATCCAGGAGTTCCAGGCCTTCCCAGTTCTCAGTAGACCTCCCCGAACCCGGTGCCCTCCAGATGCATTGGGACTACAACTCCCAGCCAGCAGGGAGTTGTCATCAAACGCATCCGGGGGGGGGGGGGGGGAGGAACGGGGATACCAGGCTGGGGAAGGCCCAGACTGACTCCCTCACAGTGCTTGCATTAATGAGGGGGCAGATGAGCCCATTCCCCCATTACCTTCCACAATGGCCTACTACTGTTTCTAGAAGGCTACTGGGGCAGATATGCATGATTTGGCTAAAATTGGGGTGGGGGGGTGGGGCTTGTGGATTGAATTAAGTCCCCCCCTGCCCGGCTGCCTTTTCTGCCATAATCCCAGTCCTCCCCCTCGCCCCATTTTGCCAAGAGCCCTCACTCCAGCTCAGGAGACTTCACTCTCCAACACTCAAGCCAGCGTTCTGGCTGCCAGCCTCATCTAGGCCTCTCAAGCCTCGAGGGTAGTGCGATTTACAGGCCAAAATTCTCCTGAAAGCGCCCAACCCTCTGCACGAGGCTCAGGCAGCCCTGGGAGTGGCACGCCATACCTGAGCCCTGACTCTGCCTGGACACGTGGAAGAGAAGTCTGGGACCAGCTGACAGGCTGTGGTGACACTAGCCTGGCACCCCGAAACTGGGTGGGTCACCCACAACGCCCCATGGACTGTCTAGGTTAAACCTGCACATGGCTCCCAACCCCGGGCAGCTGCCCTGTTCTGATTTATCCCAGGTCATTCTCTCTCTTCCCCTTATCTTCCAGTCCAACCCTCCTGCCCCCCACAACAAATATCACCAAAAAGTCAGTGTCACTCAGGAGGATCGTGTGTTAGAAGCTGGCAGCTGCGAGATACTGGTTCAAGTCCTGGCTCAGCCACTGGACTCACCAAGGCAGCCTTGGGCAAGTTGTTAAGCCTCAGTTTTCCCCATCTGTAAAATGGGAATAATAATGCACTACCTTGACACGTCTATTTTGCTGATAAAGGGGACTGCTCATGGGGATAAATGATCACAAAGAACATGGCACACACAGAACACTGTTGAAATTTTTATAAAATATGTAGAATGATATAGTACATAAACAACATTACAAGCATTCTGTCACCATTACCTCTAGTCCCAATTCTTAATTCATTTAGGGTGCAATCCTATCCATGTTTCGATAGGAAAACATGCATAGGATTGTGCCCTTACTTTATTTAAAATATTTCTAGGGTGCCTTTCAGGGCAGAACCGCTCTCAGAAGCCCTTAAGCACACTGATTCTTCACAAGCCTGCAAGCCCCTCTCACCACTTCCAATTATTGGCCTATGCCCCTAATCTTTGAAAGTGCCTCACCTTCACCACAGCCAACTTTATCTAAATGAGATAAAGCTAGATATGGAGCTGTAAGACTTGTCTTCAAATCCTGCCTCTGCTAGGGACCTGTCAAAGAAGCTACCATCTCAAGCCTCAGTTTTCCTCATCTGTGCAATGGGAGCAAACACCACACTAGACTCTGCGGGAGCTGTTGTAGGGATGAGAACTGATTTCGGACTGCGGAGCCACTCTAGGAACGACGGAATAAAATAATAGCATCTCCATCCACCAGTGCTTGATATTCAGGCTGCAACCACATGCACGCTTACCTGAGAATAAACTCCATTGGGTTTGGTGGGAACTGACTTCCAAGTAAACATGCATAAGGTCAAGCTGCATATCACACTGGAGTGTGTCCCAAAAAAACCCAAATGAAAGAGTTCACCCCACAAACAAACCCGGAAACCAGGATCAGGTTAGTTTCTTAGTGTCTGGAGTCATCAGGAACAGATTTTGTGCCTCTCCCGGTCAGGCCTGTTGCCAGGGGTGGGCTGGTGGGGCTAGCCCCCCAAATTTTCTCTGCCCACTAATTTTTTTTTAAACAAACAATTAAAGAACAGTTCACAATTTTGTCTTTAAAAGGCCTGCAAACCAGATGAACTGCCCCCCTACTTTTTTGGCACCCCCCAGAACTTTTAAGCTGGCTACTGGCCTGCAGTTCCCCCCCCCCCACCTTTGCACTCTAGCTGTTTACTTTCTCTTCTACAGAGACATGGTCCCCTTTCACTTCCTACAAAGAAAAGCAAAACAATGCACTGGGAGAGAGGGCATAAACCCAGCCTTAAACTGGCTCCCACTCAAATAAATAAATAATAAATAATCCTGGACGGGGTGGGTGGGAGAAGTACATGTGCAAAAATGTGTCACTTTGTGCATGCACAGTGCATTGCATTCTTGTAGGGGGTTGCAACATACATGCCCCCCTTACACACACACACACACACACACACACCCTGTCTCAAGGATGGGTATATATCGCTAGCAAGAGAACCACTATTACATTTTTAAAAACTACAATAAATTGACACACACACCCGCATACAGTCCTGACCCACCTGCTGTGCGGGTGCCGGCTCCCACTCCCCAAATCTTAACCTGGCTTACTAGGCGGCGCTCATGCCACAAGCAGCTCTCCCTGGGGTGGGGTGGGCTTCCCCCTTATCAGTCACGGCAGAAAGTGCCAAGAAAATACCCACCGTCGGCGTCGGTGCGTCCGCCTCCCATCTTGTCTGCCAGCCAGAAGCCAAATGCCAGCTTGTGGACGGCGGGCTCTTCTCACCACTCTTCTCCTTCCCTCCTCCCTCCCTCCCTCCCTCTGTGGGGCGTTGACCCCGGGTGGCACCCTGAATGCCCCTGTGATGTACCAGCCGCCGCCTCCCTCCTTGCCCTTCGTTGCCCGCTCGCTCGTGCGAAAAGACTTTTGAGAGTGTTTCCTGGGGCGAAGCTCGACAGCGCGCGCGCCCGCACGTTTCGCTCCCTCCTGCTGCGTCCCGTGGCTGGGCTGTGTGCAGCTTTAAGGGATTTACTGCTGCCAGCAGCAGATGTAAGAGTGTGTGTGCGCGTGTGCGCGCGCGCGCATGTACAGAAACGCCGCTTGGTGGATCACCCTGGAAAACCCTGATGAGTTGGCACCTCTCCAGCAACGAGAACCCAAACCCAACGAGTCCTGGCTCCCAAACATTCCCCTCCCCTCGGCTCATGAAGACCCTTATTTCCTTCCCCCCAGCCTCCTTCCACACAATTTAGGACTTCTGGATCCGAACACCCCCGTCCCCAGTCCAACCGAACCCACGAGACTTCACTGCCCAACATAACCCAGGAGTCTTGGACAGCGCTCCTCCCCCCCCCAACTCCCAAGTCCATGACAGCCACTTCCTTCCTGTCCCCCCCCCAAAACACACAGAAAACCTGAGCCCTCTCTTAACCCTCCCGATCCGTTCTTTTCATATTATTATTATTATTATTATTATTATTTAACTATCAGAATTGCCTGCCTGCTTTACCAAACGCGGAAGGAGGTGTGCAAGGCACTCAGGTATACACTTAAAAACATAAAAATCAGAATCTGGAAACCAGAATTCAAGACTCCATTAAAAACCACCACAACAGCAGCAGCAGCAGCAACAACAGACTTAAAATACAGAGCATCTCTATAGACCTATGGCAGCAGAGATCAGCCTTCTCCAACCTGGTGCCCTCCAGATGTTTGAGACTTCAACTCACATCAGCCCCAGCCAGCAAGGCCAATGCTGGGGAATGCTGGGAGTTGTAGTCCAAAACATCTGGGGGGGGGCAGGTTGGGGAAGGAATCCATTCCTCTCTCAGACAACCCAGAAGCCTGACTCCTCCTACATCCTATCCCATTAGAGGCCTTCACCCTCCTTCTCCAGAACTCCTGGCTCTCTCGCCTGCAAAACTAGACCCTGCTGCACCTCTGTACCTTCAATAAGATCCCATCTAGAAGGAAAATGGGGATCCATCCCTATGCATATTTCAGTCGGATGAGACCACCACGGGCAGATCTTTGCAAATAAGTCCATCAACATTTCTGATGAAGCAAATGCCTTTTGTTAGGAACTCTCATGGTGCAGGTGGTAGTTAAAATGAAGGGGGAGCGTTTCGTGGATTTGCGGGGCGGGAGGGAGGTGACTTGAAATGGGGATACTGCATTAGCAGCAACACTCCCTTTATTCTCCCGGCTCCCGGCCCCAAATCCAGACAGAAAAAGGCAGAAGTGAAAGCAGGCTGAGTGTTGAAATTTTGAAGGCCATCTGGATGGAAGTGGAGGTAGAATGGGAGTATATAAATACACTGCATATAAAAGACATTGCATAATACATCGCCTAGTAAATACATTCGTAGGAAGGACTTTTTTCCATAGTGCCCTGCTCAGGCCTTTGCAACCCACAGATTTTGATGTGGGTTTGCTTGTTTGTCTTAAAAGAGGGAGCAGGTTACTGAATTTTGGATGGAGGGATGTGTTTGAATGATGCCTATGAAGAAGTAAAAAATGCACAGGATGGACAGACAGACATATGGGCAGGTGTGTATAGGAGAGGCACATAACATAACTATAGGCAGATATTGGACAGATGGGCGTAGAAGGCCAGAAGAATAAGGGGTGGAGGTGGAGGATGTGAAGATGGATGTGGGGCAGCAGAAGCAGATAGAGGAATATTTATGGAATATATTAACAGACTGGGCCTACGAAGGCTTAGTTGCAATAAAATCTGTTCATCCCTAAAGTGCCATAAGGCACTTTGAATTGAATATGGGCATTTATGGAATGACATGGCACAGATAGGGCAGTAAGAGAGGCCTGAACTAATAATACAGAATGGCTGGGAGGGCATGTATGGGACAAAAGCAAGGGACAGGCAGCCTTGCACCTAAGCAGCCCACAGGAAACCAGCTCAGCCTTCCCCACCCAAGCTGGTGCTCTCCAGCTGTTTTGGACTACAAATCCCTTCAGCCCCATGCAGGATGGGACTTGTAGTCCAAAACATCTAGCAGGCACCAGGTTCAAGTTCTGCTTTTGCCAACTATGGCAGCGCTACCTTGGGCATATCGCTCTCTCACTTCTCCCAACTGTAAAATGGGAATAAGAGCGACCCTGTTGTTTCAAGGGCAAGCAAACAAACACACACACACACACACACCCAGGGCCTATAGTGCCCTGTAGTTTTAAACAACAACAAAATCCTGCTGTGTGTAAAAATGCATGGGTGGATTGGAGATGGGTGGAATTAGTTAGACCAGCATTCTCCAACCTGGTGCCCTCCAGATGTGCTGGATGACAACAGGCATGGGGGTGCAGGCTGAAGTGGAGAAAGCTTTTTTTGCATGTGGAAAGACGGACAGACAGGCAAATACGGAACCAGGCAGGAGGGTAGATGGATGGGGTGGGGAGTCACTCACATGTGCCCAGGTCCTTGGCCCCCCGGCGTTCGGGACTCTTGACGGGTCCCTGCAGGAGACTCTTGAGACTGACCATGGCAGAACTCGGGCTGGCTAGTCCCAGAGGAGGAGACGAGAGCATGGGACTGGGTGCCGGGCTGCTTTGGGTCGCTGGACGGGCCATGGCGAAGGTAGCGGCAGCAAAATCCAAGAGGTGGCCCACTGGGGAGATATGTTTGCTTTTCCTTCGACGGTGCGTCGAGCAAGGATATCGAATCAAATTTTAAAAAAACAAACAGGACGGTGGAAAACAGCAGCAGCAGATCCCCGAATGAGAGACCGAGGGAGATCCACCGCTTCGATTGAGATGCTCTATAGGAGAATAGGTTTAAGGTTTGCTTGTTTTTGAAAGGGGTCGATCTCTCTCCCTCCCTCTCCTTCCACCACCAGCCTCGAAATAAACCTCCAGGGGGCAGGCGATGGTCCCCGCCTTGCCTTGCCCCGCTCCAAATTTAGCAACCAACCGGCTCTGAGAAGGATCTTCCCAAAAGATGGGTAAGAAATATTTCTTTGCGGGGGGAACTAGGAAAATTGAAATGTGGGGGGGGGGGGGCGGAGAGAATAAAAATCAAAAGATCTCCTTAGATCCAAAGAGATTCCTTCCAGGGAGCGAGAGGAGAGTATATTTCCAAGCCCAGAAAGATCTCCTTAGATCCAAAGAGATTCCCCCAGGGAGCGGGAGGAGGGATCTATTTCCAAGGCCAGAATTAAAGCCGCCAGTTCTCGGGTGAGCCTGAGCGCCCTCCGAAGCGTACGAAAAAGACCGTAGATCCGAAAAGCACAGTGGTTCTTGATCCCTTATCTAAGGACCTCGTAGCCTTGAAGAGCTGCAGAAAGCGTGGTCTCCTCGGCTTTTTTCCTCCAGCCAGATCCTAGAAAGGCTGGAAAAAACGCGTCCGTGATCTAGAATGGGGAGGCACTCTGTCTTGTCCGCTGGCAATGAGGGAGTCCTAGTTTTGGGGGACCTCGTTCACCCTCACTTAATAAATAATGAGAAACCGAAAGCAGGTCTTGATGCTATCCAGAATTCTTCTCTGCAACTTTCTGACTACAACCAACACATTTAAAGTTTATATATATTTAGTATATAAAATTACAAAAAATGCTCATTACTTTCCTCTAGTCTAGAGCACTTTGCAACAGACTCCGATCTCCCCCCCCCCGCCTTTTGCAACATTCGAAGTGGGAGGGGCCGAGCGGCCAGGGTGGGCGGAACTTCGCCTGTCTTTCTCCACCAATCGGCAGCTCAAGAGCATGAGATTTGCAAACACTGCTCCCCCCCACCCTTCTCGTTCTGTCATGTGCGCCTGCCATGGGGCAGGTGGGGCTCTGACCTAGATTTGGCCAATGGCAGCAAAGGGGATAGGAGGAGCCTGACCCAGTTTTGGCCAATGGGGAGGCGCCGGGAGGGGGAAAGGGAGACTGTTCAGGATTGGGAGCACGTGGGGAGGCACGTGTTGCTGGCGTTGTGATGAGGGAGCAGAGCAGGGAGAAAGTTGGGTCTTAAAGGGACAGCGAGAAATAATGGGGAAAAGGGTAGATTTGGTGGATGGCGTGCTTGTGCTGGCAAGAAAGGCTCACTTTTAGGAGCAGGCCCAAACGGCTGCTATCCATCCTTGCCAGAAACCATTTCATTAGCTGTCTAACAGCAGTAAGATGTGCAGAACTGAGGCAGGCTCTCACTGGATTCAGCATCATGGAAATGTACAAAACTTGCTTTACATACACTTGATGGAAGCACTTTCTGTTCCAAATAAGTCCTGCAAAGAATTCCCAGATTCAGACTGGTCTTTTGTTGCACAAGAATGATTTAAAACAAGAACAACGCAAATGTGGCTTTTCCTCAGTCATTGTTGCAGGGGGGGGGGGTACATTTGTGGAAATGTCTCTATTCTACCCAACACTTTTAAGGTCTAGGAGCCCTCTCAGAGTTTGAGCCTGCCAATCCTAATCCCAAATTAGGGGGCAGGAAAAGGGGAATAAGGGTGATCTGATTGTGTGACTGCAGAGTTACCAATTAACCAGAACAACCAACAATTTATTCTTACGTCCTTTGCCTGATGTACATAAATTAGCAAGTGCAACTTCTTACAACAAAGGGGTAAACATAATCATTGGGTAGTACCTGCATATGAAGCTGCTGTTAAATATACAACTGGTTGTGTTGTTAATAGACACAACTGGCTGGTTGAAAATTTGCCAACCCTATTGGAGCCTAGAAATATACATGTGTCCCTGCTTGCTACTGAGAGTGTGGAATAGGATATCAAATGGTGAACATGGCAAACATTACAGCATTGTGAGGATCTATTCTTAAACAAAACCAAGTTTCTTGCCCTCATGACAGACCTAGAAATTATGTAAACTGCACTGGGGGGGGGGGGCTTCTTCAAGTCAGGGTGTAAGATCTGTGTAGGTTCCAGTTCCCCCTTCCCCAAGCCCAGCTCCTCATCCTGCTTTTAACAGACATAGTGCCTGCTTCCCCGCCCCAATATTCCTAGACTCTTTTCCTAAATCTGCAACAAAATGTGCAGAAGAAAACAATTCAAAATTCCATATATACACACATTCTCAAATGAAATGTGCAAATTAAAGAAAATTGTTGTCGTCCCCCCAAAATCAACATCATTTATTCTAACTGCAGTTCAGAGATTCTCTCTGGTTCAATACCAAGAAAAATGTAGACTGGTGAGGAGATAGCAGTAATCTTTTGACCCAGTCTCTTCCTTCCTCTTAGAAATCCCATCTTCTCCATTAAACCTCCCTACCACCCGCCGCAGAAGAGAGGAAGACACTACATTTGAACCTGGGGCCATGCCACTGAACATGTGCAAAAAAGGGCCTCTCCCATCCCACTGAATAACCACAGAAAGACCCATAAGCTTGGAATTAAGGTACAGGTATTCCAGGCAGGCTACAACCCGATCATCTTCCTGTTTAAAAATTAACTTGGCACATCTTGATTCTGTTCCTCCATACCCAAATGTGGCAATAGCCAAATTAAATGGCTGGAGATGCTTTAGAGGAGGAGGAGGAGGAGGAGGAGGATCATCTTTGGAGCAGCCGGCCTAGCTGAAAAGGGGGCTTGGTCCTGTCAGGAGGGGAAGAAGGCCACTGTCTGGGGCAGGGTCCTTAATCAACTTCTGGATCTGAAAAAGAGAGACAGAGAGAGAGGAGCCACAGGGGTGAAATCATCCAGAAGCTGCCAACTATACTTTCTTTAAACGTGTAAGGTAGCCTCCCCCAAAGTGGTGCTCTGCAGATATCTCATACTACAGCTCCCATAATCATTGGCCATGCTGGCTGGGACTGATGGGAGTTGTAGACCAAAACATCAGGCAGGCACAATATTGAGGAAGGCTGGTATAGAGCCTCCTTCTAAGATGGGGGGACAGGGGACACGACGACAACGACTTGTTTGAGGGCTGCGTTCCCTTGGGGGTTATCTGTCAGGGGCTGCATGTGGAAGGTGGGCGGAGCTAGAACCAGCAGTGGGTGGAGTTTGAAACTAAGCAGGCTCCCCACCCCTGTTCTAAAGCTTCCGGTAGGGGGACATGTTCCCATCCTTCCTGGGTAAGAATCACTCTAGGGCAGGGGTAGACAACCTTTTGGGCCATTGAGTAGATTTGGAAATTTGAGACACTGTCCTGGGCACAACCATAGAATAGGTTTTTCGGCTAGTCACAAAGGATAAGTAACCTGCCAGAGGCATTCGTAGGAGATTAAGATGGCAGCAGCTAGAGCAGTGTTCTCCAACCTTGGGTCCCCAGATGTTTTTGGCCTACAACTCCCAGCATGCCCCAGCCAGCTATTGGCCTACAACTCCCAGCTGGCTGGGGCATGCTGGGAGTTGTAGGCCAAAAACATCTGGGCACCCAAGGTTGGAGGACACTGAGCTAGAGGCTCCCCACTTTGAAGTGATCCCAGCTGCCAGTAAGAAAAGATAACAATATTTTAAAAATTAAAACTGGGAGGAGTAGGTGACTCCATTTGTTAATGAGCACCAAGGAAGGTGTCCGGGGGCACACCGGTGCCCACAGGCACCACGTTGCCTACACCGGCTCTAAGGTAGGCCTCTGTTGTCGATCTTTCCCCCACCCCTGCTCGAGGCAGAGCTGGTGCTTGGATTTTAATTCATATCCTGCCTTTCTGCCCTCAATGGCACTCAAGGTGGCTAACAATAACGACAGAAGAAAACCAAAACATATTGGGGTTTAGTTACAGGACTGGGGCACCCTGGGTTCGTTTCACAGCTTGTGGCATCGGGCAGGGTGGTGGCACGAACCAGGTCTGGAGGCTTAATACTCATCCAAAATGTAACAAACCTCACATACAGAGAGCTGCATTTGCTCACATCCCTTATTATTACCTTGGCCCGTCATGCTTTCCTCCCCTTTCCTGCCGTTGAAAAGTTAGACCGTAAACTCCTTGTGTGTCCCTTTGCCCTTGGAAATGTTTGTAAATCAGCCTTTTCCAACCTGGTGCCCTCTAGATGTGTTGGACTACTGGCTGGGGATGATTGGAGGTGTAGTCCAACACACCTGGAGGGCACCAGGTTGGGGCAGGCTGATGCAGTAGTAGAAATAATAATGATTATCCTCATCGTCATCCTGAGGTGACAACAGCTTTCTTCGCGGATTGAGGAAGCCTCAGTGATTCCCCTGGATCATTCATAGGTCGCTGTATGTCTCCGGGGGAGTGTGAACCCTGCCCACACAAAGGAAACAACTCTGCTATTTCAAAAAGAAGTCTTGTGACATCTTAAAAGATAAAAAATATTTCTTGTGACATCGATTTTTAACGCTTTGACTGAACTGTCTTTTTTAACAAGTCAGAATTTTTATTGAAATGGTTTTTAGCTGTTTTAACTTGTTTTTAAATTTTGTATATTGACATTTTATGTTGTATTTTATTATCTGTAATTGTGGTTTTGTAATTTTGTGAATTGTGGTGAACCGCCTAGAGAGCTTCGGCTATTGGGCGGTATAGAAAAGAAATAAAAAATAACAACAATGCTATCCTGGGATCAAATTAAAAGCAGTAAACCGAAGGGCTCTTGGCTTGCAAGTGTGGTTCTTCCCTTGTCCCTCTTAACCCAGGGCTCTCCAACCTTGGGTCCCCAGAAGTTTTGGCTGGGGCATGCTGGGAGTTGTAGGCCAAAAACTTCTGGGGACCCAAGGTTGGAGAACACTGCTCTAACCACTGCAGCCACTAAACCAGACTTCCCCAACTTGGTGCCCTCGAGGTTAGGGGAAGGCTCCAATAAACAGACCAGAGGCTGAAGTGGCACAGGGCAAGGTTATCCCTGCAAGAAGCTTGAAGGGATCCATCATTATTTGGACTGGGAATTACCAGCTACGGCATAGTATGGGTGGCAGAAGGTTAGGGTGGGGCGCGGGGCAGGTGTGCAAGGGAGGCCAGAGAATTACCTCTCGGAAACGGGGGTGGGCAGCGTCCCGGACAAGTTGCAGAATAAGCCCCTCGCTGGTGGTAAGGAAGGCGCCGCTCTGACGTAACCTGGACAGAGCCACAATCCTGTCCACTTGGCTGAGATAAGGAGGCAGGAAAAACACAGACTCTCACACACATATTCGGTATCCAAGGCAGAAGGAAGAGAGGATTCCTCCCCCTCCCGCCCCGCCGATGCTACATCCCTTCTCCCCTCAGCCCCGCCAATCACCTGCGGGAAGAGCAGGCATCCACCACTACATGAACATCCAGGCCTTGCTCCATGACGTCCAGTGCTGTGCTCTGTATGCAAAGAGAAAATGCACAGCGCTCAGGTCGAATGGGGATGGTGCACAGCGCTCAGGTCGAATGGGGATGGTGCACAGCCCTCGTTCCCACCACGCTGTGATCCACTCGTCATTGGCACTGGCTGCTCATGTATAATCCAGTCCCGAGGTTGCTCCCTTAATTTACAAAAGACCACCTGGACTCTAGATCCACGTCCAACCAACCACTTCTACACTCTCTGGCATCCTCACAAGAGGGGTGCATTCCCTCCAGTCTTAGAAGCAGGGGAAGTGCAGTTGCCTTAATTTCCCTCCCTCAACTTGTGGGGAAGGGCAAGAATGACGTGCCTTGTTTTCTGGGTTCCTAAGAATTTAAAAATACCGAGCAAGTCCAGTGCAATGATTTAGAGGGGTACTTAAGGGGAGGGGGAAATGGTGACAACACAATCTGCCTAGTTTGACTATGCTCATTTCATATCTCTGTGGGATAAGAGAACCCTGATCTAGATTGATTCCTGAATGAAGAGAATCAAACTTGATGATAAATGAACCAACTGTCTTTTGGCACCTGCTGAAGACCTCCTTGTTCCGGGAAGCCTTCTCTGCTCTTCAACCACCAATGTAATTTTAGTTTGTTTTCAACGTTTTGTTTTTTTAATCTGTTTTTTGTCCAGCGCTCTGGGATCTGCTTGATGTGGAGCGGTATACAAATACTGTTGTTAATGATGATGATGATGATAAGAATGGATGTTCTGGGTTTACTTGCCTTACGATAAGCACTAGTCAAACCTACAGGCCCATCAACCCTGGCATCAGGTGCCCTACCAGCCTATCAGATCCATATCACTGAGACATGCCTCCGTTTCCATACCATGATACAGGCCTGTGTCTCAATCCCACACAAAAGCACAGATTTCAGGTTGGGGACAGCTGCCATCTCCTTCTCCACCTCTGGGATGACCATGCTGAAGCATGTCTTGGTGTATTTTGGAAACTCATCCGCACCCAGCTCAGGCACCGTCGGACCCAGGCCCTGGGGGTATTGTTCAGTCACCACCGTGCGGATCTCAAGAGCTTTGGCAACCTGCAGCAGTTGGAGAAAGAACCTTGGGAGGTTAGAAGAAGCAGGACTCCCCAGGTGCTTTGGGAAGGAAGTGGGTCTTCTCATAAAATGGAAAGTATTATTTTCAGGAGTTGATATTATGCTGACCCCAAGTGCCCATCTGTGTAACTGCAAGTTTGCTTTTAATGTAGGCATCACAGGTTGTACAGTAGTGGCTATTCAGTATTTGGAGGACATATAGTGACTCATATGATAGGATAGGATCATAGAGTTGGAAGGGGCCTACAAAGCCATTGAGTCCAACCCCCTGCTCAATGCAGGAAACTAGAGGTGGGGTCTCCCATCCAAGTAATAACCAGGCCTGACGCTGCTTAGCCTTCCACACTCAGACAAGCTGAGCCAGCATGAGCCACGGGCCTGTAAATTGCTTGAAGGACTGCCTTCATCTGGGCCAGCCTGTCCGCACTCTGAAATCATGAAAAGAAGCCCCTCTCACTTGCCTACCACCAAGGGTGGTTAGGTTGGCAAGTACAAGGGAGAGGGCCTTTTCAGTAGTGTCCCCGCACCTCTGGAACGAGCTTCCATCAAGGGGTTGTCACGCCCCTTCTTTGCAGGTCTTCAGGAAAGCTCGGAAGAACCACCCATTTTCACTGGCCTTTTTTTAAAAAATGGGGCTGCTGGTTTTGTTGATAAACACTGTTTTCATTTAATCTTATTGTTTTGTATTGTCTGTTTTTATCTTGTCTGTTGCCTTGGGAGGGTTCCATCCTTAAAGGTAGTCTCAACATAATTCTAAATAAATATAATCAAGGTGTCATCAGCAGTAGTACACACGTTCATTTTTTCCCCCTACCTCACCATCATCTCTGGTCAAAGTGGTTTTGCAGGTTTCTGTAGCAAAGGCAAACAGTACTTGCTAAGCACCAAAACCAGCTCTCAATAGAGTGACCAGCACTGCTGCAACATATATGTCGGGATTATGTATGCAGGCATCTATTGGCTAGCACCTGTGAGAAGTAGGACACTCTCCCCTGCAGTGCCCACAGCAATTTTGGAATGGGTTTTAGAAACCTAGAACAGCCTTCCCCAACTTGGCACTCTCCATGCTGGGTAGGGATGATGGGAATTGTAGTCCAACACATCTGGAGGAGTAGCCTAGAACATCCCTCCTTTTCACTTCGTAGTAGAATAACTGCCCTTTCTCCCCTTCCAATCTCCCTCACCTGTTTCTCAAAGCATCGCAAGTCTCTCTGCCATCATCTTGCACATTTTTTTTTACCTTCAGCATCCGAGCTGCTACAGACACAATCTGGGGGAAGTAGCTGATGTTGGGCCGGAATTTCTCTTGCATATCGCACAAGAACAGGATGCTCGTCTTGGGAACCACTTTTCCAAGTCGTGCCACCGACATTTCTAGGCTGGGGCCACACAGAGACAGTAAAGAGAAATATCATGGAAGTTTCCTTCTGGCTGCTTTTATTAAGATGTGTTTTGCTTGTATTTTAGGGCTTTTGCGTTTTACTTCAATACCCTTTGGTTTAACATTCCTTCCCTGCCCACCCTCTACACCAGTGTTCTCCAATCTTGGGTCCCCAGATGTTTTTGGCCTACAACTCCCAGCATGCCCCAGCCAGCTATGCCAAGGTTGGAGAACACTGCTCTACACACACACACACACACACACACACACACACACACACACGACAGTGGGTTGGAACCAGATTCCATCACACTGAAGAGTAGGCACATTAAAATCAATGACAAATTTAAAAGATAATCTTTTAAATTATCTACCTGTTTCTTGGACGTTAAAGCATGGTCAACGCAAATGGATTTTCGGCGCCCTTTTGACAGCTAGAAGACTGATACTACAACACCGGAAAGATAAAAGCTCACCTCCTATAATGCAATGGATTGAAGACCTAACAACGTTTTCAATATTTGAGCGGATGACATACAGATGCTACTCTCAAATGGATATATATCTGATCTGCCTTTGTTGAAGCTTATGTATAATTGATACATCTAGATTTATGCTGTTGTATGGATATTTACATAACAAGTAATTATTAATTTCTGGTTTTGTTTTTTAATTTAGATTTTGTTTTGTTTTGGCAAAATTCACCCAAAAAAAAAAAAAATGGAAAAAGAAGAAAAAAAAATTATGACTAACTTAACTCCCATTTATTTCAATGGGTCTACTCTGACAAAATCTGGACCCAACTCTACGGGAGTAACAAGAAATCAGAATATTTGCTTAAATCTGCATGTATTTGAGAATGAGTGCCACTCCATCTCAAGCAAATTAATATATTGGATTTTGTGTAATGCTGCAATGTAGAAGTAAACAAGTGGGATCCTGCAACAAAATGTTCTGGTCAGCCAGCCATGATCTCCTCCAGGATACTCCATTCCGTTCCTACCCACTTTTCCATTCCACCCCCAGGAGTCAGTCAGTGACTGCTAAGCAGTCCTCATTGGGCTGTTTTGCAGGTGTCCCCCCTTCCTTAGTGTTCCCCCCCGCCCCAAAAAAGATTTTTTGTACTTTTTTTTGGCTATGCTGGCAGGGGAATGCTGCGAGTTGTAGGGCTTTTTTCTGTCTAAACATGCATAGGATTGTGCCCTTAGATAATCTTAGGCTCTGGTCCTGGATGTGTAATCAAATGCAAAGGAGGAAGTCTCTCCTCCCGCAAACTTTTTAACAGTTGTGTAGAAAAGGAAATTTTGGCAGGTGCTCCCCCTCTCAAAACTGTCTTCTACACAACTGTTTTAAGTACAGAAATCCTATTTTACATGCCCTGTTTACTAGTATCGATCACTCTGCAATTATTCCTGAGGATTGGGGTTTAGCAATCATTATACCATTATACAAAAAAGGGAATAGATCTGAGCCGTCAAATTATAGACCGATTAGTCTCCTAAGTATAATTACTTAGTAAACTATAGGCTGCTCATCTCTGCAACAAACTAGTGGACTGGTTGAATCAAAATCATATTCTAGCAGAAGCACAAGCAGGATTCAGGAGGGAACGGTCAACTGTAGATCAAGGTCTTG
This sequence comes from Shinisaurus crocodilurus, assembly GCA_021292165.1. Taxonomy (NCBI): domain Eukaryota; kingdom Metazoa; phylum Chordata; class Lepidosauria; order Squamata; family Shinisauridae; genus Shinisaurus; species Shinisaurus crocodilurus. The sequence goes on along the minus strand of JAHFWL010000046.1, from coordinate 185,349 downwards.
TGCTTCAACACCTTGTGGAAAAGTATGCCACAATAAAAGGGGGGTCTCTTTACGCGGCTTTTATAGATTTTAAGTCCGCCTTTGATATTATACCCCGAGATAGGACTATGGGAAAAACTAAGTGGAACAAACATAGATAGACGCCTCTTGATTCTTATCCGCAGTCTGTATGAAAATACTAGGCTTCGGATTAGATGTGACCGGAAGGGCCACCTAACTAAGCAAATTCAGACTCACAATGGAGTAAAGCAAGGTTGCGTACTTGCTCCTATTTTATTCAATTTTTATATTAACTCCTTAGTCGATTGTATGGAAAAAGAATGTACTCATCCACCAAAATTGGCAAATATGTCTGTTCCGGTACTTTTATATGCTGATGATGCAGTTTTACTTGCCTTTTCCTGTGTGGGGTTAAGACGAATGCTAAGATCCCTAGCGGTTTACTGTAAAGCCGAACAAGTTTTAATTAATTATACTAAGTCTAAAGTAATGGTGTTTTCCAGGAAAAAATTGAGACATAAATGGCAAATAGACAACCAGTCAATCGAACAAGTGACGTTTTTTAGATATCTGGGCATGATCTTCCAAGAAAATGGTTTGTGGCACATCCAGATTAAAAATGCCTCCGCAAATGCTCAAAGGAACATAAAAGCAATTATAAGATTCTTTTATGGAGAAGGAGGTCAATACATCCCCACAGCTATCCAGGTATTTGTAGCAAGAGTGATATCCCAACTGCTATATGGCTCACAGGTATGTAATTATAAAAACATTGCCCCCTTTGAAGTCATACAAAATAAATTTTATCGTACTCTGCTGGGGGTCCCATCCTGACGGGACCCCCAGCAGAGGGTGACGAATACAGCAGTTCGTTTGGAGGTTGGACAAATTCCAGTTAACGCCCGGGTATGGATTTTAAAGATTCATTACTGGCTAAAGTTGATTTTTCTCCCGGTAGGTCTGGCACCCTTGACTTTAATAGATATATGCCAGACAAAATGGAAACTCTCATTACAAGAGAAATTGAGAAACCCAGGGTTTACAACACAGGCTTTAATAACCCTAGGATATGAGAAAGCCAAATCCATAATCAAGCAACGAATTTGGGATGTCGAGTTGCAAGTCCATGCATGTGGAATGGCCAGGTACAGTCAAATTAATGATAATGGGAGGGGGTTTACTTTGGCGAGATATTTATCCAAGCTAGATATCCCCAAATTCAGAAAAGCTTTTTCCCTGGCCAGATTCAATGTCCTACCATCTGCTCTATTGCAAGGTAGATTTGAAGGCAAACCATATTCTGAGCGATTATGCCCATGTGGTCTGAAAGAAGTGGAAACGGTCACTCACGTCTTACTATTCTGCCATTTTTATAGGGATATACGCACTGTATTTATTAATCCAATTAAGCAGCAAACCTCAAACAATTCTGAGGACCATTACTTAAAACATTTATTAGAGGATAGGAAACCAGAGATCTCCTTAAATGTAGCTAAGTTTTGTGCGGCTGCAATAAAACTAAGGAGTCAAGTCATTAAGAAATCAAATATATAATGTGCTAACATGTATTTAAAAAAAAAAAAATTAACGGTTAAGGTTTACCTTACCTTATATGTTTTTATTGCTTTTATATTTGTATTGATTTTATTGCTCTGTTATTGCTCTGTCTTACATCTCTGGTCTGTGACCGAAATAAAATTTATCTATCTATTTTACATCTGGTCACTATCTTTAAGAAAGACAATGCACATGATTTTAAGAGAGAAACATGACCACAGGGTCGCCGTTTTGAAATGTGTATATTCTTCTAAATTGTTTTATGTTTAAAATGCTCAGATCCGATTTCCTTTTCTTCCCCTTTCATTTCATCTTCCCGACAACTTGGTGACTGTAATTTTACGCTGAGAAAAAGTAGGCCACTGAGGGAAGGCCAGCCAAATCGCTTCATCAATTAGCCATATCCAAAATCCCAACACTACAGTTTATGTGCTTAAAAACATGCCGCTGCAAAGCGGAAGGAGAGCGGGGCCCTCTGCTGGTAAAGAAAAGGGTAACTCGGTCCAGCTTTGGGGGAAGGAGGGCGGGGGAACAGGACCCTTTTTCTGTGAAGGGTTGCTGACCCAAGGGAAAAGTCAACTGGGCCCCCTTTCTCTGCCTCTCGCAAGCAGTTGCTGAATGCAATGCGATTCAAAGGCTGCTGTCCACATCAAAAGGTGGAAGCAAACCTCTGCCCTGCCAAAGATATTTCTTCCACCACGGTTGGCTCCCTGTACAAAATGAAGAACATTTCCCAGAGTGCTCTGCAACACCAAGATGGCTTGCCTTCCTGCGGTTAGCCAAAAAAAAAACAACCTTCAGCGGGAGAGGATTGCGCCCTTAAACATATGAATAGTTCAATTTAAGTTGGTAGGAAATGAATGGGAGAGGAGTTCGTTACACTATGACCTTTGGTGACAGGCAGGGAGGGGAGGCAGGAGCTTATTTTTTGTTTGTAAAGAAAATCTAAAACTAGGAAATAGCACATATCAGTATCTCAGGCATGATTTATTTGCTTCCCCCCGAAAGTGAACATTTTCTGTTGACTTCCAAAAGGGAAAGCAACGGTACTGCAAATTGGAGACAAGGTGGAAATGAAGGCGAAAGAACCTGCCCCCCTAATTCTGGGTGCTGATGATCCATCACAGTCTTAAGGCGCAATCCTATGCAAGTTTAGACAGAAAAAAGGCCTACAACTCCCAGCATGCTCCAGCCAGCTCTGTCTAAACTTGCATAGGACTGCGCCCTTAGGGAAGGAGGGGTGTAGCTTCTGCCCTACTGCAGACCTCTCCCCTAGATGTAAACAGGAGTTGTCGAGTTGGGCAAGAGGAGGATGGTTCCCCCTTAAGCCTTCTCGGGAGGCTCAAGCGGCCTCAGAGGTACAGATCACCTTTCATCAGTTGTGGTCGATGCTCCAGCTGCAATCCCCCCTTAGACAAAGACAGCCTGCCCATGGTTACCCATGCTCTGGTAACTTTCCAGCTAGACTACTGCAATGTGATCTATGTGGGGCTGCCCTGGAACTGCCTGAAAACTGCAGTTCGTTCAAAAGATGGCTGCCATCATGCTGAGTGGGGCTGGCCACTGGGAGCACATCTTATTGGGCCTTAAAGAGCACTCCTGGTCCATTTCCAGGCTCAGTTCAGCACTGGGGTTCACCTTCAAAGTCCTATACTGCTCTTTTTGTGGGGAGGTAATAATACGGATAAACTTTGTGTTGGAAAGCTCTTTAATATTTACTGCTGTATAGAATGTTCTTCGTTATCTACCTGCTTCTTGGAACTTAATGCGAGGTCAACGTGAATGGATTTTCCTCACTCTTTTGACAGCTAAAAGACTAATATTGCAATATTGGAAGGAGAAACAACCGCCTCCGATAATGTGATGGATTGCGGACTCAAAAACGCTTTCAACTTTAACCTGCGAATGGATAAATACATGGTGTGAAGAGAAAGCCAGGTCAGGTACACGCACACGTACACGTATAAATGCCAAGTGCTGCACCTAGGGAGAGGAAACCAAATGCAGAGTTACAGAATGGGGGACACTTGGCTCAACAATACTACAAGTGAGAAGGATCTTGGAATTGTGGTAGATCACAAACTGAATATGAGCCAGCAATGCGATCTGGCTGCAAAGAAGGCAAATGCAATTTTGGGCTGTATTAATAGAAGTATAGCTTCCAAATCGCGGGAAGTGATCATTCCCCTTTACTCGGCACTGGTTAGGCCTCATCTTGAGTACTGCGTCCAGTTCTGGGCACCTCACTTTAAGAAGGACATAGACAAACTGGAGAGGGTTCAGAGGAGGGCAACAAGGATGATAAAGGGACTGGAAACAAGGCCCTATGAGGAGAGACTGAAAGAACTGGGCATGTTTAGCCTTCAGAAGAGGAGACTGAGGGGAGATATGATCGCACTCTTCCAGTATTTGAAGGGATGTCACACAGAGGAGGGCAAAGATCTCTTCTCGTTCATCTCAGTTTGCAGGACACGGAATAATGGGCTCAAGTTACAGGAACCTAGATTCCACCTAAACATCAGGAAAAATTTCCTGACTGTCAGAGCAATAAGACAATGGAATCAACTACCTAGGGAGGTGGTGGGCTCTCCCAGTCTGGAGGCATTCAAGGTGCAGCTGGACAGACATCTGTCAGAGATGCTTTGACCTGGATTCCTGCATTGAGCAGGGGGTTGGACTCGATGGCCTTGTAGGCCCCTTCCAACTCTACTTTTCTATGATTCTATGACCCCAGTTGCAGCAGCAGCAGCAGCAGCTCAGGTATCCACCTTTAACTTGTTTTCCTGCCCTTCAGTGAGGCTCACAATGGGACACATCTGCATACCCCCCCCCAGCTTCCCCTCCCCCGGCAGCCAAATGAGCTGTGAAGCATCCCCAAACAGGGTATTCCTGACTCAGTTCAAGCAATCACGAAGGGAGGGGATGCAGGAGGGAGGGGGAGCCAAGAAGAGGGTAGTGGGCAGCAAGCTGCGCTGAGGTCCAGGGCTTTGGTCTGACCTCAGGATCCAGCCCCGGGCAGCTCCCGGTGAAACTAGCGTAATTCGCCTAGCTGCTGAGCTACGCGGCTGTCGAGGAATCAGGGTCATTCCAGGTAAACCTTGTGTGTACTGTTGCTGCGACTCGCTCTATACCCATGTCAATTGCAGGCACGTGCTTTGCGTACTGCCTTAGTGTATGTTTTGATACGCTCAATTAAACTCTGTTTACCTATAAACAGTGTAGTGGCTCCCATTCATAAGACTGCTTCTTTCACTGTCCTAGCGTTAAAATTGGCCATGGCTTTTGCCTAGGTGCCGCGGACCGCGCGTAAAGGGCTAACCCCGCTCCGGTTAACCCCTTGGTACCCAAACCCGCACAAAGGACCGGCTTTGGTCCTTTTCACACATGGATATTTGGTCTGCCTTTGTTGAAGCATATTCATAACTATGCTTGTGGATAGTAGTACCATATATCTTGCTTTATGTAAAATATAAAGGGGCATACATTTCATATGTATGCATTGTAATTGATCTACTCAAATTTCATGTAAGAAAGGTAATAATTTATTTCATTTTATTTTTATGTTTTTATTTTTTATTTTTGCTTTGATTTAATGAAATTAACAATAAAAAATTAATGGAATTTTTTTTAAAGTCCTACATTGCTTGGGAACCTGGTACCCCAGGGATCTCAGGGAGCACCTTTCTTGTTATGAACCTGCCTGGTTATTAAGATCAGCACGAGAGGCCCTCTTGAGGGCACCAGTACCCACAGAGGCCTGTTTGTCGGGCACACATGAAAGGACTTTCTTCCGTGTGGCTCCCAAACTGTGGAATGCAATCCCTCAAGAATTATTTGGCCTGCATCCTCTTGGCTCTTAGAAAGGGAGTGAAGACACATCTTTTTAATTTAGCCTTTTAAATTATATTGCTGTTTTACTGTTTTTAACCCTGCTAAAACTGGGTGGCCTAAAGGGGTACCCCAAGTGCATTTTTCATTGCAGAATTTACATGGAAGTAGACCTACAACATAGACATGCCACAATATTGCAGTTTTCTGTCACCTGCATAACGTCCCCACATTTCAAGCAGAACATCCCCACATTTCAACCTTTTTATCTGGGAAAAAAAATCCCCAACATAGGGCATAAAATATCCCCAGAATCTATTGATTTCGCCAGTGGGGTGTATTTATGTCCCCAAAACCAGGCAGTGTCCCAGGGGTATAAAACTGTCCCATAGATTTTACCAAGAAAACTGGTCTAAGGAAATAGGCTTAAGCATTCTGGGTGTCAGTAGGTTGGCACAATCCATGGGATTTCATTCAGGAACATTTCCCTCACTAGAGAGATACTTGTATGGGGGTAGAAAAATACCCCACAAAACCAAAAAAGTCCTTAGTCATAATAAAGTTTTACCCTGACAATATACGAGACTTTTCTAATATTTTGAGTTTATAACATGCTTCTTCTGACAACACAGACACATTTCTGGTTGTGAAGCATTTTACCACCCTGGGATATGCTGGAAAATGGTTTGAAGCAATAAAATTCCCTACAAACACAGCTGTATGAGGGTTTTTTTTTTAATTGTTTGACATTGTACACTGCCTTAGGCTTTTTAGCGGTTCAATCCTATGCAAGTTTAGACAGGAAACAAAGGCCTACAACTCCCAGCATGCTTTGTAGGCCTTTGTTTCTGTCTAAACCTGTATAGGATTGCACCCTAAGGCAGTATACCTAAGGTGTTTGATTGGGGAGAAGGCCTTTTTAGTCGAGGTATTCACCAGGGAAGCTTGCCCACTACCAGGTTGGTGTCTTTTAGGTGCCACACAGAAACCTTTTTGTTCTCCCAGGCTTTTAATCTTTGATGTGTTTTAACTTCTGCTGGGGTTGTTTTTAGGTGGCTGCCTTCAACTGTTGTTACTGTAGTTGGAATGATTGTTGGTTTATTGTTCTCCGATAGGTTACAAACCGCCCTGCAAATGTTCTTTTTAAATTCAAGGGTGACATAGAAATCTTCTGTATGCAGTAAAATAAGAACAGTCTGCTCTTCACACAGCATCTAGTAACAATGCACCTGTAGAGCTGGCTATTCCTAATTTGTTTTTAAACAAATTTTAATTTTTAAAATAATTTACCACAGAAAGTGGGACAGGAAGATTTTAAAAGTGAGATTTGTGAGCAAGGGATCCAAGCACCGATCTCATGCACACCTACTCCGAAATAAATCTTACTGAGGGAGAGGAAGAGAGATGGGAAGCAGGGCCAACCCATCTGCTCAACTCAAGAGACCAGCAACTTTTGGTCCTCCTCTCCTTGAATTGTTTTTCATTCCAGCCAGTCAATAAGAACTTTGTAAGGAAGAACTAGTACCAGCGTTGGGGTTTTTTGTTTTTCCTCTTCCCTCCCAATCCACTTTTCCTTTTGCGTTGAGTCCTTTTAGACTGTAAGCCTGAGGGAGGGACTGACTTGTTTTTTTTATTGATACGTAAGCCGCCCTTTATTCATTTATTTATAGCTAAAGAGCAGGGTAAAAATTATTTAAACACATACATACAAACTGAATGCAGCGGGCGGGACATATTCCCAGATAAATGTGCGCAGGATTGCAGGCAGCCACAGGGGAAACAGAAGGCATGACGGCTAAGAGTTCTGGCCGTTCACACAACCGCATGCTAGGGGTTAGCTACAGACCCACCTCAAGCTGTCGTTCACACGAACTTTTCCAATACACACAGTGGTGACTCCAAACAGCTTAACACTTGAACCGTGCAAGCCGATGCACGTCTACTCAGAAGTACGTCCCATTGAGCTCAGTGAAGCTTACTCCCAGGTAAGAGCGTATATAGGGTTCTCAATAAATAAGATTCTCAGCCTGGCTGGGTCCCACGTAACCCGCGCTTTCCCAGGCCCGCATAATATTTCTCCCCTCCCCCACTAGCCTTAAGACTCACCTCTCTGATGGCCAATTGCAACACTTCGAGTTGCCACCCAATCAGAAGCGGGTTCTTTAACCCGCACAGCCACACACCCAGGGCAGCCACTGGGAAAGGAGCTGCTGCTTTCGTGACGTTTCGGGCTAATGAAACCCTCCCTCAGCCAATGACATCGCTCCTTCTCCCGTTCGACGCGCCGACAAAATGCAACGCGACGTTCCAAAGTCTCGTATCAAGAATTGCATGTAGAGTAGAAGGGGTGCGTGTTGGATTTGGGGGTGGTGGAGGAGGAAGTAGCTGTAGGGTTATTTCCTTTGTGGCTCTCATGCACCCCTAGAAGTTCAGCTACCCCCCTTTCTAAGATAAACGTGGGCTGGCTGTGATTATAGCCTGTAGGAATTCTGCACATGCTCAAACGCACACTTTCCTTGTTACGTTTGGGGGGCTGAGCCGTAGGTCAAATTAGGAAAAGCAGCTCATGGTTAAAACGTTTGTTAGTATGAAGTGCTCGATTCTTCCTGGAGATTATAAGTTGAGGCTACACTCTTATGCTCATTTTCCTGAAAGTAACCCCCCCCCCCCCGAATTTAACTCAATGAGGCTACCTTCTGAGTGTATGGACACATCTTTCCCTCCTATACAGATGTATGTAAACATGTGGGTGTGAACAAGGATGGCATCATCGGGCACCTACCCAGGTGATACTGGAGGTAGGATATAGCCAGCAGGACTAGTAGGCAGTGGTAGCCTTCTCCATGAATTTGTCCAATCCCCTTTTAAAGCCCTCCAAATTGGTGGCCATCACTACATCTTGTGCCAGTGAATTCTATAATTTAACAATGCACTGTGTGAAGGAGGACTTCCTTTTATCTGTCCTGAATCTCCAGCCAATCAGCTTCATGGGATGACCCCTTTGAGTTCTAGTATTATTGAGAGAGGGAGAAAAATGCCTTCCTATCCACCTTCTCCACACCATGCATAATTTTGAACACCTCTGTCACTTCTCCCCTTCCTCACCCTTTTTCTATACTAAACTTCCAGTCCCTGGAGCCTCATGCTTCTGCACTTCCTGTTGCTGCCTGTTTACCTGCCCTGGCCAAGGGAGCAGTGAGAGGAGCAAGGAGAAAAGAGCAGTAACTTCTGCATGCCTTGTTCTTTCCCTCTGGGAGGTGGTGTGGATTGGACCCAGGGGGAGACACAAATGAGAGAGTAGCCGTGATTAGATGATCATTACAGAGAAGAGACCACCAAGAGCATCTTATCTTGCCCACCCCAGCCCAGTCCCCCCCCCAAACAAAAAAACCTGTAACCAGCACTGTGCACAAGAGCAAGTGTGGTGTATAATGCTTAGTGCAGGGGCAGTGCTACTTACCGAAAAGATCAGGGGCTAAGGCACACAAGACCACCACAACAACAAAGGGACAAATTTGCATATGCTTATTTACATATGCTCTAAAGTCTGTGTATTTATTTATTTATTATATTTATACCCCACCTTTTTTCCTGCAAGGAGCTCAAGGCGGCGTACATGATCCTCCTCTCCATTTTATCCTCACAACAACCCTGTGAGGTAGGTGAGGCTGAGAGTCAGTGACTGGCCCAAAGTCACCCAGTGAGTTTCATGGCTGAGTGGGGACCAGAACCTGGATCTCCCTAGTCCAACACCCTAACCACTACGCCACACTGGCTTTAAAGGAGCCTGTCTCCTAAAGACACTTGTAAAAAGGGCTGTATGGACTTCCTTTTATCTGTCCTGAATCTCCAGCCAAGCAGCTTCATGGGATGACCCCTCTCTAGGGGAGAGGACGGCATTTGATTTCAGAAAAAAAACAAACCAAACAGGCAGAAAGATTCAAGGTGGAGGGGAGGCAGCAGGAGGTGAACCACATGAGCAAAAAGCCAGCTAATCCAAGGGGATTAGATGCAACAGAGATCCTCAGGTCCCTGGACCTTTATTTCAGCAAGTGCCCAGGGACAGCAGGGTGGTGGGGCAGATGGCTTCCCAGAGATTCAGGGCTCCAAATGAAAGATTTAGGGCACCGGCCCAGCCCTAGTGGGCCGCCCCCTAACACCGCCTCTGGATTACTGTATCAAACTAGGGCTGGGGAAGACAAGGTTCAAATCCCCACTTAGCCAAAAAGCTCCACTAGATCAGTGGGGGAGATAACAATGTACAGTCATGCCTTGGATTGAGAGCATAATTCGTTCCGGAAACATGCTTGTAATCCAAAACACTCTTATATCAAAAAGAAATCCCCCCAAAAAATTTGTACAGAGATTTTTAATTTAAGCCGTACTACAGTACTTGTATTGCAAGACGTCGCTTGTATATCAAGTAAAAAAATATATTAAATAAATATTTTAAAATTTGCTTGTCTTGCAAAAAGCTCTCAAACCAAGTTACTTGCAATCCAAGGTATTACTGTATACAGTTTTGAGTTCCTTGAAGGAGTGGTCAAGTATAAGCACCTGTCATTTTGCACACTGCAGCTGCTGAGATTTATTTTGAACTCTTGATAACCTGTTACAGGACAATTATGTTGGTCTCGTATACCTTTAACCAGAAAGAGCACACACTGGCTTGGCTTTTAAATGTGTAGGATAAGAATATTTTGTGGACTAAAAGAACAGCCGGCAGCAGGGCCAAAAGAGACTTAAAACAATCTGTAATACATAATGCAGGAAGTAAGGGCTCAAAAATGATCCTCGAATGCAAAATGTAAGCACGGCCCTATTTTCATATGTGAAATGTAGGGCATGGGGCATTACAGGCGGATCCCATGCATATTTACTCAGGAGGAGGCCCCAGTGGGCTTACTCCCAAGAAAGTGTTCATACGGTTGCAGCTGTAGCAAGAAACCTGAGCATCAATCATTTCTTAGATGGTTAAATCAAAGCTGGTGCACTTTAAAAGGGGTGGGGAAAAGCAAAGGTACCAAAATAGTTTTATTTCCTTTCTCACCATGCAAAAGGGACATGGGGATTTTAAAACAGGAAATTATATTCCTTGTGAAGTTGACAGGATCAAAATCTAGTAGTCTGTGCTAGCCCCTCGCCAGGCTTCTGCCCGCTTTCGGCTTTTTCCCGTTCCAACACAAAACTCTCCTGTTTACTGCAAAATGGCAAGACTTCTTGAGCACAGAGATCTGCTCTTGTCACATATGGCAAATGAATTAAAAATTAAAATAAGCTTTATTAGATTTAAAAAGGTATTCAAGGTGTAAGCAAAAGTTTGTTGTTTTTCAGGCCCATAAAATTAACATTTCAGAATATCTGATGGTACAGTCATTCCTGGAATGGAACTCTTCAGATGCCAAGTTTGAGACAGCATTATTAAATGCTGTTTAGGATTTTAAAACCCCCCAACAACCCTCAAGTCCTCTTCATACAGAAAATTCGAATGGAAGGAAGGTAGCTAGGCTAGATCACTTCTGAAATACTAGTTTGCTGCAGCCAGGGAGGTTTTGACATATGGAAGATGGATTATTCTCCCCCTGGTACAGTAATGTGTGGTCTGAATGACATATTGTTGATATGTTGATAAGCTTAGAGCTGCCGTTCCCAACCTGCTGCCTTCCTGATGTTTTTGACTGCAACACCCAGCATTCCTGACCATTGGCTATTCTGGCTGGGGCAGATGGGAGTTGAAGTCCACAACTTCTGGAGGACACCATGTTGGGGCAGGTTGGCTTAGAGTCTATGCTTTGTGCACAACAGTTTAGCAGTGTTCAACATCTAAGCTAGGTCAACATGTTAGGATGCAGGTATTATGTTCGTATTTTAATGTATATTCTCTTATTTTGTAGTTTGCCTTCTGTAGTGCAGGTGAAGTGGTAGAAATCAAACTGGCCCATTTCATGGGAGAGGGCAAAGTATATATTAACCTTTTCCTAGCTTACTGGTAGGGGCGTGTATGGACACACTATTCCAGACACACCCACCTGTCTTTTGGCATGCTAGATAGAGTAGGGACCTGTCCATAATTTCTATGGATCCTTTGCATCTCGCAAGTTCCACCCACATAACTGAGTAGGAATGTTGTCATGGGTGTCATAAATGTCTGTCAGTCCTGTCTGCAGTTTCAGAAACTTTGGGGTGGGGGAGAGGACAAAGGAGTTTTCTGGAGGCAGCAAAGAGCAGCAGCAAATATGCTTGATGAAAGCACTCACAATTCAGCTGTTTTGTGGAAAATGAACATGTAGTGTTGTGAATGTGCCTATCCTACTCGTTAAGTTTAAGCAAACTTAAAATCCCTGCAGAGGAGCGTAAGGATTTTGTAAGACCGTTACATTAGCGACCCATTTTTCCTACTCCGAACTAAATAATTAACGCAATAGCGCTAAATAGGATTGTGCCACCGTAAAAATAAACGGTTTAGTGCCCCTCCTAGTTTTGCCCTGCTGCTGCTGTGTATGCTACTGAAACCAGCTGCTGGGAAGCAATGGTGGGGGAGCTGTTGCCTTCATGCCCTGCCTGTGGGACACCCAAAAACATTGGGTGGACCACTGTGGAAAACAGGATGCTGGACTAGATGAACTCCTTAGTCCCATCTAGCAGGGCTCTTCTTTTGTGAATGGCTAGTCTGTCCATAATTTGCCAGGTTAAAAAGTTAGCAACTCCGGACGCCGACTGAAAGAGCAGCGAGCAACCTGTTGGACAGCCAACAGGAATATAGCGGCAAGTGGCTGCTGATCTCTGCAGTGCAGCCTGGTGCCCTCCAGATGTGTCAAACCAAACTCCCCGATTTCCCAGCCAGCCTGGCCAACAGAGGGGGATTATAGGGAGTTGCAGTTCAACACATCTGGAGGGCACTAGGTCAGGGGGAAGGCTACTGTAGTAGGAAGCCAGGTGGCCAGCATGTGGAAGAAAGATTCTGGCACCTGGGAGCGTCCTAGAAATAGAGGCTTCTGAACCAAGGGGGAGATTCCCAGCAGTGGTACAGCCAGGCGATTCTCAGCCTGATGTCCTTATGGGCCTCCTCACTCTTTAAAGGGTAACATTTGTTTACTGATTTCAAAATGTGTGGTAAGCCAGTCTTGCTGTGTTTGGGGACCCTACAGCTCATTCTGCTGAGTGGGCCCTGGACGTCTGTCCCAAAGTCCTGCCCTGGTGGCACCACTGAAGTCCTGCCCTGGTGGCACCACTGAAGTCCAGAGCAGCTGCCACCGCTGCAGCTCAGCCAAGGACAAAACCCAGCATGAAAGTGGTGCATTCACTGAAAGAGCACCTGATCTCAGGCTCAAGCCCTGGCACCTCTAGTTAAAAGGATCAAGTAGCAGGAGATATGAAAGACTGGCTGGGTTCAGTCAACACAATAACCCACATTCAAGGGTCGAGTATGGGTTGTTCTCGTTGAAACGTGGGTTATTGTGTTGTCTGAACCCAGCCGCACTAACAAGCCATGCCTTGTTAACCACAAACAACCCATGAAGAGAACCCATGGTTTGTTGTTGGGTTGTTCACCATGGTTTGTTATCTCAGCTTGGTTCAGACAACACGATAACCCACGGTTCAACAACCCACGTTTCAGTGACAACTCTTGAGTGTGGGTTATCGTGTTGTCTCTCGGCTTAAGACCTTGGAGAGCCGCTGCCAGTCAGAGTAGGCCAGGGGAGGCTGGTGACGCCTAGGTCCGTGGGGCTCCTTATCCACTGCAGCTTCCATTCTGAGCTTTATAGGAGCTATCCATGGTGCTGAATCTATTTTGGGCCTGGAGTTTGGCACCATGGATAGCTCCTATAAAGCTCAGAATAAAAGAATGAAATTTACTGTAATAGGGATAAATGCCAAGTGCTGCACCTAGGGGGAGGAAACCAAATGCAGAGTTACAGAATGGGGGACACTTGGCTCAACAATACAAGTGAGAAGGATCTTGGAATTGTGGTAGATCACAAACTGAATATGAGCCAGCAATGCGATGTGGCTGCAAAGAAGGCAAATGCTATTTTGGGCTGCATTAATAGAAGTACAGTAATACCTTGGATTGCAAGTAACTTGGTTTGAGAGCATTTTGCAAGACAAGCAAATTTTGAAATATTTATTAAAAATTTTTTGACTTGATATACAAGCGACGTCTTGCAATACAAGTACTGTAGTACGGCTTAAATTAAAAATCTCTGTACACATTTTTTGGGGGAGATTTCGTTTTGATATGAGTGTTTGGATTACAAGCACGTTTCCGGAACGAATTATGCTCTCAATCCAAGGCATGACTGTATAGCTTCCAAATCACGTGAAGTGATCATTCCCCTTTACTTGGCACTGGTTAGGCCTCATCTTGAGTACTGCGTCCAGTTCTGGGCACCACACTTTAAGAAGGACGTAGACAAACTGGAGAGGGTTCAGAGGAGGGCAACAAGGATGATAAAGGGACTGGAAACAAGGCCCTATGAAAGTACTGGGCATGTTTAGCCTTCAGAAGAGGAGACTGAGGGGAGATATGATCGCACTCTTCCAGTACTTAAAGGGTTGTCACACAGAGGAGGGCCAGGATCTCTTCTCGATCATCCCAGTTTGCAGGACACGGAATAATGGGCTCAAGTTACAGGAACCCAGATCTAAACATCAGGAAAAATTTCCTGACTGTCAGAGCAACCAACTACCTAGGGAGGTGGTGGGCTCTCCCACTCTGGAGGCATTCAAGGTGCGGCTGGACAGCCGTCTGTCAGGGATGCTTTGACCTGGATTCCTGCATTGAGCGGGGTGGGTAGGGGTGGACTTGATGGCCTGGTAGGCCCCTTCCAACTCTACTTCTCTATGATTCTATGAAAGCTGCAATGGATAAGGAGTGCCACTGACACGGGAGTCACCAGCCTCCCCTGTAGTAGACAATACTGGCCGAGATGAATAAACAGGCTGACTTGGTAAAAAGCAGCTTCCTGTGTTCTGAAACGCAAGTGAATCAAGCAGTCCATTAGGACTAGGCCATTTCTGTCCCTTGACCAGTTGGCAACCCAAGCCCCACAGCAATAGCCAGCAATACTTCTGAAGCAGAAAGTCACCCCATAAATGTGTTCCCCTATAAATGAAGAACTCCATCCTTCTGGACAAGGTCTTCCATGACAAACATTTATGAAGGGCATTACAAAAACAACAGCAGTTCAGGAACAAACCCAAATAATCTTCCACACAGCAGTCTGGTAATCCAAGATGAGCTTTTAATAGAAGACATACTTTTTCTTTAAAAGTATTCTTTTTTTTTCTCTTTCTTTTTTTCTTTTTTTTAACAAAAAAAAGAGCAGGATAATTGCTATGGCCCTTTACATCAGGATAAGAAATTCCAAACAGATCCAAGCAGCAAAGGTATTTGGGAAGGGGGGGGGGGGGAGGGGAAGAGACAAAAAGATTAAAAAACAAAAACAAAATAACCCACAAACCCCCTGGGTTTGTGGGGAAACAAATTAAGTTGTTCAGAAGAAAACACTTTTGTTAGAAACAAATAAAATAAGACAGAATTAAAAACAAATTAAGACAAGAAACCACCATGCAAAAAATAATATTTATATATAGAGAAGGCAGGCCCACCCCCAGAGCCAGTTCCTGGAACCAGAAGAGCATACACATCTGGCTATTTTTTAATTTTTATTTTTACTATGAGTCCAAGCTAGGATTTGCAAACCCTTCATTTTGAACTCCCAAGTGCAGGACTAAGCTGGCGCATTTTTGCCTTACTGCCTATTTGCTGCTGGCTTATAAAAGGTGCACACAATGGATTAGATCCAAAGTTTATACTGAGATAATGAATGTAAAACACCTTGAACACACTAAAGTGCTATATAAGTGCTAGATATTACTAATAAATTTGCAATCCTATCCACACTTACCTGGGAGTAAGGCTCCGTTGAACACAATGAGCCTTGCTTTTGAGTAAACATGCAGAGGATTGGGTTGCAAGTTCTCAAACTTTGGGCACACAAGGAAAAGCCATTTTAATTTCATAGCTTTGGCCAGATTAATGATGGGAAGTGTGGAGAGCTTGCAAGTCTCGGGCACCATTGAGGAATTAAAATTAGAAGCCAAGGACAAGGTGAACAAAAACAGAGCCCCTGGATAATTAGGGGCTCTCAGCTTGCCTGTGTTTCATCTTGTGATAAGGTTGGCTTCACACACAATATATATTTTCCTACGTGGAAGCAGCAACAGCTCCTAAAGATGTGTAACTGCAGCAAGAGATACGTGAGCAATTTTCACACGTTATGGTGTATGCGTGTTTCCTTGCATGCTGGTTATCTATGAATTAAGTCATGTGAAGTCACATGTGAAGCAGCGCCAAGTCCCCACGGTGAGAAAGCAAAGTTGTCATTCCTAAAAGAGGTGAAGGTGGGTCATGGTCAGAATTCATTGCAAGCAAGAAGTGAGGACCTGCTTGTCTGAACCAGGACCCAGTCTTCGCTCCATCAAGTAGGGTCACCCAGTTGGATTGGATGGTAAGAATCCCCCCTCACACCCACAACCCCCCCCCCCCCGCCATATCCTGGT
Source organism: Shinisaurus crocodilurus (assembly GCA_021292165.1). Taxonomy (NCBI): domain Eukaryota; kingdom Metazoa; phylum Chordata; class Lepidosauria; order Squamata; family Shinisauridae; genus Shinisaurus; species Shinisaurus crocodilurus. Next base: position 169,398 of record JAHFWL010000046.1, on the reverse strand, counting down.
GCTTCAGAAGAGAAACAGGGACAGTTTGGAAGCAACTGTAAAGGACTATCAGAATTCTTCATACTTGTGCTAACCTCCCACCCACCCCCGCAAGTTCTGCACCAAAGAATTCAAATTCCTTAGGTAAATCAATATGATTTCTTCAAATAAGTTTATTTTGCACTCTTTAGATCAACTTGCCTGCCTTCATTTAAGCTGAGCATTTGTAATTTTTTATTTATTTATTTTTTTGCAGAACTTGGCTTATCTTGGCAAGGAGCCATATAGTCGCTGGAAGAACATCAGGTGCAAAAGCAGATTATAACAAGTAGTTACAGCTACAGGGGACAGAAACAACAGCACCTGAACAGCATAGGCTGCTGCAGGTACTATCTGGATGTTTTTGAATTTATATCCGCAACTCACAAGGACTAGAAACCTGGTCTGTTTCTCTCTTTTTCACACCTGTGCAATCAGACAAGATGGAAAAGGCTAGGATATGGTCTATCAGGCCCGTCATTGGTACAGAAACTACTGGGTTTGCAAATCCTGACTTCCTCTCTATAGGTTTAAAAAAACCCAACACCACTGCAGGCTTGAGGACTGGAGGTTAAGGGATGAGGAGGAGAGATCAAAGTGCTCTTGGCTGCTGGCAACGATATGCAGAGAAGGTGGGATCCAAATCCCAGTCCAAAACGGAGAAGGCAGGCTGAGATGAATGGTTTCCAGTTCATTCCTTGTGTTTGCCCAGGGTCGAGGCAGGTACAAGCAGCAGGTGGAGGTTCAAAATAACTCCAGCCGGCCAAGGTGTGCCGGAAGAAGAAGCCTTTGAGAGATGATAAATTCCAGGTATCCTTTGAGTGAAGGAACTTGAGAGGCTTCTGCAGTCCCCCGAGGAGCCGGAAATAGAAGGCAAGGAGACCTCAGGACTGGGGGGGCGGGGCGAGCGTCAGAGTAGACAGGGAGCAGAAGGCACCCCAGTCGCAGCTGCCTCTCAGTACTGGGCAAAGGGACCCCTGTGAAGAGAAAGCAGTCCCCGGCCAGAGCTGACCGTATCTTGGAGCCAGGCAAAGGGACTGCTGTATCCACCAGCACCTTTACCCAAGCAGCAGCTGCACTGTTGCACAGGACCAATCCATTCACGCCCCAGTCTGTGTCCACTGATTGCTTTGCTGCCCCTGATCTATCACCATCATCATCAACATTATCATCATCATCAGATCGCAGGCCAGGAATTCTTTTACATATTCTGACTAGAGTGGTGGGAGAGGGAGAGGAAGAAAGGTGCAGGAGAAACATTGGCTATTTGAGTTGGATTTTTCTGTTAAAAGGAATATAGTTAAAATCCTGACCCCGGACTCCCTTCCTCCCTGATTTCCCACCCCTCAGGGGTGGTCGATATTAAAGTGCAGCCTGACGGGAGGAGGGAGGAGGACACGCTGGGGGAGGCTCTTGGAAGAGGAGCCACGGCTGGCCGCGGTGGGGATGGGTGCGTGTGTAAGGGTGGGGGCGTTGTTGTTTTTCGTCTGCGTGTCAGCCAGACAGTGTGCAAGGCTGGGGTTCCTACTCGCCCTGCCCCACCCGAGATCCACCCCCAGTCGTCCCCCGCCCTCCCCCCGCCCTCACTGAGTCTGGGCTGGCTGTTCGGCGGGCGGCATCGGCTGCTGCCCCTGAGAGGGCGTCGGGGGCTGGTGGTTCGCAGATGGGGAGTCGCTCTCCGGGTCCTCCATCTCCTCATCCGAGACGCCGTCGAGGCGGAAAACCTGCCGCACGGTCCGGGTGGTGAAGGTCAGGGGGGTGCGTCTGTGAGGGCGGGGGGGGGGGGAACGGGGAAGAAAAGGACAAGAAAATGGGCATTTATGCCACAGTGCTCAGCCTCCTCGGAGCTGGCTTACGGAGCACTCCCCATTACCCCTGAGAAACAGGCACGTTCCAGTTACCCCCCCAACCCCCCGGTCCCCTTCTGAAGCCGGGACAGGAGAGGCTGAGGATGGATCTGCTCTCTCCGCCTCTAGCGAGCCCTCTGATCACCCCCACTACGGTGGCACTCGCCCGACTGGAGCTGCTCCCTGATCTGGCTCCCGCTAAGCCCGGAGAAGCTGGAAGCTCCACGTCTACTGCCCGTCCTCTTAGCGCAGTCCCGGTGGTCCAGCTTAACATACTAGAATCGCCAAAGCTGCCTGCTCAGATTGCCAATGCCAGGCAAAACAGTGTGTGCGCCACAGAGATGCAACGGAAAGAAGCAGGGGTGCAGAAACTCAGGCCCGGGGGGCCAAATCCAGCCAACTGGGGGGGGGGCACAACTCTGTCCCACTAGGGTTCCCCATCCATCATGGGGTGGTTTTCTGGCTTTTGTGCCGTTTCCCCCCTCCCCTAACCGTTCTAAAAGGTTGAAATGCCTCCCCCTAAGGCTTAGTTTCTGGAAATAAAGAGATTTAAACTAAAATATGCGGGCATTTTTTACCCTGCTCCTTTTGAGTTTGTTGACCACATCCAGCACTGGAATGCGGCCCATGAGAGCGTCTCTGAAATGAAATTTGGCCCTTGGGCAGAAAGAGGTTTGCACCCTGGGACAGAACAGTGCCACCGCCACCTGCATCCATGGAGCATCATGGCCAATGGCAGACCACCATTCAGTGTCAGTCATTCAGGCTGGGCATGCGTCACGCGAGTCATTTTCTTGTCTTTATTCTCCCCTTCCCTAGGATCCAGGAATGCCATGCAGAAGCTTCAGCTCCTCTTTTCTCTGGTTGCTTCCACATTAAGGGCTTTAGCACTGCTGCAGCACTGCTATTCATTCTGCAGTCAGTTGGAAGCAGAATTAAAGCAGTGGTTCTGCATGCCACAGTATAGCACTATACTTTCTGGCAATGCCTGTCCCCATGGCCAAGACCCTTCTGTAATATTAACTAAGAAGTCCCATTCAGCACAGGTCCCCACAACTTTAATTAGAAGCTTCCTTTTTTGTGGCTTTTGCTTCTTGTGGCTTCCTGTTAAGCGCAATTCAGCATTAGTGATGGGTGTTCTTTAATTAGGTTCTCTTCCCCAAGGTGTGGGGAGGGGGCACCAGAAGAACTAGTTTCTTCTCTTAAAAAAATAAAATACATTGTGCCATTTCACCACAAGAAAAAGAGAGGAAACCATTAATTAAGGCGGCTCCTCACCACACAGGGAACAGGAAATGATTAACAGTGAAGGGGCAATTCATCACTAATGCTGTAGGGTGCGGAATATGAAACCATCAGAAGCAGAAGCTCCAAGAGGGAAACTTCTAATTAAAGGTATTGTAGCCCTGAAAAGGTGCAATAGCATCTTGCCGGTCCAAACTGGATAGACAGGCTACTGCCATTATTTTCAAGTGAAAAACCGCCCACCACCCCCACAAATCAGGTCTAAGAAGAAACAGGACAGAAACAGAAAACACTGGAAATAACCAGTTAGCAAAGTTGCTGTCTGGATTCTCCACAGAACTGGAGTGAGCGATGGGTAACAATTCCAGACTAATACAGAAACAATCTTTTTCTTCTGAGTTTTTCCAGAGCTTGTCCTTTTACCAGGGCCCCGGTATCTCTTAGTTTCCTAGTTGCAGCTGCTGCAAAGCAATACTTTTGCTTTAAGAAGCCGCAACTATTGTGTGCACATTTTGCTGACAGGGTTCTAATTTGAAGGTTCTCGAACTGGTCCGTGGAAATGTTGTGGAGCAGTAGAGAGTATCTGTACTTTGACCCTGCGCTTGATTTACTTTTTCCTGATGATGCAGACCCGTGCCAGATTACTGAACAGGCTAACAGCACTGATTTTGATGATAATGCAGCTACTGAAGTGCTTTTTTTGTTTTTAAATGAAAAGATGTGCTTTAATTTGTAGGGGGGGGGGATATTCATTAAGTGGACTGCTGAGCTACCAGCAATTTTCAAGTGCTCATTGGGCGGGGGGAAAGTTTGAGAACTGATGTTCTGAGTTATAGACTAGCACAGCCTTCTCCAACCTGTTGCCTTCCAGATGTGTTGGACTGCAGAGCCCATCATCCCCAGCCAGCATGGCCATGCTGGCTGGGAGTGATGGGCTTTGCAGTCCAACACATCTGGAAGGCAACAGGTTGGGGAAGGCTGCTGTAAGTCCATCCTTAACATCTCCCTTTCATCCATTTCTTTATCCGTTCGTTCCTCACATTCTTCCTGCCTGCCCTGGTCAATAATGGCTGCTTTAACGTTGTTCTCTGAAAAGCAGAGACACTCCTGCTTGGGGCTGTCACTCTTCATGCTGGCTCAGCTTGTCTGAGTGTGGAAAGCTAAGCAGGGTCAGGCCTGGTTATTACTTGGATGGGAGACCCCTCCTCTAGTTTCCTGCATTGAGCAGGGGGTTGGACTCGATAGCCTTGCTGTAGGCTCCTTCCAACTATGAAATCTATGAAATTCTGGCGGAGGCTCTGTGCCTTCGTGTGGGTGCATGAAAGGCAGAAATTCAACAGGTGGGACTACATCTCCCAGAAATCCTCACTGTCGGCCGTGCTGGCTGGGGATGATGGGAGTTGCCATTTGGCACATCTGGAAAGCACCAGATTTGGGCAAGGCTGTGCTAACGTCACAGTCCCCGCCCAGGAGGTCACTGCGAGGGGCAACGTTAAGATTCACCCTCTCCTACCGGCAGCATTTTTTAAACAGCCCATCAATTCCAGATGCTTTTTGCAGTTGCTGTTTTTTGATCCGGGGGGGGGGGAGCTGGAGGATGCCGGCAGACGGCACTTGTGCAAAGAAAGAAACAATAAAGGCCTGCGGCTCACGCTGGCTCAGCTTGTCTGACTGAGCGTGGAAAGCTAAGCAGGGTCAGGCCTGGTTATGACTTGGATGGGAGACCCCTCCTCTGGTTTCCTGCATTGAGCTGGGGGTTGGACTCAATGGCCTTGTAGGCCCCCTCCAACTTGATGATCTGTGAAAGTCTATGAAACCTCCCCTGGGGAGAAGCAGCATTGCTGTCGGCCTTCCCCAACCTGGGGCCCTCCAGATGTGTAGGACCGCAACTCCCATCATCCCCAGCTAGCAACTATGCTGGCTGGGAATGATGGGAGTTGCAGTCCAACACATCTGAGGGCCACCAGGCTGGGGAAAGTGGAACTAACGGCTCTACTAATGGGGAAAAGTGCCTACCAGCCACCGGTGTGCCTTGTCTACTGGGAATTAAGCCGCCAGGACTGGAAAGCAAAAGCCTAACTCAGATTTTTCTAGGCCCGCCCTTCCCGAGAGAGGCCCAGCTGGAAGCTCACATCAATAGCTAGCTAGCAAGCAAGCGCCCCCCCCCCCCCGATCACGTAGAAGCGCTCCCTTGAATGGGAGTGAAAGTGGCTCGAAATGCTAAGCAAGCCCCTCCCGTTCTCTTCTCCCAGGGCCAAAACAAACACGATGGGGCAAAGACCACGATCAGATCTCCTGACTTCACAAAAATTAAATCCGCATGCTTGACAAGCAATGGGAGGGCCCGCGGATGTGACTGGAGCTGCAGGGCTGGCAGGAGAGAGTGCTCAACCCATTCCCCTCACCATGTCATTTCCTCATTCTAACCCCCACACACGACAAGCTGCTGTTAGCCTTGCTGAGGGGGCGGGGGGACGGACAGGTACCTGTACTGGGACAACTAGTCTGGTGTAAAGGTCAATGTGTTGCATTAAGAGCTTTTCTACATGAGGCTGTTAATCAGCTGTATCTACTTCTGGTTTTGTCAAAGAAATGCGATCCAAGCTCTACACGAGGAGCATTTCCTTTCCTGCTTTTCCACTACACCACCTCTAGGTGGCACTGTGGTATAGCATAATAGCGCAAATACACAACAGGAACTCGCTCTTTATTTCACTTTCACAATTAAATGCTGCATTTTCCCTGCTCTAAAACATTCACTGAAAGTGCTGGTTAGACAAAGAAGCAAAACTGGAGGGTCACATCGTTGTCTAAAGGACCCATAAACAACCATGAGAAGGGAATGACAAGTGCACGATAAATGCCTCGTATAGAACAGGCCAAGGACTCCAGAGAGCTGGGTTCAAATGCCCAATCAGCCACGAAGGTCACTGGGTGACCTTGGTCCAGTCACTTATCTCTCAACCTAACCTACCAGATACGGTTGTTGTAAGTATAAAGAGTGAGTGTGTGCGTGTGTGGGGGAGAGAGAGAGAGAGAGACAGAGAGAGCACTGTGTATGCTAGCCTTCCCCAACCTGGTGCCCTCCAGATGTTTTAGAATATAACTCCCAGCATTCCTGACCATTGACCATACTGGCTGGGGCTGATGGGAAGTGAAGTTCAAAGCATCTGCAGGGCACGGGGTCAGGGAAGGCAGATGTATACCATCCTGAGCTTCTCGGAGTAAGGGGCCTGGGGCTAAAAAAAGGTAATAAATAGAAGGATGGGAGAATACCGGAAGCCTCATGTAAACGGCGTGACCTGGCCTTTCCTTTGGAAAGCCTAGTTGAGTAATAAAATACATACATACATATCACCAACATTATGGGGAGGGACCAGAGATCGGTGGTAAAGCCCCTGCTTTGCGCGAAGGAGGCCCCAGATTCAATCTCCGGCATTTCGAGTTAAAAGGTTCAGGTGGTGCGAAATACCTTTCTCTGCCCGGGAGTCTGGAGAGAATCCGCCAGCCAGAGCAGACAAGCACTGCACTAGATAGACCAGTGTTCTCCAACCTTGGGTCCCCAGATGTGTTTGGCCTACAACTCCCAGCATGCCCCAGCCAGCTATGCTGGCTGGGGCATGCTGGGAGTTGTAGGCCAAACACATCTGGGGACCCAAGGTTGGAGAACACTGAGATAGACAAATGGTCTGTCCTGGCACGATGTTCCTAGCATGCCCATCTCCCCTCACCCTCTGCGGGTCTAACGGTAGCGTTGGAAGGACGTTGGATCAGGGAAACGGCCCCCCTCCCTCCGGTCAAGAACCAGAAGACCCGACAGCTGCTCTGAAGTTCAAAACAGAAGGAAGGGAATCAGATGGTGGTTCTCCCGCGCGGAGTCTGTTTCCGCGCTCACAGGGGAGGGTGAAGCCGAGAGCTGCTGCACTGCAATTGCACCCGCCCTGCCCGCCCCCCCCCCGCCCTCCAACTCCTACCCCCACCCCAAACTGCACCGCACGGCACACGCATGCAGAACGGGGAGAGTGAGGACGTACTTCCGCTGCCGGCGTTCTAACTTGCTGTTGTGTCGAGAAAAAGATGGAATGTAACAGAGAGAGAGAGAGAGAGAGATGCAAACGTGAAAGAATGATCTGGAAAAGAGGGGAATTATCAGAAGGAAGGGAATTATCAAAAAGTGTTAATGGGAGGGGGGGGGAGTGAAGCAGGCTATCTAGGTCAGCTTTCCCCAACCTGGGGATGATGGCAGTTGTGGTCCAACACGTCTGGAGGGCACCGAGTTGGGGAAAGTGGACCTAGGGTTCTCTTGGGCAGAAGAACCAGCAGCTAAGCTGGAACAGAGCTGCTAAAATGGCCTCCTGGGGGGCTTGAAATGTCAGCGCATGGGGGAGGTGGCTTGGAGCTGTGGAGAAGTGCTCCGCCGTCACTCAGGGATGGGACTCTTGGGTTCTTTTAGACCCGGGGCTCTCCGACCTTGGATCCCCAGATGTTGCTGGACTACAGCTCCCAGAATCCTTTGCCATTAGCCATGCTGGCTGGGTATGCTGGGAGCTGTAGGCCAGCAACATCTGGGGACCCAAGGTTGGAGAGCCCTGCATTAGACGGAGGGAGGTGGTACTGAAAGGGTGCCAGGACACCTGGGTTCTCTGCAAGGGAGGGAGAGAATGTTCATCTCGTTGATTAAAATGATTTAGGGCGCAATCCTATGCAAGGTTAGCCGGGGGGGGAAGGCCTACAACTCCCAGCATGCCCCAGCCAGCATAGCTGGCTGGGGCATGCTGGGAGTTGTAGGCCTTCCCCACCCACCCCGGCTAACCTTGCATAGGATTACGCCCTAAAAGTGTTTAACAGTGTCCTCTCAGGCTTGCCTCTGCACTGAATGAGCCTCTTTCCTTATGGGTGGGGATGGGGAACCCTCTGGCCACGGAGATTCTCCAGGCACACCGTGGAGGCTTGGAGTTTGGACTCCTTCCCTGAACCCTGCCCTCCAGAGGATACTGGGGGCTCGGGAGGAGATGGGGAGAGAGAGTGCTTTGCCCTCCTCCCCAATGGGGGAAGGCGTGGGGCAGGTAAAGTCGCGCCGGGCTGGAGAAGTGCTCCTCCACCTGGCGGCGCCTCGGCCGGGGAGGCTCCAGCGTGCCGGCTTTAGCCTGGAAACGCTATTAGAGGACCTCAAAATGTCACCCACAACATGAGGGGTTCATTCACTTGCTCAGTTCCCAATGTGATACAGGCCACCTCCTGTCAACAATGACCTTCTGCATTCTGCCTAGGGCAAACTGAAAAGGAAGGACTCGAATCTGACATCAGAAATGGCAATATTCAAAAACTAGTGGGAGCACACTTCGGCCTCCCAGGACACCGACCTTAAAGTGGCCATTGTGGAGCAACTTCAAAGGGAGATTAGAGCGAGAGACTGCACAGTTAGGATTCATCCACAGGTTCAGTTCTATTGCCGGAGGCTTGAATCAGGATAATGGTGTTGTTGTTGTTTTTATCACACTATATATGTTAATTGGCTTACTTAATGACAGGATATTTGTTATTTGTGCTATCAGCAGCAACTGTTTTGTGAATGGCTACTGTTAATAATGCGATTGTCACTGTCAGTGCTCTCTGCATTTAAATTTCCTTCGGACGTCACTCTTTACCATTCCATCCCGCTCACAGTATGTACTGTACATATACCTGAAATTCTTGGTAACACTCCATACATCTATCTGATGAAGTGGGCTGTAATCCAAGAAAGCTTCCATCAAAATAAATGTGTTAGTTCTTTAAGGTGCCACAAGACTGTCATTTTTACTGCAACAGACTAACATGGCTGCCCCTCTGGAAACAGTTATTCAGTGTGGTTTGTGGGTCTTTCTGCAGCAGCTCTCAAAGTAGCCAAACCAAACCACCATGACAGGGAATGACCAATAGGATCCCTGCGTGTGGCAAGGTGTGGGCCAACTCCAGGCTCAGTTGTGACTACAGAGACAGAAAATAAAAACTAGACATGCAGTCACCCCATCACGATCCTTAATCGCTCCAAAATTGAACTCGTTTTCTCATCTCCCTTCCATTGTGAAGCATACAGAGGTGCCCGGGGGGATAGAACGCCACCACTCTGTGCCCGTCGGGAATCACGGCTGATGGCAGCTTTCAATTTTTAGCAGAGGTTCAGGTTCTGAGCTAGATTATTATTTTTTTTATCTCTATAGTCATGACTGGCATAAAATTTACTTGAAACTATATTCTGTAGTCCAGCCACCCCTAACCTGCTGCCCTCCAGATGGGCCGGACTACAACTCCCATCATCTCCAGGCAGCATGGCCCATGGCCACGCTGGCTGGAGATGGTGGGAGCTGTAGTCCGGCCCATCTGGAGGGCAGCATTTTGGGGGCAGGCTGTTGTTGTAGCCTATTTGGCATCATGCTTAGTGCAGCTCTAGGGATTATGGAAATATGAGAAGGTGGGGGGGAGGAAAGGGAGAGACAAGAAATGGAGCATCTAAAGGCATGTAGGGATGAGAGGACATGGGGAGATACAGGGCAGGATGAAGCTTCCCCAGGACTAGGCCAGGGCTAAGGACTAGCCACAGAAAATGGGATCTTTAGTCTTCAAGAAGGGCTCTGCATTTGGGCATAATAACCTGTGCCACGCACTACCCACCTGAGGCGGTTCCGCAGGCTGGTCACCTCGCGGTTCATGGACTCGGCGGACTCGGTGACATCCTCAAGCTCACGCTGCATGCGGCGGCGGCTCGTGTTGGCCCGTGAGGCTTCCTCCTCGGCCTCCTCCAGCTGCCGCTTTAGCTGCTTCAGCCGCATGTGGCCCTTTTCAACCTGCCAGGAGCAGTGAGAGAAGAAGGGTAGGTGGTGTGTATGTGTGTGTGGTGTGTGTGGGGGGGAAGTAAGGCCTAAAAAACGAGCACAAATGACATCCTTGATGTGAGTGAACCTTTGAACGCAACTCGACACAAGTTCAACTCAGTTGCCGAGACACCGTCTTCTTTGTCCATTCATCTTGGCACAAAATGATTTTAACGTATCGGGCACCTGATGGGTTGTTCTGAAGATTAATCGGTGGTGTCTGCTCTAGACTTGTAACCTTCGGTTTATTTACAACGGCCTTCCCCAACCCTGGCTGCCCTCCAGATGGGTTGGACTACAATTCTTGCTGGGGGATTCTGGGAGTTGTAGTCCAACCCATCTGGTGGCCACCAGGTTTGAGGAAGGCTGATTTATGGCAGCCTTTTTGTTCTCTCTTTCCCCATTCTGTAATATCTAGGCTCTTGAGGTAACTGAGTTTTTAAACACATGATTTTCTAATAACAATAATATAAATGGCTAATTTCCCCTTTCCGCACTATTTGTTGTGCCTCTGAAGAACTTTGTTGAAACGAGGGGCCTACTTAAAGTACTCCCCTGGGCCCCCGAGGGCCCCCCTCCCCTCTTTTCCTTACACTGATCCTTTCCCTCCTCCATCTCTTCTTTCCTTCAATGTGGTTACCAAACCACCATCTTGTTTGCCCATTTTTCTTGCCAAATAAATAAAACAAATAAAATTGCTGATGTCAAAATGCAGGCTGTGGCGACAGTATTTAAAGAAGGCTGAGCGGGTGCTTCATTTCTGAATTTGTCTTTATTTATCGGCCGCCTTTTTTTTTTTTTTGCCTAAGCCCTTCAAAGTAACAAATATATATATTTATTTATATTTATATTTTATAAATATATTATATTTATATAATATAATATAAATATAATATATAATATAAATATAATATATTTATATTATATTATATTATATTATAAATATAAAAATATAAATATAAAAATGCTAAACAAAACAAGAACAAAAACCAAAATAAAATAGATATCTAAAAATAAACCAGCACAGAGTGGCAGGAAACCAGCAAGGGGCTAAACAAGCAGAGATGTCAGGGTTGAAGATGCAAGCCTTGCCCGGAAAACTGTTAACCCTAATGTCAGATGTGTAGAGGGGAGACTTATAAATGGCAAGGGAAAGGCACTCTGCACCCTCCGAAGTTCCTTTTACTATTCCTTCATTGTCTCGTAAAGCTGAGCCCTAAGCACTGAAAACACGCCCCAGGGCTCAGAATAAGGAAGTGGGGGAGTGGGGAAGAGCATATGTGTCTTCACCATACCTGATCTTTGTACTGATCTGCATTCCTCCTCTCTTCATCCACCTGCAGGATCACCTCCTTGAGTTTCTTCTCTGCCCTCCGCACAAGCTTCCCTGACAGGATCCTCTCCCTGAGAAGCAGAAAATTTAGGAAGAAACATGATGGTGAGGAGATGTTGGGTTAGATCCAGACTTAAGTCATACTTAGAGTATACCCACTGAAATCAACTGGGCTTGCGTCAGTCAAATCCTATTGAATTCAATGGGTCTACTCCAAGTATGACTAAGTCTGGATCCAATTCATTAATTCTGTCTGCTCCCATTGCAAACTCGCTCTTGGCCCTCGCCTGCAAATTTTCCCATAGTTCCTTGCCCATGCCCCCAACACACAACACAGGTAGCAGGATAAGGCCAATATATGCAAATGGGCAGAGTTTGTGCACATCACATAATTTAATTAAAATAAAATACAGCACAGAGCGGGAACAGGTGAATGATCTGGAAACACCAGATGCTGCATGGTTACTGGAATTACAGGGGTGTAGATATGATCAGTTAACTGAGTGGGAGGCTACTGGGAGCCGATGAAAGAACAAGATATAATCATAATAGATAGTGAGAGAGAACGAACACACAGGTTTGTTCATCTAATTTCACCTTATGTCCAGCACTCTAATCATATACCAGGGGTGCACACCATGCAGCCCTCCGAGACCTTTACTGCGGCCCCCCAGGGGTGCCCTGACCCCGCCCCCTTCACCACCAATTTCCCCACGGCCTGTACTCTCCACTCCCTCCTCAAGATCCTCACACAGACTGCTGTTTCCCTGCCACCACGAGCAGTGAGGAAAGAGCGACCCGTGCACATCCAGCCTCCACGTCAGCGTCACTGTGGAGCTGAAAAGCTTGTGTACTCTGCCCACTATAGCAAGCCAAAGAATATATATACACACATAGCCTTGGTCCCGTCACTTTACCTAGACTCCTGCTCCAACTGCTCCTCCAGCTGGGCCACCTTGGACTCCAGGGTCGCAATCGCCATCTTGTATTTGGACTTGACGGAGGAGTCCATCTCCCCCAGCTTGGCCCTCAGGTCTTTGTTCTGGCGTTCCAGCTGCTGCCGAGCGTTCTCGGTCTTCTGCGAGAAGCTGCGCTCGGCCGCCAACTCGGTGGTGATTGTCTCTACCTGCAGAGATGAAAGGGCGGGATGACGATCAGAACGGGGGGGGGGGGCACAGCACAGCAGAGGAGCAGTCGGGAGAGAGAGAGAGAGAGAGAGAGAGAGAGAGAGAGAGAGAGAGAGAGATGCTGCTCCCAGAGGGGCAACTCACCTGCATGCTGAGCTTGCGGTACCGGTCGTTCATGAGCTCCATGTTGCTTTGCTCCTCATCCAGCTCCTCCTCCAGCTGTCCAATTCGTGCTTCCAGGTGGCGTTTTTCATCCAGAAGAGCTGATCTGAAATACAGATTGGGGGAGTGGTGTGTGCGTGCGTGCAGGCGGGAGGATAGTGGCTAATCAGACGGATGTGTCTAGAGGAAATGAAGGGAGGGAACATCGGCAAGGTCACAGGGTGCAATCCTATGCATGTTTAGACAGAAAAAAGACCTACAACTCCCAGCATGCCCCAGCTACATGCTGCAAGTTGTAGGCCATTTTTCTGTCTAAACATGCATAGGATTGCACCTTTAGACAGTCATTTAGCATTACTTTTCTACAAGCAGATGGAAGCAAAATTAAAATGGAGGTTTCATCACTATATTATCCAGCAATACCCATCCCATATCTAAGATCCTTCTATAATGTTCACTCAGCAGGAAGTCCCATTCTGCAAAGTCCCATCCCCTGCAATGTTAACTAGTAGCTTGCTCCTGGCAACTTCTGTCTCTAATTGCTTTCTGTTCAGCATGGTGGCAGCATTACCAATGACCAAACTCTTAATTGCCTTTTATTCAGTCAGTCAGTGCGCGTTGGGGGGGGGGGGGGGCAGACTTTAATTTCTAATTTCTTCTCATGTCCCCACCACCACCACATGACATTATAGAAAAACAGTGCTATTTTACTATAAAAACTTGAAAAGCAAAGAAGTGAGGGATGTTTTTTTAATTAAAGCTCCTCCCTGAAAGGAAAGCTTCTAATTAAAGGCACATTAGCCCCACAAAACCTCAGTATATTTTGTTTACCCATACTGGACAGACTGGCACTACAACTGCAGTTTAAACTTTTAAAAATTCCAGACTTAACAGCTAGTATAAAGGTAAGACTAATCCAGATTAATCACTCCAGAACAACCTCTTAACTAACCATTTTATATTCATGGTCATGTCAAAAGTAGTAACAGGGGTGGGAACTGGGCTCAAAGGGGACAGGGATAATGATCCGCCTGAGCACTCACTTGCCACTGTTCCCATTGGCCAGCTCGTCCGCCAGGTCGTCCCGCTCCTGTTGCGCCTGTCGCTTGGCTCGCTCCGATGCGGCCAGATCCTGCAAGCGATGGGAAAAGGGCAGCAGAAGATGGGTTGAACATGGAGGAGAATGCTTCAAAACCCCATAGCAGCATCCATGAAGACCGGGTCTATTTCCCACAGTTCAGAAAAAAGGCAACATCCTCTGCAAGAGGGTGATGGGGGAAGGCCTGATCTATGGATGGATCCCCCCCCTGGGCTGCAAACAAGGAGGGGGCCAGGCAGAGTTTCTATCTACACCCCACTCCCCTGTTCCCAACCACACCGGCTCTCAAGCTCAAATGCCTGTTCCACTGGGAGGCGCAGCAACCCGCTCCACGGAGCGTCACCCTCACCTCCTGCAGCTGCAGCAACTCTGCCTCCAGATTCTTCAGCTTCTTCTCACTCTCACGGGACTGGATGAAAATCTCCTCACGGGCCGCCCGGGTTTCCTCTACTTCCCGCCAGAGCTCCTTCATCTGGGCCTGGAGAGAGACAAAGTAGAACAAATCCTAGCTGCCATCCCGTATAAGGAAGGCTGATAGAACACCCTCCCCTGCTCCAAAAAGAACTGTATGACAACCCCCTAATCCCTATACCCTATTATGATTAAGGCTCTGTACGTGGAACTAACATCACATATTCGTCCCCTTTTTATCTCTCCCTGCACCTCACTTCCCTGTATCAAATTCTAGATTGTAAGCTCCTCAGGGCAGGAACCTGTTCACTTGTACTCTGTGCAGTGCACATTGAAGAGAACTATATAAATGAAAATAAAATGAATTAAAAGAGGGGGGGGAAGGAGAGAGAAAGAGGGGGGAAGAGAGAGGAGGGAGAAAAGAGAGAGAGAGAAAGAGGGGGAAGAGAAAAGGCAAAAAAGAGCATAGGAAGCTGCTTAATGCTGTCAATAACACTCATCCATTTAACTCAGTATTGTCAACAGTGACTGGCAAGGCTCTCTGGGATTCCTGATATAGGTCTCTCCCAGCCCTACCTGGAGATGCCAGGGATTGAACCTGGGACCTTTCGCATGGAAAGCACATCCTCTACAACTGAGCTGTGGCCGATCCCTAAACAAAGCGCACCTCCCCACGGCCCGCATTCACACATGCAAACGCATACCTGCAACTTGCGCAGCTGCTTCCCTGCCTCCTCCCGTCCCTTGTTGGCAGCATCCAGCTGTGCCATCGCCTCCTGAAGGTCGAGCTCCAGCTTCTTCCGGGCCGCGAGCGCTTGGGCCCGTTGCTTCCTCTCGGCATCCAGCTCAGCCTCCAACTCCCGTACCTGGGGATGCAGCGACAGGGCGAAAATGTCAAACAGGAGAGATGGTTGCCCTACACTCAAGGCTATGCCAAGACCTGACACACACACACACACACACACACACACACACACACACACACACTCCTCCAATTCTGGGTTCTTGGGGATGATTCTGTTTCTTAAATGTTGTCAAGCAGGGGTCCAGGACCAGATTTATTTATTTATTTATTTTATTATATTTATACTCCACCTTTTTTCTTGCAAGGAACCCAAGGTGGCTTACATAGTCCTCCTCCTCTCCATTTTATCCTCACTACAACCCTGTGAGGTAGGTTAGGCTGAGAGTCAGTGACTGGCCCAGAGTCACCGACACCCAGTGAGTTTCATGGCCGAGCGGGGACTAGAACCCAGATCTCCCGCTGATGTCCATGTGTATCCATTGAAGCCAGGTTGGCAGCCTGCATGACATGGGCCATAGATCCAAACAGAAACCTTGGCTTAACACTTGTCTCGCTAACTGCTGTACAGGTAACCTGCTCCATCATTCTGGGGCTCAAAGGGGAGCCACCCAGAGGAAGCCTGGTGCTCTCCAGCACCTCATTTGCTCCAAGCAGCGACCCAGCCAGGTTTGAAGCTGCTCTCGCTCTCTCTTGCAGCGCCGGCTCCACGATCTGGGGCTTCCCTTCCTGTGGTTTCGCTTGCTCCCCGCTTCTCCTTGCCAGGTCCTGGGGCATCATTCCTTATCATGGGCATCTAGTCTCTGGTTGCCTTCACTTTCCCCCTCCTGTACTTGCCATTATCTGTTTACCCCCAGAAACGTCACTCTCGGAAGGGGCGTAAGTTGGTTGTTTTGTTTTTTAATTACATTTTTATCCCACCCTTCCTCCAAAGCGCTCAGCAGCGCAACCTACATGGCTCACACACACCCCTTTTATCCTTACAACAACCCTGCGAGGTAGATTAGCCTGAAAGATGGTGGCTGGGTCTCATCGGTGTACACGTCCACTACTTGAACCGCTATAGCACACCGGCTCCCTTATGCAAAAACCCAGGTGCCTCCTCCATGACCCAGGCCTCCACCTTTCGTTCTGTGTGCGTCTCTGCTTGGCCAAAGGTTGACGGGGCTTGGGGCTACCCACCGCTGCCACCACGGGGGACATCCCTCCCAGCTTCCTTCCCACCTGCTTGCCGAGCAGCTTCTTCTTGTCGTCGTTGGTGTCGTCGCGGCTCTGCAGCTCCCGCTCGTGCTGCGCCTTCAGGGCCTGCATGTTGACCTCCAAGCGCAGCTTCCCGTCCTCCGTGGCCTGAAGCTCGTCTTCCAGCTCCTCCAGCTGGGCTCGCATCTCTTGCACCTGCTGCTCCAAGGCCCGCTTGGAGCGCTCGAGCTCGTGCACCTGATTCGAAGCAGGAAAGAGGAGAGGAGAGGAGAGCAGAATGAAAATGGGTTTTTATGAAAGGGATGGAAGGCTGGCTCCCTGCCAAAATGTCCAGGAGCCTGTACCACCGCCAATGCGCCAAGAAGCCCGGAACATGCCATTCCGCAGAGCTGGCTGGGGGATTATGGGAGTTGTAGTCCTACACGTCTGGAGGGCGCCAGGTTGGGAAAGGCTGGATTAAATAGACTAACGATAAACGCATGATATCAATCTGTTAAAATGTATTTAAATCTTACCCTCTTGACGTCCTGTCCCTTCAGGTCCTCATCCCCTCCTTCCAGAGAAGGAGTGTCTGGTCTCCTATAGCAGTGTTCTCCAACCTTGGGTCCCCAGATGTTTTTGGCCTACAACTCTCAGCATGCCCCAGCCAGCGTACGCTGGCTGGGGCATGCTGGGAGTTGTAGGCCAAAAACATCTGGGGACCCAAGGTTGGAGAACACTGTCCTATAGCACCTTTCTGCTCTACGCCGCCGCGTCTCCCCCCCCCTTCCCAGCCAACCCAGGTGTGCCCAGAGGCTCCCTTACATTCTTGCCGACATCGTCCTTGGAGCTGACCAGGTCATCCATCTCGGCCCGCAGCTGCTTGTTCTGCCTCTCCAGCTCCTCCCGGACCTCCAGCGCCTCCTCCAGGGCACGGCTCAGAGACAGCACTTTGGTCTCTTTCTCCCGGGCGTCGGCTTCCGCCCGGTCCCTCTCCTCGGCGTGGCGGGCTGAGATCAGCTTCTCCTCAGCCAACATCTGCCAGAAAACCAAACAGGCCTTTAGTAACATAAACGGCAGCCAACCTGTCCTTGATCCTTGGCCAGCGGAGGGAGGGTCAGAACCCAGAACTTTCAAACCAAGTCCATTTGCCGGACTGAACCCCAATTTTCAAAAGTGAGGGATATCTCAGGGTAAATCGGAAGGCAGGTCGGCAGTGCAGCTGTTTGACTTGAGGAGGCCATTTGGAGGGGAAAGGTATCCCCAGGGAGGGAGGGAGACCATCTGTTGTGAAGGGGAGAGCTCCAAACCCCATGCGGTGAGGCAGTTTAAGTTAATGGATTTTCTAGGCCAAGGAAGGTGTGTGTGTAGTTGGGGTGGGGTGGAAAATGACAGCTTAGAGAAAATACAAACCAGAAATGGGAAGAAATGTGTACAGTATATACCCTGACAAGTAAAATATGATAACCAAAAGAGTCAAGAGTATGTAATTTAATACCACACCATCTATTGAATTTACACAATAAATTACAAATACTGAGCTCAATAGTTTGTTTAAAATGTGGGTATATTGCCCAAAAATTAAAAGACAAAATTGTAAACAATAAAACACAATATGCAAATCAAATATCCACAATACATTCAGTGAGAGCACCGCATGCACTCCATAGACAAAGCATCATAACAAAATCATGGCGTATTCCAGAAACATAAGATAATGGTATGATAATTCAAGTAAGTTTGTTGCTGGAAACTCATGAAGTGGATAACGATAACAATATGAATTAATCTTCTCAAGAAAGCCAAACGCGTTTCAGCCTGTGGGCCTTCTTCGGTGGCAGGTTTGGTGCAAATATAGTTAGAGCCACTTTTTTAGTAAAGCAATAAAACAGTGCTCGCTGCCTGTTCTGCATTTTTGAGATCCCAGTGTATTGCAATGAACTATTGAGCTCAGTATTTGTAATTTACTGTGTAAATTCAAGATGGTGTGGTAAAATTACATAGTTCTGAGGAAATGCCTTTCGTCTTGAGATAGACAAAGCCATTTAGGAACTGAAATCAGGATGGGGAAAACGGGACATCAGTTGCCTCAGCAGTAGTAGGGTAGAGGTTTAGGGCAGGGGTGTGCGACATCAGCCCCGGGGGCCAAATCCAGCCCTCGGGGATCCCCAAGACGGCCACACACTCTTCCCCTGGCTCCCCCCTCCCAACCACCAATCGATGGTAGTTTCCCAGCTTTTGTGTGCTTTCTTCCCCCATTCTGAGAGGTTGAAATGCCTCTCCTGAGGCTTGGTCACTGGCAGGAAGAGCTTTAAGCTACACTATGCTGGTAGTTTTGGGGTTTTGCCCTGCCCTCTTTTGCCTTTGGCCCCGCCCAGCACTGGAGCACTGCCCCCCCCCTTGAGCCGAAAAAGGTTCAACAGCCCTGGGTTTAGGGGGGATATCCAGCTGAATTGACAGAGAGGAGAAATACAGTTTTGGGGGAAATAACCACCTCAGCTTGGCAGAGAGACTTCACAGGGAAACGTAGGCCTCACCTGGTCGAATTTCTTCTGCTTCTTCTCGAGCGCCGAGACCACATTGCGTTGCTGGTCGAGGGCCACGGTGACGTCGTCCAGCTCCTGCTGCAGCCGAGTCCGCCCTTTCTCCAGTTTGTCGCAGGCCTGGACACGCTCCTCATAGCGCAAGGAGAGTCCCTCCAGCTCCTTGGCTGCCCGGCGGCGAGCTTCCTCTATCGACTCGGCTACCCCAGCATCCTCCTCCAGTTTCTTCTTCGTCTCCATCACCTGGTGGAATTGCCACAGAGAAATCACACACTGCCCACAGATGCGCACACACAGTGCCGGCTGCAGGTCTTTGAGGGCCCTTGGGCGGGACATCCCCAATGGGGCCCACTCCCTCAGCGAGTCCACCTTCTCACTACCATTGTCACCAGCTGCTATTGCTCCTCGTCCTCTTTCTCATCATTGCGAGCACTTCCTTGCTTGACAGGCAGAGAGCCAGTGAGCGAGTAAGGCAGTGGCATCTGCTGCTCCTTCTTCTCACCACCGCCGTTGTCTGGGCCAGAGTGAGAAGCAGGTGAACAAGCAGGCTGCAGTGGTGAAGAGGAGGAGCAAGTCCAGGGAGCTTATAAGCGGGCCCCAGCAGGGATGCGGGCCCCTGGCAGGCGCCCGATCACTCCTACCCTGCATAGACAAACTCACTACTCCACTAAGGATGTTGGGAAACTGAAAGCCAAGTTTTATGAACAGAGTTCTTGCAGCGAGCAGAAGCCCAGCTCTTTTCCCACTGTGACCCTATTGTGCTTCCTTTCTTTGTATGCGGACAACAGAGAACCACTTAAAAAGCACCGCTATTAACATGTGATTACCCAGGTATCACATCTTTGCTTTCTTTTGTTATAATTTTTACCATACTTTCAGCAAACCTCTGGCCGAAAGGGAGGGTGAGCTGTCTCTCCCTGGAGCTCACGAGAGCAGGCAATGCATTTTCCACAGTGCACCTCAGCTGAAGTGCCTCCTATTGAAGATTACAGGCACCTTTCCAAGCCCGGGTGCCAGCAAGGAGGTAGTGGTGAAACTTTTCCCTTTTCCCTTTTGTACACAGCTAGAGGGAAAGAGATCTGGCAGAACTGGGCCAGGATTTACATTTTCCCAGCTGGGAAGAGAAGGGCAAGCCCTGATTTTAATTTTTTTTTTAAAAAAAAAATTAAAATCTCTCCGGTACTTGAAGAAAGTGATTTACTTGAGATAAAAACTTGGCAAAGATTCCTACGCATGCCTTCCCTGGTGGACACAATCCCCCCACGAGACCCACTGGAATCAGAATGCTTGGTTTTTGGAGGGCGGGGGTGGACTTTTTGGGGGGTGGGGTATTGCCCTCTTTCTGCCACTCCTGTCAGTCCCACCTGCTGCTGCAAGCTCTGGATCTGGCGGCTGAAGTTGGCCTTGGCAGCTTCCTCCTCCTCCAGCTGCTCCAGCAGAGCCCCTTTTTCCTCCTCCAGCTGCCGGACCCGTGAGCTCAGATTCAGCTTCTGCCGTGTCTCTTCCTGGAGCAGTTCCTGGGATTAGGAGGTGCCAGTGGGGAGGAGAGGAGGATAAAAAGCATATGCGTTAGAGACCGAACCTATCCCCCTCCGCCTGGGAACAGTATTCCTAAATCCACTCATCTCCCCTCTGCAAAGAAATCAGGAGTCCTCGTTCTCAGCACACCCACCTCTCCCCTGCTAGAGCAGCAGTGGGCAACCTTTTCCCTGCCAAATCATTCCTTCGTAGGTAATCTGTCAGTGGTATATGTGTGTGTGTCGGCAGTGGGTGGGGCTGAAGCCAGCGCTGAGCAGGGCCAGAGCGAAAAGCTGGTGGGTCGGCCATTTCCCCCCCTTACTGCCGCCCCCTTTCCACCCCTCTCTCCCGCTTCCTTCCCAAGCAGTGAGCTGCCGTGGAAGGGACAGATCGCTCTTGCCAGGATTCTGAACTGATCGCATGCAGAGAGCTTTTGAAATTAGGCCCCGGGCTGTATGTAGTGCTGGGGACACAGGTTGCTCACCCCTGTAACTAGAACTTTCATAGACAACTAGGTGCCTGTTGTAAAGAAGCCTACAGTCCAACCCCGTAACCACCCATCAACCTGGCTGTTTGTCAATCTTGTTTGTCCTCACTGGACCCTGTCAAATAAGGTCACATTTATTCTCATTTTACAGACAGAGAAAACAGAGGCCAAAAGAGAATGAGCCGTATCCAATATCACCGTGAATGTGTGGCTAAGTTTGGTTATCTATCAACATTTCACAGGCCCAAGATGCACATTCAACCCAGTGCTGTTCTTCCCCTTTTTGCCTTTCCCTAAAACCTTCCAGAGAATCCACACAGTTACACCTGTCTCTCAGAGGGTTGCAAGTATTCGCATCCCTTCCTGTACAAAACACAGCTCTCCGCCCAGCAGTTCAAAACTTGCTCTGTCTCACACTGCCACGTTTGCCACGTACCTGAGTATCCTGCAGGTGGGATTCTACGCTGGCCAGGTCTTTGGCAAGCTTTATCGTCTTGGACTCTGCACTTCCGAGGGTACCAGAGACCCCATCGAGTTCATTCTGTTTACAGCAGACAGAAAATGCCAAAGATGAGGTCAAAACGCATCAGGAGAAATCAAAACGTCAACCTCTCCCAAGCTAGGATATGCATCATGGCTGCATATTCCATTAATTTATTTATTTATTTATTTATTTATATTTATACCCCGCCTTTTTTCCTGCAAGGAACCCAAGGCAGCTTACATAATCCTCCTCTCCATTTTATTCCATGCATCCATCATACAAGCGAGGACTCATGGGGTGCAGAATGCGGCACCTTACGGGGTTCAGCTTTCTTTTAAATAAAACATCCACATTTCTAGTTCTTGTGGATGCACAGAAAAGTTTGAAAACCACAAAGCCAGCAGTTGGTGAAGGATCAGGAACCAGATAGGCGACTGGGCATGGCCTCTCTGATACGTTTTGGGCCAGGGCTGTTTCACGGACACGTAGCCTTTGAACAGCACTCCCTTTGCTATTAACTACCATTCACCTGCACCTCTACTTGCCAATTTACTCCCCACCTTGGTGCCTATCCTGTTTGCAGCCATCTATCAGCCCAGCAGCTACTCCACATTTCCCCAAACATCTCAGGCTCTGTAGCAGAATAATAAAAAATGTACTTAATGAATATCTTGCATAATGAATTCTAAACATAGAATTCTGTGGGTTGGTTTGGTGCAAATTCAGCTAGGCACAGAGAACACTTATAGATATGCAAGAGCCTTAAAATAAGACTGGGAAGAAGATTACATGGGTACACTGACCTGAAACATGAGGATTGGGGGTCAGAAGAAAGCAATTCAAAATATGGTTGCCTTCTGCAATCTCTCTCTCTCTCACACACACACACACACTCACACCTACACCTACCTGCAGCTTCGCCAGCCTCTCCGTGAGCTCGGTCTTCACTCTTTCACTCTCCGCAGTCCGGAGCTGCAGCTCCTGGACTTGGCTCTCCAGCTTCTTGCGCCGCTGCTCCGACTCCAGCTTGGTCCCTTGTAGGACCTTCAGCTCCTTCAGCATCTCAGCGTTCTCCCCTTCCAGGGCTTGCTTGGTCTTCTCCAGGTTAACTTTGAACTGGAGACAGTGGAGAGAGTGGAGTGGAGTGAGAACCCACCAAGTCCTGGCTCTCAGACACTCTCCTCTTCTCAAGCCCACTAAGGGCCACGATTCTAAGCACACTTACTAGGGAGTTAAGGACATCAGAGGATCCAGGGAGCTCAGCCCTTCCTAACCCATCTTAACGCTCAAACACCCAACAGTCCTGGCTCTTACACTAGGAAAGGGGAATACGTGGCCCTCCAGAAGTTGTTGGATTGCAGCTCCCATCAGCCCTAGCCAGCATGGCCAATGCTGCAGGATGATGGGAACTGCAATCCAACAACAACCAGCAGGCCACACATTCCCCATCCCTGTTGCAGACCCTCCCGGCCTCAAACCCACTAGGCCTGTTGGCTCCCAGAACCTGTCCCCCTCCATGGCACTACACCAGGGATGTTGAACCTCCTTCAGCCTGGGGGCCACATTCCAGTTTGGAGAAGCACTCCGGGGGCCACCTTCCAGCGGTGGGCAGGGCCAAAGGTAAAGGGCTGGGCCAAAAACCCAAAATACCAGTGTATTTTAGCTTGAAGTTCTTACTGCCAGTAACTAAGTCTTGGGAGAGGCATTTCAACCTTTACAACGGGGACGGGGGACACACACCAGTAAATGATGGGTGGTTGGAGGGAAAGGGGTGGGGTCAGGAGAAGGGGCGTGGCCACCTGGGGAACAGCAGGAGGGCCACATTGGTCCCCCAAGGCAGGGACGGTGCTAGGTACCGAAAAGATCCGGGGTTCTGGCCCACAGGGCAACAACAACAACAACAACAAAAGCACAAATTTGCATATGCTAATTTACATATGCTCTATTATTAATAATAATTTTATTTCTATACCGCCCCATAGCCAAAGCTGGCGGTTTACAACTATTCATAAAAACAATAATACAGTACACATTATAAAATGCAGGTAACAATAAAATCATACAATTTCATTACAAAAGTTTAAACACCAAATTTAAAAACCGAATTTAAATCTAAAGTCTGTCAAAGACCCTGTCTCCTAAGGACACCCCTATTTTTAAAAAGGGTTGTATGGAGAGGGGAGGAGGAGGGCATTTGATTTCAGGAAAAAAAACTCAGACAGAAGGATTCAAGGTGGGGGGGGCGGCAGCAGGTGACGCACATGGGGGCAAAAAGCCAGCTGATCCAGGGGGATCAGATGCAGCAGAGATCACCTGGGCCCCTGGACCATTTTTTCAGCACATGCCCACAGACAGCAGGGTGATGGGGCAGGTGGCCTCCCAGAGATTCAGGGCTCCAAATGAAAGATTTGGGGCACCAGCCCTAGTGGGCTGCCCCCTAGCACTGCCTCTGCCCCCGGGCCTGAGGTTCTGCACACCTGTACAACATCCTCTCTCCCATTTCATCCCAATAAACCCAGGAGTCCCCATTCCCCAGCTACATACCCGGCGCGACTGCTCCAACTGTTCCGACAGCTCCTCCAGGGCAGTCGTGTGGCGCTGACGCATCTCCAGCACCTGCACTTCGTGCACCTTGACCTCTTCCTCGATGGTCTTCTTGAGCTCGGTCACTTCCTGCTCCCGCTTTGACCTGCAACAGGGAAAGGATGGGGCTAGCAAGGTGTGTGTGTGTGTGTGTGTGTGAGTGAGAGTGAGAGTGAGAGAGTGAGAGAGAGAGAGAGAGACCCGGATGTAGGGGTAGATGTACCAAAACAGGGAAATCCAGCTTGTTCAAGCTCAAGAGATTTCCTCCCCACTTCCAATCCAATGATTGGAAGCAGGCCGAGTCAAGTTTTTTTCACACACTTCCATCTGTAAGACGGACAGTGATTTGCATTGGGGTTTTCTTTTATCCGCAAATGGAATTATGGGCAAACCAGCAACACACGGTTTTTAAGTGCTGGTTTTTGCAAAAACAGCTGTACTTCCGCAAATCCGCACCCGAAAACCACATGGATGTAGCATGATCTGCGCAAATCGCGTTAAAATCATGTCCTTTCCAGGTGCCGGCTTTGTGCAAATCCCATTAGCGGTTAAAAAATAAAATGCAAATTGCGGTCCGTTTTACAGATGGAAGTCCGCGAGCTGGCTTGACTTGCACTGCAGCAAGTCAGCGCCAGCATGTGACCAACGAGCCGGATTCCAGGGGTCCCGAATCATGAAAATCCAATGGATTTTATTTATTTATTATATTTTAAAATTGCCCATCTGGCCGGCCACCCAGCCACCCTGGGCGATGTACGATCATTAAAATACAATAAAACACAATTAAAACTACATTAAAACTACATTAAAACACAATTAAAAATCTAAGTTCCTATCAGATCCCTCACACATCCCTACCCAGATGTTCTGCCCAAGATGCGGCAACCTCCGGGGCAAGGCAGCACCGCCCAGATCAGCCCTTTACCGTAGCTCTTGCTGCGCGGCTGTCGAGTCCAGCGTGTCCTCAAGTTCGGTCTTCAGCGCCTCCAGCTCCTCGCTCAGGTCGCGCCGCTGTTTCTCGGCCTTGGCGCGGGCCGCCTTCTCCGACTCCATGTCCTCCTGCAGCTCGGCCAGCTGTGCCTGCAGCTCACGCAGGGACTTCAGCACTGCGTTCTTCTGCGCCGCTTCTTCCTCCACTCTGCGAGGTGGGCAGGAAAGGACAGAGGAACATGAGGGCCAGGCCATGGGGGGGGCAGGCCATGGCGGGGGGGGCAGGCCATGGGGGGGCCAAGAGCAATGGAGGGGAGTTAGTGACACACAGTGTCCAGAAGGGGAGAGAAGGAGAGTGGAAGAATCTTTGGAGGATGCCAGATGGGCAGAGAGAGGAGGCTGGATTATTTTTATAGATTGTATCTATAACTACAGCCGTCTCCAACCTGGTGCCCTCCAGATGTGTTGGACTACAACTCCCAGCATCCCCCAGATGCTGGGAGTCATAGTGCAACACATCTGGAAGGCACCAGGCTGGGGACGGCTGTATTACTACAAATGTAAACTGTTGCGGCTCCTTTCCAAGGAACCTTGAAAATCATAGCTCGGGAACTAGACTTGATCCAACAGCCCTAATTTCCCAGCATTCCCCGGGAAGAGGTCAGGACAATGACATCAGTCTGGGGCTGCTGGGTAAGGCATCTCCCCTAAGTCCCCGGGATCGACCCGTTCTAGAGTTCAGCCAATGAATCTTGGCATGAGCCTGCACACTTCTGGCTCCCCACAGCCTCCAGCTCCCTTGCTCCAAAGCAGCCTTCCCCAAGCTGGTGCCTTCCAAATGTGTTGGATCGGATGACAAGTCCAGCGGGTTGGGAATGATGGGAGTTCCCGTCCAACACATCTGGAGGGCACCAGGTTGGGGAAGGCTTCTCCAAAGGATCCCAAGGGGTGGCAAAGATACCATTCTCCTTCTGGACGACCACATTCACATGCTCTTCGGAAATCCTGTTGATCCTGGTGACAATCGTTTGACTGGTAGTTGGTCTTCCTAGGTCAGTGTTCTCCAACCTTGAGTCCCCAGATGTTTTTGGCCTACAACTCCCAGCATGCCCCAGCCAGCGGGAGAACACTGTCTAGGTATTCCAGTAGGAGAAACAAAAAAGGAATTTGCTCCAGGTAGGCCTGGCCCGAGGCGTAAGTCTGAGCCAGGGCTCAGCTCTGGAATCTTTCCTGTTTCTCCTCTCTCCCCAACGGCAGCACCGTTCATCAGTCTTGGCTGGCTCAGCTCATTTTTTAAAATTGCATCTCTGTCGCCCAGGAGGTCAAGGCAATGCATATGGGGATACCCAGGCAGTCTCCCATTCATCAGACTGAGAACTGCTTAGGGCCAAACTAGACAAGAGGCCGTTCAAGCAACTGCAGGGATGGCTTTTAAAATGCAAATTGCAGGCACAGGGTCCCCTCATTCAGCTTGGGACTACACTGGTGAGCAAAGGGTTAAAGCCCTGCACCCCCCACGCCAGGGTCACGATTCAGATCCTGCCCCCGCCCCCCTGCACCTGCAATGTACTTTTAGAATGAAATTCACCCAATATATTTTATTTCATTTCTTTGTTATATTTATATCCCATCTTTTCCTCCAAGGAGCCCAAGGTGCTGTACGTGATCCTCCTCTCCATTTTATCCTCACAACAACCCTGTGAGGAAGGTCAGGCCGGATCGCAAGACACAACATCGTGGGTTAAACAACCCTTGCTTAACCCTTACTGCAAATTGTGGGTCAAGTGATGGTTGTTGAACCCCTGAATAACCAGGTCAGGCAGCACAACCCCCGATCAGCCTGAGCGGGGGTGGCACCATCAAAATGGCATGCGGCACTGCCGGAGCCCATCGTGAGTTCAAGAACTCACGATGAGCTGGCTGTGTTGTGCGGACCAGGTAAAAATCACCCAGTGAGCTTCATGGCCGAGTGAGGACTATCTCCCGAGACCCGGTCCAACACTCTAACCGCTACGCCACGCTGCTTCTCTCTTGCTAGTTGTGTGAATGCTGCTGTGTCTAGTTTGGCCCTCAGCTTCAGCAAGTGCCTTGTATTTAGACTACAGTTTGTAGAAAGGACTGTATTCTTCTCTAACCTCTCTGTACGAGCACCTATCTGTGCTAGGCATGTTAAAATATTAAAGCCCCGTCACTAGATCAGGAGTTTCAGCAGGACACTCAGCAAAGGGGCCTCTCCCGTCCGGTGGCTCTGCCGTGGGTCAGGAGGGCTCCAGGCAGGCGGGCGGTCAGGCAGCGCCCGGCTCACTCACCTGGCCAGCGCGGCCTGCAGCTCAGCCTCCTTCCTCGCCAGGGCCTGGCGGAGCTCCTCAAGCTGCTGCTGCAGCTCCGCCACCTGCTCCTGCAGGTCGCCCGCCTCCCCGTCCAGCTTGCGCTTCAGCTTCTCCAGCTCCTGGCGCCCCTTTTCTTCCTTCTTCAGCCGATCTGGGGGAGGGCGAGGAATGAGAACGTCAGGCTAGGGAACAGACCGGCGTACCTTGGAGAGGCTTCGGGGGTGTGGGAATCACAGGAGCCTGTGGACACACTGAGATTTCTTATACTGCAGTGTTCTCCCACCTTGGGTCCCCAGATGTTTTTGGCCTACAACTCCCAGCATGCCCCAGCCAGCTATGCTGGCTGCGGCATGCTGGGAGTTGTAGGCCAAAAACATCTGGGGACTCAAGGTGGGAGAACACTGTTATACTGGATCAGACCGTTCATCCACCTGAGCTCCAGTACTGGTCTATTCCCGGGGGTGCAGAACCTCCTTCAGCCCGAGGGCCGAATCCCATTTTGGAGAAGCTCTCAGGGGGGGGGGGGCGCATTCCGGCGGTGGGCAGGGCCGAAGGCAAAAGAGGCGGGGCCAAAAACACCAGCATATTTTAGCTTAAAGCTCCCACTGCCTTAGGAGAGGCATTTCAACCTTTTAGAATGGGGGAAACACAAAGAAGCCACCCAATGATCAGTGGGCAGCGAAAGGGAGTGGGGCTTTCAGGGGAACCCCAGGGGGCCAGATCAGGGCCCTGGGCCTGAGGTTCAACACCGCTGGTCTATTGCAACTGGCAGCTGGCTCTACAGGATCTTTCCCCGTCTTCCTGTCAGCGATCCTTGTCCTGCAGATGCCAAGGACTGAACCTGGGATCTCTTGCACGCCACAGCTGTGCTCCACCTCTGAGCAATGGCCCCACTCAGCCTTCCCCCTCAACTCAATCTCTGTGCCCCACATGGAGACTTTGGCTGGGAGGCTGCTGGTGTGTGTGTGTGTGGGGGGGATGTCTCCCTTGCCACAGCAGCAAGCCCCCCCCGCCCCCCCCCAAAGTGGCACCACCAGCCACGCTAAACCAGCTTGTAACTTCTGCAACAGGGGAAGGAGATTCTCGACTGCCCGCGGCAAAATCTGGGCAGTCCATCTCTCTGGCGCACCTTCCATGTCAGCCATGACTGCTTCGTATTTGTTGCGTAGTTTGGACAGGCTTTTCACCTTCTCCTCCTCCTCGGCCATATGAGAGGTGAACTCTGAGAGACGTTCCTCCGTCAGCTTCCTCTCCTGGTGGAAGCAACAGCCAAAGAGGGAAGTGAGCATAAAAAGGAGGGAGTGGGGGAAGCAAAGTGAAACCTGGCTATCCTTCCGGAAGCCCAGGAGCGCTGGTTCCTGGCTAACCCAGCTTTTGCATTAGCCCCCTCCCTAATGCCCCTAAATCACATATGAACAACCACATGTGGCCCTCGGCTGCTCGGTGTGTGGCCCGCAGAGATGTGGGTGCCCCGCCCACTTCCCCCCACTGCCCAGCTGATCGGCCATCAGCTGGAGGGCAGGAAACGGATGGCTGTTTCCCTGCTGCCTGATAGTAGCGAGGAAACAGCGATGTGTATCAGATCACGGGGGAGGGGGAGGGAGGAGGCTTTAACACATGGGTAGGAAACCCACAAGCACCAACGTGCCCCCAGACACCTTCTTCGGTGCCCACCAAAACTCCCGATTCCTCCCAATTTTTATTTTAAACATATTTTTACATTTTCTTACTGGCATCTGGGATTGCTTCGAAGCGAAGCAGAGCCCCCGGCCGTGGCTGCCCTAATTTCCCATGATGAATGCCACTGGACAGGTTACTTGTCCTCTGTGACTAGCCATGCCCACCTATGGCCACCATTTTATGGCTGTGCCCAGGACAGTCTCTCAAATTTCCAAATGTTCGGGCTGGAGTTAAGGGTTCTGTTTTTCTCAGGGCAGGCCACGCCACACAAGCAGCGGGCTGCAATTCACCTTCCTTTTCCAGCAGGACACCCCTTTGTTAGACAGAAAATCTGCCCTGTAGAGGGGACGGCACACCCCCTGAGCATGCCTGTGCGCGCGCCCTCACATCCACACACAATCTTTCTCTTCAGAGCGGGGGGGGGGCAGGCGGAGCCTGGGGGGCAGTGGGAGAGAAGGGTCCACACTCACTTTGTGCAGCTTCGAGTTTTGGTCTTCGAGCACCAGCAGGTCTTCCTCCATTTTCTTCAGCTTGGCTTCTGTGCTCACTTTCTCCAGCTGCAGCTTCTGCCGGGCAGCCTCCTCCTCCTCCAGCTGCTCTTCAAGGTCCTAGAAAGGAGAGAGAGAGAGAGAGAGAGAGAGAGTCAAGAAACTTCTGACACCTTATAAGGATGGTGATGCTACTATATCAAGCCCCAGAATTCTCTCAACTAAGCAGAGTTTTCTAAGCCTGGTATTCAATCAACTGGAGAGATGGCACAGTGTAGAGATTGCTTTCCCCGAACCTGGTGCCCTCCAGACATTTCGGACTTCAACCCCCATCAGCCCCAACCAGCATGGCCAATGGTCAGGAATGCTGGGAGATGCAGTCCAAAACATCTGGAGGGGGAGGCTGGATTAGAGATCGGGGAGGTTGGGGGAGGCTGGATTAGAGCATCAGACTAGGCTTGGGAAGACCAGGGTTCAAATCCCTGCTCGGCCACAAAGCTCCCTGGGCCACCTTGGGTCAATCACTACCTCCCAGCCTAACCTCACAGGGCTGTTGTGAAGATTAAGCACGGGGATCCACGTATGTCACCCTGTGTGCTTTGGAAGACAGGTGGGATAAAAACGTCCTAAAGAAATTCATTCCTTCAAACAAAGCAGGACTGACTAGAGAGATCTTCTGGTGCCTACTTAAATATTGATGGGCCCATGTGGGCCACCACAGAGAAGGCCCTCTTCTGCATAAGCATAATGACTGATCGAGATATATGACCAAGGCTGTGTACACACATTCTCATGTTTGCCCCAAGAACAGTCGATTTCTGCGTAAAAGTTGCAAAACTAAGCAAAATTTGTATGTATATTTTTATTCCCCCCCCCCCCACCTCCCTCCATGCAGGTGGCTGGGTGTGCAGACCAATTTAAACTCTCCTCTACCAGTGGGAATAAACGGCATCTTCCCCTGGGTTGCCCCTCTCCTCCCACCTCCCCCGCCCCAGTGCCACACCTGGACATGCTGCTGCATCTTCTTCTTGTCCCCCTGAAGCTGCTGGCATCGCTCCTCCTCCTCCTCCACCCGTGACTCCAGCTCGTGCAGGATGTCCTCCAGCTCTTGCTTCCGAGCCGCCAGCCGTGCCCGCATCTCTTCGGCTTCGGCGAACAGTTCCGTCTCCGCCTGCAGCTGCTCGGCCAGGATGGCCTTCTCCTCCGAGAGCTACCATGAAACGGGGACAGGCATGAGAATCCCAGAATCTCTAGTTCAGGGCAGTAGGACGTAAGGACTGGCCCGATATTGCACCATCTACTCTTGGCAGCCACGGAGATCTCGGGCAAGTGCCTTGCCCAGCCCTGCTTCCCGAGATACTTTTAAAACTGGAGATGCTGGGGACTGAACCCGGGGCCATCTGCATGCAGAACCATGATCTACACACACACACACACACCCTCGCCTAAAAGGCTGGAAAGGGAGCATTCAGAGTACAGGGCAGGAGACACCAAGAATGGAGCACAACAGTCAGGTAACGGCAGACGATGGTCGATTGTGTGTAGCGAGAGTGTAAAGAGGAGAAAAGGGAGCCGGTATAGCTGGGACGGGGCGGGCGGGCAGAGATATTGAGCAGTATGGACTAGAAGCTTGATGCAGAATGCAATGGAGAGACAACCGAGTTTGACGTTTTTCGGGAGAAGGAGGGGAACCTGCTCCTAGCAAAAATGACGAGAAGGAGGAGGAGTTTGGCAGACCAATTATGAATTGATTTGAGAGGCCAGAGGTGGCTGGAGGGGAGGACAAGGGCAGCAGCTAAAGATGAAAAGTAGCAAGAGGATGGGAAAAGATTTCAACTGTAGGCAGAGAAGAATGACATACAGGACAGAAGTGTGGCTTAGGGAACGATCCTATGCAATGCATGTTTAGACAGAAAAATGTGCTACAACTCCCAGCATGCCCCAGCCAGCCATGCTGGCAGGGGCATGCTGCGGGGTTGTATGACTTTTTTTCTGTCTAAACGCGCATAGGATCGCGTCCTTAAGGGGTTAGGAGCAGCTGGTACTGGTCCCCGGGGCTTCTTAGGATCCCCGTTCTCCCTCCTCACCTGCTGGTATTTGTTCTCCAGTTCCTTGAGGTCCAGTTGGGTTTTTGTGTGTTTCTCCTGCACCTTCTGCAGCTCCACTGCCTTCGCTTGCATCACCTCATCCTGGCGGGTCACCTGCAACAGCGGTTTCACCTGGCGAAAGAAAAGGGAGAGAGGGAGGGTGTTGAGGAAGCCGAACTAGGAACGGGGGGGGGAAAGAGAATGAATCTCTGTGCAAAGGTTCAATCCGGTATGTCATCGCGAGCCCCTTTCGCCTTATCTCGGACCATATTCTATGGCCAGAAGGGGTCAGGGAGGCAGCAAGCCATGGCAGAGGGACAGGAAGCTGTGCAAGGACAGTGCACTGGGGCATCCGAGCAAGGCACTGCACAAGCTTTCCCCCGACAGCCATGAGGACGTGGAACTTACTTCATTTTAAAAAGGCAAGACTGGAATACTGGGGGACTTGGATAATAGCTTGCCTTGTCCCTCCTTGCCAGAAAGAACACTTAGCTCCAACTGACAGTCGTCCTGGGACTGCAGAGCGGAAGGGCAGCACACTCCAGCCTCTGCCAGGTCAGGGGACCCAAGGCCACGGGGAGGCTGCTTCTCCCAGGAAGAACATCATGGCAAGGGGGAGACCCACCTGACCCCACTCCACTGGCCAGAGAAGGAGCAGCTGCAGGAAGCTTGCTTCCCCCACACTCCCCCGCCAGGAAGAACACTTACACTAACTTTGTAGTTAAGAACTAGTGCCTGAGTTTGCTTTTCCCCCTCCTCCCTCCCAATCCCTTTTCCTTTTGTGCTATGTCTTTGAGACTGTAAGCCTGATGGCAGGGTCTGCCTTATTATTGATCGTTGTCCCACTCTGGGACCCTTTTTTGACTGAAGAGCAGGGTTGAAAAATGCATTAAACAAATAACAAATATAAATAGAATTGCCAGATACTGCACTGGGTGTGGGGTCCTCTGCCTTGTGATAAAGCACCGCCGCTATAGCGGGAGAAGCTATCATTACCAAAAGTGCTCCCTTCTACACAATCTGTTAAAAGCTAAAGGAGCCCTGTTCCAGAAACCTCACCCCAGAGTTGGGGAGCCTCAGGCCCCCAGAGATCCTCTATCCACCCCACTGAAGCTTTATTATTTTAAATATTTTTTTATATATTTATATCCCGCCTTTTTACTTGCAAGGAACTCAAGGCGGCTTACATAATCCTCCTCCTCCTCTCCATCTTATCCTCACAACAACCCTGTGAGGTAGGTGAGGCCTGAGAGTCTGTGACTGGCCCAAAGTCACCCAGTGTGGTACTGGGGAAGGGAATCCCCTCTGTTCTCTCCGATCACTGACTGGAGAGAGAAGAGGGATTCCCCTTACTTGGTGTGCCACTTGCCCTTTTGCATAATCTTCTCCACCCCATCCCTGCAACCTTTTGATCACAACTGCAGTAAAAGCTGGAGGCTGCTTCCAGGTCTACCTGCTCCGACCCACCTTGGTGAAGAGGCGCCACCACTGCCAGTGGCGCAACTTGAGGTAGGCTGCACAGTTGCGTTGCATGACCTTAAGGGCGCTCATCTGCTGCTGCTTTTTCGTGAAAGCCCTGGAAGAAGGGAAGAAAATAAGATCCCACCCACACGCACCGTCAGCACCATACGGAGGAAGGCCACGGACAGGAAGCTGAGCCTGGGGATATGCGAACATTCTGTGGCTGTGTAGCTCCTTCCCCTTCCCCCGTGCAAAACGCGTCAATGGGGCAGTATCTGTCCACTGGCGCAAAGTATACAGGGCCGCAGACTTTGGAGAAGTAACGAATGGACAGGAAGGCCGATGGGAAGGAGCCCGGTCAGCGAGGCAGGTGGGAGCCATTTACAGGCCCATGGGCCAGATTTGGCTACCAGTAACCCACTACTGGTGACGTGATACCCTTTCCTTTTATGTCAAGGGTCGGGAACCGGTAGCCCTCCGCGTGTCGTTCAACTCCCATCAGGCCCGTGGCTCACGCTGGCTCAGCTTGTCTGAGCGTGGAAAGCTAAGCAGGGTCAGGCCTGGTTATTACTTGGCTGGGAGACCCCTCCTCTAGTTTCCTGCATTGAGCAGGGGGTTGGACTCGATGGCCTTGTAGGCCCCTTCCAACTCTATGATCTATGAAATCTATGAATCAGCTCCAGCCAGCACGGCCAATGGCCAGGGATGATGGGAGTCATGAATCTGAACTACCCAATTGGCACATGGCGGAACCGAACGCGGCTGGAAATCCACAAATTTCTGGATTTGCGACGCGTTTAGCAAACAAACATGCATTCAACAATGTGTGCGCATTTCAAAAACGTGCAAGGAAAAGTACGCGACTCTTTCCATAGAACACGGGAAATTCTGGTTTCCCCCACCCCCCGGGACACACCCCTCCCCTCCCGAACTGATTAACTGCCTACTTCTTTAGATCTTATATCCACGCTTCTTAAATTGCCAGCGGGCCTGCTCGCCCCAGTCATTCGCTGGTCAGCACTCACTTGCGGGCCAAGTATCCCCGGGCGGCTGCCTGGAAAGACACGATAATATCCGTAATCTTCAGGTCCCGCTCCTCCTCCAGGTGAGCCAGAACGCCAGCCCGGAAGAAGATCTTACTCTGGCCAATGCGGAAGAGGTTGGGGTCCAGCTCCAAGGCCTTGATCTGCGGGGACAAGAGAGCAGAAAGAGAGAAGAGGACGAGGAGGAGCATTAATCGCAGGTTCTCTTTGGTTCTCTGAGAGTCGACTAGCTGTGGTCCACCTGGCCTCTGCCGTGCTGGCCCCACCTACCATGCGTTCGCAGGCTTGCTTCCCGTCCATGAACCCTTTGGGGATGGCGTTTGGCGTCAGGATCTCGTACCTGTCGGAAAGATACAGGTAAGCCGGGGGTTAGGCCTGGCATTTGAGGTGTCCGCGCACGCACACACATGTTGGCCTGCGAGGTGGAGAATTAACCGGAAGCAACAAGGAACGTGTCCGAATGCCAAGGACAGGTGAGGCTGGCGGATCGGATTGTAGATGGCTGAGAATATGGCCAGGCCCTCCTGGACCCAGATCACTGCCTCCTACGAAGGCCAACCCCCCCCCCCCATCTGGTCAATTGGGTACCTCTGCCGGAATTCCTGGAAGATGATGCGATTGGGGAACCCCTGGCGGCAAATGCGAATTCCTTCCAGGACTCCGTTGCAGCGTAGTTGGTCCAATACGAGGTGCGGCTCCAGTTTTCCAGCCTGTAACAGGAGCCAGAAGAAGCAGGGCCTGTCAGAGGACTTTCTAGAAGGCAGAACACTGCCCTGTTCTCAAGAACTGGGGTTGGGGGGTCACTCAAGTCACCCAAGGCCAGCCACTCAACACATCTCCTCACCTATCTATCTATCTATCTATCTATCTATCCTATCCATCATCTGTCCTTCAGAGTGCAATCCATGGAGGTTTTATCCTCACCACCCTGTGAGGAAGGTTAGGCTGTGTGTGTGTGTGATGGGCCCAGTCCAAGAATTTCTTGGCTCCATGGGGTTTCGAACCCAGGTCTCCCCAGTCCAAGTCCAACTCTCTAGACAGCCTTCCCCAACCTGGTGCCTTCTGGATGTGTGGGACTAGAACTCGCATCACCTCCAGCCAGCTGGACTCTATTACTTCCTTAAGGCCTCACACAGCAGCACTCCTTCATACAGCAACGCCTTTCATCCTCGTACTCCCTCTGTTCATGCCACCAAGCTCCCCAAATAACTCTCTCATGCAGTTCCAAGGTCTCGCCTCACAGGGACAAGTGCCACCAAGAGGCATTCCCACCCCCCTGCCAAGAACGGAACCCCTCAGCCAAGGAAACACCCTCTAATGACCACAATCATCCCTTTCACACCACGGCAGGCTTGGACCTTCTCCTGACACGGAAGAGGTCTCTCTCCTCTCCAGAACAGAAGGCATCCATCAGCAAAGTAGCAGGGGTCTTTCTTTTATGGCCTCTCTCTAACTCAGTGTTTCTCAACCTTGGGTCCCCAGATGTTTTTGGCCTACAACTCCCAGCTATGCTGGCTGGGGCATGCTGGGAGTTGTAGGCCAAAAACATCTGGGGACCCAAGGTTGAGAAACACTGCTCTAACTCTAGGCTAGGCTGATTCATTCTGCTCAGACACACAAACTCACCCACAGGCCCCAAAGTGCCACTGTGTGAACAACTCACCCTTTTCTCATGGTTGGGTATGATGCAACGCACAAAGTTGGGGTTGGTGTTGCGCAGGGTTGACATGAGTTTGGAGAGAGATTCCTTGTACAGCTGCCCGACAGTCCGGAACATTCCCTTCTTCGTCTTGTATGAGGCACCGAAGGTGAGGTCTCCCATTCCACTCACTTGGTCCAGACCCACAATTCGGTCCACTAGGGAACAGGGAAAAAAGGACTTCTTACCTCAAAAGTAGCACGTCCATCCTGATACCCACTGGAACTGCAGTGGGTTTCCTCCTTTCCTCTCCACCCCACCGTCCAGGACAATGGCCCCACATCTCACTGAGCCCTCCTGAGGGAATGGAAGTAACCTGGACCTGATGATATCTCTCTTAACCTGATTACCTATGTTATATTTAAAATTGGAAGACTGGAGGAGCTAAGGGATATTATTGAATCCAATCCCTGAAGACCTCAAAGAAAGAAGCCTTCACGGTTTCATTCCGCCTCTTTAATGCACACGATTCAGATTACAAGCAGAGAGCAGGCTGTGAAAACAAGGTTATGCAGATACTAGCAAGTTGCGAGTGTTATCCAGCACCGAGTGGCTGATTTGCTCTGATCTGTCACAGTGGGCCTTGGAAGGCAGAAGCGTCACAGGTCTCTGGGCCGTCATGGGCTCAGATGTCGCCGAGAGGGCAAGGAAGCCTCGGGCCAGGCAGCTGAGTACAAAGGGGACAGAGCGGAGGGCAAAAAAGAGACCTCAGGATTTTTAATTCTAAGGTCCATGAGGAACATTTAGACTGCATTCCTAAAACACACTTACCGGGGAGTAAGCCCTATTAAACACAGTGGAACTTAAGTGCTGAGTAAACACGCACGGGATTGTGCGGCTGGTAAATTAAAATCATGTACGTGCTGCCTACACAATATACAAGTGGATGAGTGAGTGTGTCCCCCACTTCATAAGCAGGGGTGTAGTGGGTGTAGGGCTCGCAGGGTCGAAGCGCTGGGCCTTTTTAAACAGCAGGGACAATGACATCATCTGCCACCCCACTCAGACTTCCCTGTTTCCTGCTGGGGTGAGCTGGGGTGGGGTGGGGTGGTGGAATGGATTTTCCCAGCAACGTAGATGGATAAATATGGATCAATACAGCTGCCTGAATTTTTATTTTAAATCTCCTTAAGGGGCCTGGCTCTGAGGAGTGTCATGATGAGCAACAACTACTCGGAAATATGCCTACACCCTTCCATTAGTACATGCTAGTGGCGTGTGTTTATGTTTGGGGAGAAACGTACTTTCTGCTGGACCCTGAGGTGCCACGGCATAGCTGTCAAAGAAATAGACCTTCTGTATATTCTGGATCTCTGAAGACGGGACAGGACAGGGCAGGACAGGCAGGTGGGGAGAGGGGCAGGTGAGGTGTCACAAAGCCGTCCATTATGGGACAGAAGAAAAGGGTCAAGGAGAGAAGAAAACAGAAACAGCAAATAGCAAAGTGGTTAGTACCAGCAGCGACAGAGAGATTTCAAGCAATCCTGAGAAGTAATGTTTATAAAACGTTTAAGATCTATAGGCCACCCCATCAACAAGCAACAAATATTATTAAGATTACAGGCTCAGATTAAGGCAGGCCATGGCTTCTCTCTCTCTCTCTCTCTCTCTCTAATATTCGCAGCCACCCTACCGTCTTTCCACAGTTCTGCCGTGAACCGGTCCGCACTCTGGTGGAGAAGGGTGGCCACATTGTCATTCAAGGGGTCCATATTCTTCATGAGCCACTCGTCCGCTTTGTAGTCAACCTTTCAAAGGGAAGGGGGGTGGGGGAGGAGACAAAAAGGGCCAGAAGGATCAAGGGGTCTGTCACAGCAAGCCACGGGGACCACGTGAAGGTGCCCCACACCAAGGCCTGCCCGTCGGTCCATCTAGCCCAGTACTGGCTGTATTTATTTATTTATTACATTTCTATACCGTCCAATGTCCGAAGCTCTCTGGGTGGCTGACAACAATTAAAACCATAAAGTACAATATACAAATTTAAAAATTTAAGCCTACAGTACAAAATAGAAGTAAAAGCTGAACTAAAACCTAGCAGCCGTACAGAGATTGAAAATACAGTAAAGGATTTAAAACAACTACTGCACCCTATCCTGGTGCCCTCCAGATGTGCTGGACTACAACTCCCATTACCCCCATGCTGACTGGGGGAAGATGGGAGTTGTAGTCTAACTCCAGGGTGGGCAAGGCCAGTCTACTCTGACCAGCAATGGTTCTCCAGCCTCTCAGGTCTTTCCTGCCAGAGATTCTGCAACTGCAGGTTGAATACGGGACCTCGCCTCTACCTGCTGAGCTATGAGCCCTCCTTTACGCACACCTTCCTTAGCTGCTAGACCGGTGGTTCCCAACTGTCGGTCCCCAGAAGTTGGGACTACACATCCCATCGCCCATGATCATCAGCCATCCTGGTTGGGGATGATGGGAGCTGTAACCCATGCTCACCTGGGGACCCAAGGTTGGGAACTGCTCCGCTGGGCACTTACAGGTTCTCCTGGCTGCTGGGAAACCCAGAAAGGATCCACTGAGCTTTTCCTCCTCAGCAGTCAGAACCACAGAGAACCGCTGAAAGTGGGATTGCCGGGAAAAGGGCGGGGGGCGGGCACCTCTTACCTTGCCAGCGTAATGGATGATGCAGAAGTCGGCCTTATCTCGCAGCTGCCGGGGCTTCTGGAACTTAGGGTGGGTTCCCTGCTCCTGAATGACTTTCTCCACGAAGCTCTTATCGGTGGCCTTGGGGAACCAGCATTCCTCATCCAGCAGAGCCAGCACTCCTGGGGGGTTTGCCTGGGGCAGAGCGAGGCAGAGCCATAACGATTAGCAAGGATATCTGGGAGGTCGCAGGGCAGAAGCCAAAACACTACAATAGGGAAGGGGTTAGTGGCGGAGAGGCTGTGGGGTGTTTTTGTTTAGAGAGAGATTGGGCTCAGTCAACACAATAACCCACACTCAAGGATGGAGTGTGGGTTGTCATTGAACTGTGGGTTGTTGTTGAAATGTGGGTTATCGTGTTGCCTGAACCCAGCTGCGCTAACAAGCCATGGCTTGTTAACCACGAACAACCCATGAAGAGAACCCATGGTTTGTTGTTGGGTTGTTCGCCGTGGGTTGTTTTCTTGGCTGCTCAGGCAACATGATAGCCCACATTTCAACAACCACCCACAGTTCAACGACAGCCCACACTCAACCCGAGTGTGGGTTATCGTGTTGTCTGAACCCAGTGCCCATTGTACGGAAGCCTATAAGACACTGGGCAAATCATAGGATCAGACTGGAAAACTATCTTGTCCTCCCAAACAAAACAAGGATCATCTTTTCTCTGGAGCTCAGACGGTCAAAGAATAAGGGGTACGTCTCCGTAATGTCCACCCCTGATCAACTCACACACTCCAAGCCCAGATGACTCAAGCGAGCTGAGCCAAGCCGTACGCTTCAGCGGAAAGCAGCAAAAGCCCAGTCTCCACGTGCCAGTGGAATGAAATGGTAGGGTCGGGAGGTGGCACAGCGGGCAGTGCCCAGTGCAGGCAATCCGCCTGCTTTGAACACGTTGCACTAGTAGGAATGACCGCCAGTGCAACGGGACGGTAACATTTGCTAGCACAACCCAGCAAGCTAGCCAGAACTACCACTTCTGGAATGGGCCAAGTCAGCGGAGCTTGCTTCTGTGAGCTCTGCTGACTTGTCCCATTCTGGAAGTGGTAGTTTCAGCTAGCTTCCAATTGTGTGAGGGGTCATTCCAGCTAGAGCATAACTGGGGGGGGGGGGGTTGGTGGCAGGGAGACAGCATTTCCGAATGCTCCCTCATGCAAACAAAACAAAAACCTCACTGCATGTAAAACACTAGCACATACAGGAGAGAGGTTGTAGCTCAGCCTGCTCCTTGCTGTGCTAATTTTCTACTTGCAAAGGTGTTTTTTTTTTTAAAAAAAATATTTTTGAAAACAACAAATATAAGGAAGCAAATGCGACCCCCCCCCCCAGCCTGCAGTCTGAAGTGGTACATTCCACTGTACCACTTCACTCTGCGGCATGTGCAGAGCAGGGCAAAGTGTCAGAGATCACGGCTTCCTTAAAGGCGCTGATCATCAGCTTGCAGGCTTCTAGCACACACAAAAAAACCCTCTTCTGCAAGACCCAAGACCGGGAGGGAGGAAGTCTCCCTTCACCCCATAAGCAAAACGGAGACATCCCCTCGCCTTCTGCCAAATCATTGTGGCATCTTCCGTATCTCCCTCCCTCCCTCCTCCCGCCCTTAGACTGCTCACGGGTCTCTCAATGAGGTCGATGCAGGGCTGGAGGTCCAGGCCGAAGTCGATGAAGTTCCACTCAATGCCTTCTCGCTGGTATTCCTCCTGCTCCAGCACGAACATGGTGTGGTTGAAGAGCTGCTGGAGCTTCTCGTTGGTGTAGTTGATGCAGAGCTGCTCAAAGGAATTCAGCTGGAGATGGAGGGCGGGGAAGGAAGAGAGGGAGAGAAACGTTCAGCTGGAGATTGACACCTGGCCGGAAGCGGAAATGCCTCTCATTACATATGCCCCACCGTATCTTCTCCCTTATGAACTTGCTCCTGTGTCAAGATCGGCCAGACTATATGCCCGCCTTCATAGATTCATAGATAGAGTTGGAAGGGGCCTACAAGGCTATCGAGTCCAACCCCCTGCTCAATGCAGGAAACTAGAGGAGGGGTCTCCCATCCAAGTAATAACCAGACCTGACCCTGCTTAGCTTTCCACACTCAGACAAGCTGAGCCAGCAGTGAGCCACAGGCCTGTTCCCCAAGCTGTTGCCCTCCAGATGTTTTGGTCTTCAACTCCCCTCAGCCCCAGCCAGCAAGGTCAAGATGTGTTCTGGTCCAACACATCTGGAAGGCAACAGGTTGGGGAAAGTTGCTATACGCCATGCACCTTCTCAGCTATTGGTCCTTGAACTGACAGCTGCACAGGACAAGGCTTTCTCTGTGGAGAAGTGAAAGCAACAATTCAGACACCAACACAGATATAAAACAACCTTTATCTGTGGCAGAAATGCTGCATGTTTGACAAGTAACGAAAGGCAGCAGCCCAGTAGATGCGGTGTGGACATTCGGTGCTGGGGAAGCTGCACCTGTTGAATTTCTGCCTTCCATGCACCCACACAAAGGCACAGAGCTTCTGCCAGGAAGAAGAGTGACTGCTCCAAGCAGGAGTGTCTTTGCTTTTCAGAGAACAATGCTAACACAAACATTATGGACCAGGGCAGGCAGGAAGAATGTGAGGAACGGATAAAGAAATGGATGAAAGGGAGATGTTAAGGATGGATTTACAGCAGCCTTCCCCAACTTTGTTCCCACTAGATGTGTTGGAATGCAACTCCATAGATTTCATAGCTCATAAGAGTTGGAAGGAGCCTACAAGGCCATCGAGTCCAACCCCCTGCTCAATGCAGGAAACTAGAGATGGGGTCTCCCATCCAAGTAACAACCAGGCCTGACCCTGCTTAGCTTTCCACGCTCAGACAAGCTGAGCCAGCGTGAGCCACAGGCCTGTTATCATTCCCAGCCAGCATGACCAATGGGAATGATGGGAGTTGTAGTCCAACACATCTGGAGGGCACCAGGTTGGGGAAGGTTGATTCACAGGCTCCATGCAGACAACAGGACAAGTAGTCGGCGATGGAGGAAAAGACAGCAGGCCAGCTGCCACCGGGCAGGTCTCCCCTCACCTGGAAGATCTCAAAACCTGCGATGTCCAGAATGCCGATGAAGGATGCCCCCTGGCGCTTGGTTCGGTCCAGGGCCCGGTTGATCCGATGCACCAGCCAGCGGAAGAGCCGCTCGTATGTGGCTTTGGCCAACGCTTCAATGGCAAAGTCAGCCTGGGAAGGAAAGGGAGAGGCAGGGAATCACCCCGGGCTCCACTTGGCCCCCTCCCATCTCTTCCCCTCCCTTTCAAGTACTCCTCACGCCCCACCCCCGCCCGCC
This sequence comes from Shinisaurus crocodilurus, assembly GCA_021292165.1. NCBI lineage: Eukaryota > Metazoa > Chordata > Lepidosauria > Squamata > Shinisauridae > Shinisaurus > Shinisaurus crocodilurus. Next base: position 128,029 of record JAHFWL010000046.1, on the reverse strand, counting down.
TCGCACCCCAAAAAAACCTCTCCAGCCATCATCGCCACCACCAACCTGCTCCTTCGTCTGCGCCTTCTGCACATAGTCTCGGCCAACCTTGATGCGTGGGGTGAGGATGGCGCGGGTGAACTCTGTGACGTTCAAGCTCAGCAGATGGCAGAGTTTCTGAGCGGCTGCAAAGGACAGGGAACAAGCCAGCAACAGTCCTTTGTTAGCCAATCCCCGATAGCTCACACTTCCAACTTCAAATTCTGGGTAATCTCAGCTTCCCACCACCACCACCACTTCTAAAAAGAAGCTTCGATCCCACACGATTTCAATTTTGTTAGAAGGTTGTATTTTTATTTTTAATTCCAGGTCATTGGCGTATGTTTGATTAGCTTATGCCTTAAATACGCTACCCTGCAGTCTCATGGTCAAAATTCAATAGACAACCATTCATTCAAATACAATGGAAAGCTATTTTGAAAATGTGCAGGGTGCGATTGCGTTAACGAGATCATGCTGTATCAGGGGTGGGCAACGTGCAGGCCAATACATCCGGAGGGTCACAAGTCCCATTAGCCCTAGCCACCACTGCCAATGGTGAGGGATCACGGGAGTTGTAGGCCGTAATATCTGGAGAACCACAAGCTGTCCACCCCTGGCCTATATCTTCGGGAGCCGAGTCCTAACCCAGGAGGCAGGTTGAGTTCTGACTGCAATTAAGTCCTCCCGAGCTGGTTCCCAAGTAGAGCTGGCAACCCTCTAATACCTGTGTTATCGGGCATGGAAGCCTGGTCTGTGTTTCTCTCCTTACGAAAGACGATGTTCCCAAACTGCAGCACAGCCGAGACCATCCTCAGCATACCTGGATAGGGAGGACAACAGAGACATGTCAACGCAGCCCCTTCCTTCTTCAAGGCCTGAGCAAAGCCAAACTTTTGCCCACTCGTCACAAGCAATAACAACAACAACAACAACGGACAAGGTCATTCGCCCAAAGTGTCCAAAAAGCAGGTTTTAAGCAAAACATTAAGGATATGCTTCATCCTACGTACAACGCACTAACCTGTGTTACAAACGCCTCTAGCACAAGCAACACACAGCCACGTGAGGGGAGAGGAGTGGGCGGCTGCTCCGGAGAGCCCCGCCAGATGCGCTCTCTTGCTGTGGCCGTGTGGCGGCACGTGCCATGTGGGGGAGAGCCACCGGCAGGGCTCTCCAGAGCATCCGCTGGAGGCGGTGCTGAACCTTCCTGGCAGGGGGGGGGAGGGGAATGGCACAATTCACCGCACCTCCTGCTCTGCCGCCTGATGCAGGCGCCTCAGTTTGCCTCACGATAGGGCCGGCACTGTGTTGGACTGAAACTCCCTGGGAATTATGGCAGTTGCAGCCCAACGCATCCGGTGGGGAAGGTTACCTTCAGGCTCTGGTCCTGCTCCTTCCTCCGTCACGTTTACACAACTCTTTCTTTCCTTTGGCTTGAATGAAAGCTGGGGGGGGGGGCGCTTCTTGCTGCCCTGAGCTAGAAGGGTTTGCAAAACTATGGAACACCTCAACTGTTTCGCAATGCTCTCTGAATGCTCCCATTGGGGCCGGCCACCCTTGGAAAGCAGCAGGATTTCTCACTGCTTTCAAAGCTCTGTGGCTCCATGCGAGTCACAGGCCCATCATGTCTTTGGGGACCCAGATTTCTTTTCGCAGTTTTGCAAAGTTTCAGAGCAACCAGGAAGGCGGGGCGGGGTGGGGGTGAAGAGGGAGGATTAACCCTTCCTGCACCCTCTTCACCTCAGATGTCTCCACAGATATCTCTCTCTCTCTCTCTCACACACACACACACACACACACACACACACACTCCCCCATATTTCTCCCTTCATTGTGGACCAGCATCACTGGATATGAATGGAGGTAAACCACAATATTAACTGCAGCATGGTGGAACCATTGTTCTCATTCTGCTAACAGCCTAAAATGGAAGGAGCGGTGACTCAGCAATGCTCAGGAGTCGTCCCCACCCCACCCCGGAAGCAGCCTCAGGGGTCACTACACCAGCTTTAAAAACCCTTGATTAGGACAGCCTTCCCCCAACCTGGTGCCCTGCAAGGTGTGTTGGATTGCAACTCTCATTCCCAGCCCTGCTGAAAGTCTAATTCCCCCCCCCTTTTCCCTCCCCATCCCCTTTTCCTTGTGTGCGGTGTCTTTTTGGATTGAAAGCCCACGGGGCAGGGGCTGTCTTGTACTGATTGACTGGGTTAACAAACCGTGCTGCTGGGTTCAGACACGATGGCAAGCCACTCTGAAACAAACATGGCTTATTAGCCATCATGGCTTATTGTGTTGTGTGAACCCAGTCATTGATTGTAAGCCACTCTGGGAACTTTTTTTTTCCCTTCGGGGTGTGTGTGTGTGTGAGAGAGAGGACCAGCATAAAAATACCTTAAATAACTAAACAAACAAATCAGACTAAACAAGCCCTAGATGTCACCCTCCTGCTCCCTCCCAGAAGCATCTGGCTCAACGCGGTCAACAAGCGGGAGCACTGAGCTCGGTAGGTCACGGCTGTTCTCCTGTGCCCTCCACACAAACGTGGAGGACTCACAATGTATCTCCTCGTGCGAAAAGCCCATGATGCACATCGACTCCATGGTCTCGTGGAAGATCTCCTTGTCCTGCTGCCCTGGGATGGGCAGGTACCCGTTGGAGAGGAAGCGATACTGATTGAAGGGCTCCAGGAGCAGCTCCCCTGCAACGTCGCAGAAGAAAAATACCCCTGAGGCGAGGGCCACACTTCTGCAGGCCAAGCCCAACAAACCCCGTGGAGTTTCCCCGCACTGTAGCGCACTCTATCGCCATCGGGTTTTTTCCCCATGGGTCATCATCACCGCCTGCCCAGTCAGCTGACATGCAGCCAGAGTGATGTGGTGAGGCAAACCGCCTAGAGCGTTGCCATTTCTGTGTCCAACACCCTCTCTACCTTGCTCCCCTCTTAAGTACTGGGAGAGCCCAATTTTAGGAAACCCTGGCCTAATTGTGTGAAGGAAGGGAGACTCCCACGCGTTGCTAGGGGAAATGGAAGGAGGGGCCGATTTACCTTTCACGTGCTCACCAGCGCCCACTAACAGCTGGTAGAAGATGTGGAAGGTTCGCTCGTCCTTGGCCTGGCGAATGGCTCGCGACTTCTCCAGCAGATCTGGGGTGCTCAGGGTTAAGGATGAGGGACGAACAAAATGTAGCTGGACACAAGATTTGCCTTCCCCCACAAAGCAGCTTGCCTCACTCTCCTCCCTGAGAGGCAAAAGTCCTGGCTCCCATGACCCCCTGCTCCCTCTAACCCAGTGTTCTCCAGCCTTGGGTCCCCAGATGTTTTTGGCCTACAACTCCCAGCATGCCCCAGACAGCTATGCTGGCTGGGGCATGCTGGGAGTTGTAGGCCAAAAACACCTGGGGACCCAAGGCTGGAGAACACTGCTCTAACCAATCAGGAATCCCTGCAACCAGGATCCCATTTCCTAACGCATCAGGTATCCCCACACCCAAGATCCCATACCTGCTCCCCTCTAACCCATCAGAAATCCCCACAACCCAGGATCTGATACCTGCTCTACCTCAGATTCTACTCTCTGCCCACACGTGTAACTCAGGAGACCTGATTCCCTAATCCACCCTGCTCCAACTCGCAGAATTCCATTCTCCCATAATCTTTACGGGATCTCCCATTCTCCTGCAATCTTTGTGAACCACCCAGAGAGCTTTGGCTTGAAATAAGCAGGATACATGTCTCTATATTGGCTCCAACAATGTAGCCAGCTATATCAAAATTAATCCGAATAAATTTACCCTGGAGGAACACAAAATGGTGGCGGGGGAGGAGAGAAATGAGGCGGCGATCAGGAGAACTGAGTGGCTTATAAGGAATCTTATTTCATTTATACACAGATATTTCCGGCAAACATATATGTGAGATCAGGCGTAGAATGTTTCCTATAGCCTTAAAAATATTTTTAAATCTCTTTAATATTTAATTTATTGGGAGGGGTTACATCCTGCCAAGCTACAGAGGCTAAAAACAGACTTTCCTTGCCAGGTCAACTAGAGATGGGGCTAGAATTGGTCAATCTTCATTAAGCAGGGAGAGTAGAAACTTGTCTCCCCACAAACAAAAAGGACCAGTAGAAGCTGACTGCAAAACTGACTTCTCTTTTCAACAAGGAGGAAGAGAAACACTTTTAATTCTCCTCCTCCTCTAAGGAGGGACTAAAAACTGACATTTCTCAACAAAAACAAAGGGGATTTGAAAACAGATCTTTAGGAAGGACAGGAAGAAACTAGTTTTTCTTCCTGAGGCGGAGAGGTTTTGTTGGCATAGCTCAAAAATGCAAAGGAGATTTTTTTTTTTTTTAACAAGACATTTACATGTCCTGCCCTTTTCTGAAGGGTGGCTTGAGAGGTATTTTAGATGAAGCAGAAGGATGCATATCTCTTAAAAGGTTTGCAATCAACACTTCGGGTAGACAAATCTGCATCTGCATGAACAATGGAACAGGAAAAGAGGAGTCTAATTTATTTTTTATTTGGAGAGGGGGTACTGGAAGTCAATAGCCATGGGAAACATGACTGGGCTCAGAGAACACGATAACCTGCACTCAAGGGTTGAGTGTGGCTTGTTGTTAAACCGTGGGTCATCCTGTTTTCTGAACCCAGCCAAGGTAACAAACCATGATGAAACACCCACAGGGAACAACCCAACCACAAACCATGGGTCCTTTTCATGAGTTGTACGTGGTTCACAGCCATGGCTTGTTAGCGCAGCTGGGTTCAGACAATATGATAAACCACATTTCAACAACAACCCACAGTTCAACAACCCACCACACTCAACCCATACTCAATCCTTGAGTGTGGGTTATCGTGCTGTCTGAACCCAGCTAATGGGCGGGTTCAGACAACATGTTAACCTACACTGCGGCGCACGCCATGGTAACCTACACTGCGGCGCAAGCCATGCAGTGTGGGTCAATTGCCCAAGATCCCACGATGTGCCCAACAGTGTTGTCCCCAGTTGCAAAAGGGCAGCAATTTAAAATTATTATTATTATCATCATCATCATCATCATCATCATCACAAATATTTGTGAAACTTAATGGTCCAATTTTTTATTTTTTATTTTTTAAAATGGCAACCATGGGAAGCCCCTCTAAGGCAGTGTTCTCCAACCTTGGGTCCCCCGATGTTTTTGGCCTACAACTCCCAGCATGCCCCATGGGGCATGCTGGGAGTTTTAGGCCAAAAACATCGGGGGACCCAAGGTTGGAGAACACTGCTCTAAGGTACTGCTGGGCCACCTTGGAGGAACTGCTCATGGTTGGCAAAACCGGGATCGTGAAAGCCAGCTTGATAGGCAGCTTTTGTGATCTCAAAAAAAAAAATATATTTTTAAAGAAACAAGTCAAGCCACCACAAGCCCATAACGGCTCATAGCAGCGGTGAGTGGGTGGGTGGGGAAGCCTCTGCCAGCCGCCCCCCCCCCAAGTGCTGTGTGGGCAGTTTGGGGGTTGCTGACCCTGGTACTTGACAGGTAGTCACTTGGCAAGAGCAGCAAAGGGTTTTTGTTGCTCTTGCCAAGAACCTCGGTAGCGGTTTGGGTTGACCCGCGATGGGTCGTGGGTCAAACAAACCCTGCTACAAGCCATGGGTTGTCAGGGTGGCTTATAAGCCAAATTTAAGCCACCCATCACGGGTTCGCACGACACAACAACCCCCCGTGGCTTATAAGGCATGGTGGGTTGTCCTGTCATGTGAACCCAGTCAATGAATGGTGCCTTGGCTCGCTTCTTCCCCTTCAGTTCTCCTCGCAAACTAGCTGGTCTTAGCATTGCTCCCTTCAAACGTGGTTCTTTCTTTCCAGGAAGAAAAAGGTGTGTGTGTGGGGGGGGGGGGGAACAGATGATCTAACACTGCAAACCTTTTTTTGCCTCCAAGGCCTACCAAACTCTTTTGGAATTTTCTGTGGCCATATTGTTTTGGTTCTCAATAACATACTGACAGGTGCTCTGAGGTCACAAGGGTTGTATCCAGGATCTGCCTTCCCTGAACAGAAGGGCTCCACTCAAGGAAGGTGCCTCCGCCTGACTTTCGGGGATCCCCCCTACACCACAGCTCACCCCATTCACAGCTCCCGCCTTGGACCCTGTGTGGAGTATTTTCGGGGGGCTGGAGGGGTGCCATGGGGAGGAGGGGTCTGGGACATCCACTTCTGCCAGCTCAGTTGCACACGCTTAAATCTGGATCCAACCCATAGTCACCTGCAAACCACACTTTCGGCGGGGGAGGGAAGAGAAGAACCCCAATTCTGATTGCTACACACAGTCCAGACAGACCCATCGCAGGAGCCAGGGCTATGTTGTCATTATTATTTACAGTATTTGTATACCGCTCCACATCAAGCAGATTCTGGAGCGGCGAACAATAAAAAGACAAAAACAGATAAAAGAAACAAAAACAATACACTGAAAACAAACTAAAATTACATTGGTGGCTGGAGAGCAGAGAAGGCTTCCCGAAACAAGGAGGTCTTCAGCAGGCGCCGAAAGCAGCACAATGTCGGAGCCTGCCTGACCTCCAGAGGCAGGGAGTTCCACAGAAATGGAGCCACCACACTAAAGGCCCTTTTCCTGGTGGACTCCAATCAGGCCAAAGGTCCATGAGGAACCACCAGGAGCATGCTATCTCCTGGTGGTTGGTATGGGAGGAGGCGCTCTCTCAGGTAACCTGATCCCAAGTTGTTTCGGGCTTTGTACACAAGTACCAGAACCTTAAACCTGACCCGGTAGCGAATAGGTAGCCAAGTGCAGTAAGAGCAACGGTCGCTTTTTTAAAAAAAGTACTTTTAATGGGGTACTTCCTGTTCGGCAGCTACTGTGTCTTGAAGCACCTTCAGTTTTAAACACTCACACACACCAGTACATTTAAGAGATGTGATGGAATCTCTGGAGTGGCGTGTCAAAGATTCCATGCCTCAAGCCAGCCTTTGCCAAGCTGCTGCTGCCCTCCAGATGTTTTTGACTCCCAGCATGCCTGACCTTTGGCTACACTGGCTGCGGCTGATGGGAGTCGAAGCCGAAAACATCTGGAGGGCAGCAGGTTGGAGAAGGCGGCTTTGAGCCTTTTCCACTGCTGCAGTAGATGCCAACCTCTCCCTCGGCATGCGATTTAAATCCCCGCTCCCTCCGGGGCTCAATGTCTTTAGAGCAGTGTTCTCCAACCTTGGCATGCTGGGAGTTGTAGGCCAAAAACAACTGGGGACCCAAGGTTGGAGAACACTGCTTTAGAGGGCTGCTTATCAACTTGGATTCTCGTTCTTTCCATACATTTCCCAAGACAAGACGGGGCTCCCCGACTACACCAACTTACAAATCGCGAGGAGTTGTCATTTTTGACCGTTTTCGCATTGCCGAAGGCCTCCAAGATCGGGTTGGCTTGTAGCAGCTGACGCTCCAGCTCGCCCTAGAGGAAAGAAAAGGGGGTGGAGGGAAGGGAGGAGAACGGGTTACAAAAGCCCAGAAGCAGCAAAAGATGCAGCTTTGCAGAAAAGGCAGGCCTCTCTGCCCCCAGCAAAGCTATGGGGGGGGGGGCGCAGAGGAAGAAATTCCAGCCAGTCCCAACGCTGCTCCAGCAGGAGGCACTGTTTGAACACAGCAGGGGGGGGAAACAACAACCCACAGGCTTGTACATAGAGAAGCGATAGCCTCCCCCCCCCCGCCAGCCCCCCCAAAACTACAACAGAAAACTACTCACGTAGGAAGCAGGGCTGGAGGTCTATGGAGGGCAGGGTGGGGATGACGTCACAAAACATAAAATGAGGGTGTGGAGGGAGAGCAGCGAACAAGACAGGGAAACAAAACACAAACAAAACAAACAAACAAAATACCAACCGATTAAAATCGAGACCACAAACGAAAAAAATAAAAAAAATAAAGAACTGAACAACAGCGATGCAGTAACATGAACTGGGAACCAATACAAGGGGAGGGAGGGAGGGAGGGAGGGAGAGGAGACCCAGGAGTCCTGGCTCCCTTTCCCAGCCCCCACCAACTTGAATCTCATTCCTTTCTCGGAGAACCCAGTGTCCTGGCTCCGATGAGGAAAAAGAGCCAAATGAATTGCTTTAAAACACAAAACATAAACGCTTAAAAACCAACAACATGGAAAGCATTAAAGCCAGAATGGCAGCCCCCCCCCCCCAAATTAGGCAGGACCAGGAGCAGCAGTGAATAAGTGACTGGCGATCAGCACTGGGGGATGGGCGGGGGGGGAGAAAGGGGGCTGGCATTTCAGCGGCATGCATTTTGCGCTCTCTTGCCTGTTTGGCTTCGTTCTGGTACTCCGGCTGGGGCAGCAAGACAACAGAGGGAAGGTTAATACCGGCTCCCCTTGACAGCCCACAAGAACACCTGCCCCCCCACAGCACCCCCATCAGAGTTGGACGGGGCCAAAAGGGTCATCTAGTCTGACCCCCCCGGAAGGTAAGACCGTTTCCCCACCAGCTCCCTGTGCGATCCAGATTGCTCACGAGGCCCACACGCAAAGAACAGACGCATGGCAGGCCGGTGCTTCAACAGTGAGAGAGCCCGGAGTTCAACGGCGGAGCAGACGCTTTGCATGCGTCAGCTCCAGGCGGGCCCCGGAGAGTATTGCGGATGGGCGGGGACTGCCTGCTTTGGCCTACGTAACTCTGCAAGGTGCCCTGAACACTCACGGCACTGTGGTATATAATAATAATTATAGCTGATGAGAATTAAAACTCATTTAGTAAGAAGTTAAACTAACAATAAAGATAATTAAAGCTAATACTATCACAATTAGCTAGCAATCGGAGCCCACTAAAGGTGCTTTGCCAACGGGTCTCTGAGATCCTAAAGCCACCGTGGATAAGCTGCCAGGTTCCCTTCCTTGCCATTTCCTCTTTCAAGGATCCCAAGAGAAAAGGTGGTAAAGAACATGAGAGCAGCCTGGCTGCGCCAGACCAAGGTCTGCCTAGTCCAGCAGGCATTTCTCTACGGCTGCTAATCGGCTACTTCTGGGAGGCCCGAAAGCAGGACATGAAAGCGACAGCCCTCGCCAGCTGCTGCTGCCCCACAGGTACACTGCCTCCAAACATGGAGGGTCTGTTTAGCCATCATGGCTGACAGCCAGTGTGGCGTAGTGGTGAGAGTGTTGGACTAGGACTTGGGAGATCCGGGTTCTAGTCCCCGCTCAGCCATGAAACTCACTGGGTGACTTTGGGCCAGTCACTGACTCTCAGCTCAACCCACCTCACAGGGTTGTTGTGAGGATAAAATGGAGAGGAGAAGGATTATGTAAGCCGCCTTGGGTTCCTTGCAGGAAAAAAGGCGGGGTAGAAATTTAATAAATAAATAAATAAATAAAATAAAATCTCTCCTCCTCCCCTGCCCCCGAAACTGCCCTAATCCCCTCTTAAAGCGCTGCAAGCCAGCGGTCACCACCACATCCGGTAACAGGGCATCCCATACATTAAATCTGTGCCTGTGTGAAGAAGCACTTCCTGTTGTCTGCCCTGAATCTACTGTCTATCCATTTCATTGCGTCGGATGACCCTGGGCGCTAGTATGATGAAAGAGGGAGCACGACGGCTCTCCCGATCCACTTCCTCCACACCGTGAACTCTGCCCAAGGCCCCGGAGAGCTGACCACGGTCAGGGCAGAGAGTACCAGGCTAGAGAAAGCCTGGCTGACTCCGTGCAGATGGAGCTCTAGATTGGCCTTCCCCAAACTGACGCCCGCCAGACGTGTTGGACTGCAAGTCCCATCATTCCCAGGCAGCATGGCCACTGTGGGCTGGGGATGGCGGGAGTTGCAGTCCAACATGTCTGGAGGGCATCAGGTTGGAGGCGGCGGCTCTAGCAGACGGAAGCAACGGGGAAATGCCTCCCACACCCCCAATAAAAAAACCTGTCGCTACTGGGTGGTTGGGGAAGCCTTTCTTGGCACAAAATACGGCAGCGTGAAATGCACCAAGGGAAACGTTATTAGGACGCAGCCAGCTCCCTCTCCCACCCCACCCGCTGTCCAGGGCTATAGGCTGCCCCCACCCTCAATTTTCAGCTTTCGTTTAAAAAAAAGAAAAGCAAGTCTCTAGTTTCTTTACTTGCAGATACACAAGAGGAAGCATGTAGTGCCGTATTTTAGATCGGCCTTGCCCAGCCTGGCACCTTCCAGAGGTGTTACGACTACAACTCCCAGCATTACCCAGCCGGCCTGCTGGGAGTTATAGTGCAACACATCTGGAGGGCGCCAGGCTGGTGGGCAAGGATGATGTAGATTGTAAGCCAGCGGGGAGGGACTCTCTTGTTTGTTATCGTTTTCATTTATCGTACGTAAGCTGCTCTGGGAACCCTTTCGGCTTAAGAGTAGGGTAAAAATGCTTTAAATAAATAAAAATAAATACGTAGTGAACTTGCTCCCACCTTCCAGTGTACTGGCCAATGGGCGCACAGACACTGGGATAACTGACAAGCACCAGGTCTGTATTTTTATAACATGAAATTGTAATTTTATTAATTCTGGGTACAATTAACGTCAACCATTTCAGGTGGCCTGTACTGTATTTACATTCCGGCTGTTCTGCAACGATTCACTGCCCTCTCAGCATGTTTCTGTCTGCCTGCCTGATTCTGTCTGCCTGCTGAACTTCTGCCTGGTTATTTTATTTATTTATTTATTTGTTTGTTTATTATATTTATTAATCGCCCATCTGGCCGGTCACCCAGCCACCCGGGGCAATGTACAATTAAAATACAGTAAAACAACACAATAAAATATAATAATTAAAACAATATAAAAAATTCTTATTAAAAACCTAACCCACCCCATATTCCCTCCTGAACAGCCATGTTTTTAATGCACGGCGGAAGCTCATCACGGAGGGGGCATGGCGAAGGTCACTAGGAGGGAGTTCCATAATGTGGGGGCCGCCACAGAGAAGGCCCTCTTCCTAGTCCCCACCAGCCTGGCTGCTCTGGCTGATGGGATAAGGAGAAGGGCGTCCATGGCAATGGCAGACCTTGTTGAGCGGCCTACTTGATGTTGCTGGAGGCGCTCCTTGAGATAAGCTATCAGTATGCTGATGACACCCAAATATATTTCTCTATGCCTTCGGCAACAGCTTCAGCTAAGGATAGTGTGTCTCCTCTGAATGAATGCCTGGAGGCAGTAATGGGCTGGATGAGGAAAAATAAACTGAAACTGAATCCAGACAAGACGGAGGTGCTTGCTGTCAAAGGCCACAATCTGGGTTTGGAGGTATGTCAACCAGTTCTGGATGGGGTTACACTCCCCCTGAAAGACTGTGTTCGCAGCTTGGGGGTGCTTCTAGATCCGTCGCTCCAAATGACATCTCAGATAGATACGACGGCTAGGAGTGCCTATTATCAGCTTCGGCTGATACGCCAGCTGCGCCCCTTCCTAGAGTCGGAGGACCTAAAGACAGTAGTGCACGTGCTGGTAACTTCGAGGCTCGACTTCTGCAATGCGCTGTACATAGGGCTACCTTTGTACCTAGTCCGGAAACTTCAACTAGTGCAAAATATGGCCGCCAGACTGGTTACTGGTACACCTAGGGGTGCTCACATCACACCAGTTTTAAAAGCACTCCACTGGCTGCCAATCAGTTTCCGGGCGAAGTATAAAGTGTTGGTTATTACCTTTAAAGCCCTACATGGTTTGGGTCCAGGCTACCTACGGGATCGCCTTCTCCCATACAATCCACCCCGCACACTCAGGTCCTCTGGGAAGAATTTACTTCAGTCAGCCAAAACTAGGCTGACGGGTACTACCCAGAGGACCTTTTCTTCTGCTGCTCCCAGATTATGGAATGGCCTGCCGGAGGAGATTCGTCAGCTCACCAGTCTTTTGGAATTTAAAAAAGCCATAAAGACTGATCTCTTCCGGCAGGCCTATCCGGCGGAATTTTAGGTTGCCTTTAAGATGTTTTTACGATGTTTTAATGATGTTTTAATGATGTTGTTTATGATGTTTTTAATATGTTTTAAGATGTTTTAATAGTATGTATTGTGTATTTTATATTTTTGTTGTTCCCCGCCTCGATCTAGACGGAGAGGCGGGTAAGAAATAAAATTTATTATTATTATTATTATTATTATTATTATTATTATTATTATTATTATAAGCTGGGCCGGAGCCGTGTAGGGTTTTAAAGGTCAAAACCAACACCTTGAATTCGGCTCTGCAAGCAACTGGTAGCCAGTGCAACTCATTAAGCACTGGCGTGCTTAATCAGGCGAGCCGCCGCGTTCTGTACCAGCTGAAGCTTCCGGACCATCTTCAAGGGTAACCCCACGTAGAGCGCATTACAATAGTCTAGGCGAGAGGATTATGCACTGGTTATGCACTGGTATATGCCCACACTTCGTGAAATCAAGTTTATAGTACACTGGCTTTTATATATATATATATATATATATATATATATTCTGAGACAGGAGATCAAAAGGTGTTTACACAGCAAGGGAGGTAGCATATGGCATCTGTTGACTTTCTACCTGACAGAACACTTAAGGGAGACACAGGAAAAGGAAAGTTTTGGTGTAAACCTTACTCAGATGAAAGCCCTTTGCCTCTAGAAAAAGGGATGGGAGGCTGGAACGGCAGCACAAGCCCCTGGAGCCACCTCCTACCCCATTTTTTAAAAATCTAAATGTAAGTTAGATTGTGTTTAATTGGACTTACTGCCTAGGAAATCGGAATAAAATTGCAGCCTCCATTTGCAATTCATACTTTTCGTTATAAATTGCGGGGTGGTGGGTGCAACGAACAGTTCTAGACCCTCCCTTAAGCAGGGCGGGGGGGATTTGTATCACATTTGTGGGGAAGAGAAGGTCGAGACCCTTCCTGACTCCAGCTGGCCACAGCTTACACCCCTCTGGTACAACCTTCCCCAACCTGGTGGCCCTCCAGATGTATTGGACTACAACTCCCAGGATTCCTGACCACTGGCCATACTGGCTGAGGCTGATGGGAGTTGATGTCCACAACAGTTGGAGGGTGCCAGGAGGCGGAAGGCTGCTCTGGTAGGACACAGCCATTTCCGGAACGGGGTGGACACCGGCCTTTTCCTCTTCTTGCATTACCCTGGCAAGACGTAGGAGCGCTCGGGCAGGATCAGCCCTGCGTCTGGAGTCCTGCGAGGGCGTCACCACAGAACCATAATGACTGGGAGGGAGGCAGACAGAAAGGACGCAAGACCAAGAGGCACACAGGGAAGGTGAGAAGAACAGAGTGAGCAGGGTCATGACTAGAAATGTACAAGCAGCGACTAGTTTCTTTTAACAAAAAGGGGAAAAAAACCGATGCTGGCGCTCAATCCCGCCTGGATGCCACCCGCATGTCCCATGGTACTCAAATTCCAAACAGGCACAGACTGGGTGTGGTTAGTGACTGAGGAGGGAAAGGCACTCTGCACACGCTTGAAAGGCACTTCACTTTATTGCTACTTCGCACATTCCAGGGCTGAGCTTGGGACGGCTTCCAGGCAGGCCCTGGCTCGAAGGTGAGCTATGGGTGTGGGGAAGCTGTGAAGCCACAAGGGTTTCACCTTCATGGGAACCAAGTGGGCAAGAGAGAGAAGCGCGCACCAATCGGCTCCACTCCAGGAATACAAATGCTGGGATTGGCAGAGGGGCCAGTCTGCGTACAAGATAGGGCGCTCTTTCAGAGGCCAGTGACACAGGGGGCAGCTGCGTGTTGCTTGCTGTGGGGAGGTCATAGCAGGAGTGGAAAGGGCAGAGGCCATGGGCCAGAGGTCACTCACCGGCACATTGTGGTCCTTGCGGGGTTTGTGAGATGAAGCCACATGCGCCAAATACTGAATCACTTTCTTCGTGTTCTCTGTCTTGCCAGCACCCGACTCCCCCCTGCCAAGAAGAGCAGACACTGGGGATGAGAAAAAGAAGGCACTCGGTCCTGGGTGGCTCTCATACATCCCCCCCCCCGCTCCTTCCCAGGCCTCCTCAGAGAGGGCGCCCAGTACAACAGCCCTGCCTTCCTCCTTTTTCGGTCTACATCTCAGGTCAACTGAGCTGGCGTAGCATAATGGCAAAAGAACACGAGCCATGAACCAGAACATCTGTAGTTCAAATCCCAGTGCAGCCATGAACTCACTAGGGATACTAATAATATTATGGAAATAATATTTTTAAAATACCACAGTGAGTGGCATGGTGTGGTGATCAGACTTCGAACATGGAGACCTGGGTCAAAACCCTGCTCAGCCGCAAGGCTTACTGGGGTGACCATGGGCTAGTCACTGTCACTAAGCTTAGCCTACCTTACAGGGTTGTTGTGAGGATAGTTGGGGGAGGGAACCATGTATGGCTTCTTTGGGAGAAGGGTGGGATAAAAATGTAATTATTAATAATCATCCACTTTACAGGCCTGCTTGCTTGCAAGGACTGCTGAGATAATATGTGCTTTAATCATTCTGAGGCAACCTCTCCCAATCAGGCTTCTTCTAGTTGTGCTGGTCTACGACTCCCATCATCCCCAGCCAGCACTGCAGTGCTGACTAGGGATGATGGGGTCGTGACGGACACCCGGTTGGGGAAGGCTGCTCTAAAGTGCTATATCGATGCTAAATATATTATTTAATCTCCCTCTTACTTTAGGCACAAGCTCCACGGTTCTAACCCCAGATTAGCCAGTTTTGTCAGAAGGGGGAGGAAGGAAGCACTTTGCTAGGGAAAAAGTGCTTCCTGCCCAGATCATTATCTCAATGAAACAGGAAGATCAGGTGAATGAAGCAGGCGCTTGGGAGGTATGTTCAAACGGTTGTGGGAACATGCAGAGGAGCAGTCCATAGAAGGGCTCTTAAGAGAACTAATATTGTAGACAGTTGTCAGAACTGCAGAGGGTTCTCCTGGTCCTGCTTTAACTGGTGCACTGCTGCATTAAACACTACCACCCTCTGGGATCAGATCCCTTGGGGCTGCAAAGATTCCCAGAGCCTTGGACGAAAGGCATGCAAAGCAACAGGTGCGGAACAACCTTTGGCCCACCCGCACACCTGCTGCTACCGATAGCCCCGCCTCAACAGGTTAAACCACCCCAGTCCCGGTGACACTCACGTGCACAAGATAGATTGATCCTCTCGGTCTGGGCAGGAGAGAGAGAGAGAGAGAGGAGAAAATGTTCAGACACGGCTTGTTCCCATATAAAGACACAGGATGACTTTCCCCCGCCAGAGGGCACTGGAGACACACATTCACCAACCGCAGGATTTTAGGACCTCTCCGACACATACCACACTGCACGCACACACCCAAAGCCATGCACTTTTGCTCCCACCAGAATCAGCTTGGAATGGGGAGTTGTTTCAACGCTTCCAGTCCTCCCTCCCGCCTCCTGCAGCGAACAGCAGCCTCACCCTCCGGAGGACTACAACTCCCATTACCCCCCAAGCGGCAGGGCCAAGGACCATGCTGGCTGAAGACAATGGGGGTTGCAGTCCGGAAGGCGCCTTTGGGGGAGGCTGCTTGGCAGACGGCCAGTCAACCTGAGCTCTCGTCCCTGTCCCTGTCCCTGCCCCCGCCGCCCAGCTCCAGCTCGCCCTCCGCCTTCGATCGGTACCCTGCAAGCATGCTCCGGTAGGCAGCCTCAGAGATGGCGTAGATGTGGGGGGGCATCTCGTGGCGCTTCTTGCCCCGGTACATCTCCACGATCTGCTCCGTGTAGATGGGCAAGTTTTTGTATGGGTTGATGACTACGCAGAAAAGCCCGGAATATGTCTGCGGTTGCGGGAGAGGGGAGAGAAAAGGGCATATCAGAACAGTTTCCCCTTCCCCATCCCATCCCAACACACAGACACACACACCACAAGGTTAAATATGCTTGCACGCAAGCGCTCTCGATCGGCACCCTTTATTCCAAAAACAACATCTCGAAATATGCAAATGCATTTCACTTTTGCTTCAGGCAGAAGTGAAATGGTAGAAAAGGGAGAGAGTTCGGCCATGTTCATTGACCTCAATGTGTCAATCGTGTGTGACAGTCACAGAGGCACTTGTATCTTGTGTACAGTGCCTAGCATCTGGTTTACATGGGGAGGGGGTGTCTATGTCGGGGAAAGAGGCAGTTCCAGCCTTAAGACATTTCTACCTCTGACATTTCCTTGGCTCTGGACTGGAGCTCTTTTTTTTTTTTTTTTTTAATGACATAGAAAGATGGAGGCCAGAAAACAATGCCCCTTCTAGAATCTGATGGCCAAAGCAACAGCCTTGTGTGACTTCACATGGTAAGACTATCCCTAGGGATGGCCCTGAACCTCCTGCAAAAAAAATGGAAAGCCACCATTTGGCACGATTCTCTATGGTTGCAGAAAAGTGCCGCTGTAGGCCAGTGCCTAGAGGGCCATCCAACCGGCTAGTGCAGTGTTCTCCAACCTTGGGTCCCCCAGATGTTTTTGGCCTACAACTCCCAGCATGCCCCAGCCAACGTAGCCTAGATGCTGGGAGTTGCAGGCCAAAAACATCTGGGGGACCCAAGGTTGGAGAACACTGGGCTAGTGTAAGAAAGCAAACAGATCCACAGATGATCCAATGAGGCCCGATGGAGACAAACATCCCATGCTGCGGTGGCTCTGATTTTCAGTGACCATAAAGCAAGGGTGGGCAACTTATAGGCCAAACCATCTGGAGGGCCACAACTCTCATCATCCCTCACCATTGGCTATGCTGGCTGGGGCTGATGGGAGTTGTAGTCTGAAACAGCTGGAGGACCACAAGTTGCCCAGCCTTGCCATAAAGTTAGTTGCCCACCTCAGTCTCGAAATTCAGCTTTTGGCACACCGCCATCAGCCGATTTTCAGGCTGACAGTCAGCGGTGTGCCAAGAGCAGAATTCTGCCCAATGTAGTGGAATCACATTGCCGCTTTAGCAGAGGGCTGACACAGGCTGGAAGCCTGTGTGGACTGAAAAAAACAGCAGCTGCTACCATGGACTGAAATGTTTGAAAGAATAAGGCCCCAAGAGCAAAACATGCAAGTAATATGTTGGAATTGCAGGGAGGCAGATGTGCATTAAACGCCATGGAAAACACCAGGGAAGGTTCTCCGTGGAAGATGCCGCCCAGGGAGGCTGCGGAATCCCATTCTGTGTGGCATTTTGTTTTGTTTAAAAGGTGCCTCCCCTTTTGGGCCAAGTGACTTGGCCTCAAAACAGGAGACATGACTAGGTGATCCACTGCTGAGCCATCCACTTCTAAGATTCTGTGTGTGTGTGTGTGTGTGTGTGTGTGTGTGTGTGTGTGTGATTTTGCCCTCGGGTGAATTCATTTCACACCCCATCTCAGGCTCACGTTCTGGCTAAACAGGTCTAGTCCGTTCCCCACCCCGATACCCAGCTGCAGGGGTGGAGATCGGAGGAGGGAGGGCACTGGGCCGTCCGAGAGTCAATGATGACGTGCGGCTGAGAGAATGCCTTGGCACAGTGCCTCTCAGGGCAGCCTTTTGTACCCGCTTGGGTGCCACGGAAACCAAAGCTGACAGTGCCAGCGGGGCAGAAAGGAAGGGATGTGTCTCTCCCCCCCCCCCCTCCTTCCCTTTGTAGCTGGCTGTGTATTACAGGGGTGGAGAAAACGCAACTCCCCCTTTCTGGCATCATCACACACATGCGGCTGTGCCACAGGCTTGGAACAAAAGCTTAACTTTGTGCCCCAAAACCTGCTCTTCCCTCTCCCTGGCATCAATGACCACCAAGACGGAACAGTTTGGTATCTAAACAAAACTGCACCTCACTTGGGGGGGGGGGAGCAAAACAGCCCCACAGGCCAAGCTCACAATCTCCAGGAGCCATTCCCCAGTAGAGGGAGGGAACATTGTCACCAGTTTTGCTTATGTCAGCAAGTGGGACCTAGTGGCCGCCGTAGGGATGGAAAGAAACTCCATGTTGGCACTTATAGCCGAAAGTGACCAGTTTTCCATTCTGACTTCCAATGCCAAGTACACAGGGCTTTCTCCACAGAGATGCCAAGGCCTAGAGGGGCACTTCTCTGCACCCACAGAGAATCAAGTGCTGGGATCTGTGCTGGGACATTTGGATTGGCTGGCAGAAGAGCGTTTTTAGCAGACAAGCTAAATGGTTGCTGGGAGCCAGAACTCCCGGGTTCCACTGGGAAGAAAGCGAACACGTAGAATGTTAGAGAAGGACAACCCTGCCAGCCACGGCTACTTCCTGGGTTCTCAGGATAGGGAACTGGGTTAGTCGATCACAGCCAGGAGTGCTAGGACAGTGTTCTCCAACCTTGGGTCCCCAGATGCTTTTGGCCTACAACTCCCAGCATGCCCCAGGGCATGCTGGGAGTTGTAGGCCAAAAACATCTGGGGACCCAAGGTTGGAGAACACTGTGCTAGGAGACAGGGCCTTGGTCTCCTGGAAACCAAGTAGGATTCCTATGGGCTGAAGTGGGTGGGAAGGCAGCAGCTGGGTACTCTGGGAAGGACGTAGCTGGAGAGAAAAGGGGCAGCATGGAGGGCTAGGACACCCGGGTTCCCCAGGCCGGCCGACTCACATAGATGAGGCCCGAGTAGTAGCGGTCCTTGAGGTTATGCAGCACCGAGGCTTCGTTGAGGCAGGTCAGCTCCGCCATGTCCTCCACCTTCGTGAACTTGGGGGGGTTCATCTTCTGGATGTCGTCCTTGGCGACCCGCACCTGACGCCCATTCTCGGCAAGTTCCACCAGCACCTCGTCTCCCCGCTCCTCGCGCAGCCCGGCCGCCTCAAAGCCATGGCGCTCAGATGGGACCCACACCAGCCGCTTGGCTGTCCAGTCGGCCTGCGATGCCGGGTTGCCCACCTGGTTCCGGTCCACGAACAGGTATCTCTCGGCGCTGGCGTCGCCCCGCGGTGCAGGGGCCCGGACAGCCATGGCTGGGGAAGAGACGAAAACCCAGAAGTGATTGGACGGGGCATGTTTACGTTATACTCCAGTCTTGAGCCTCAGCCCAACCTCCCAATCCCTTGAGCCTCAGCCCAACCTCCCAATCCCAGGCTCCCCATGTCCGGTAAATCCCACCAAGCTTATCTCTGGTCCCCACCTCTTTGGGGGTGTCTTTTTGCCCCATATGACTAGAACAGTGGTGGGGAACCATTTTCAGCCAGAGGGCCAAATTCAATTTCGGAGAAGCTCTCGGAGGGTGCATTCCAGTGGCGGGTGGGCCCAAAGGGGAAAGGGACAGGGACAAAACCACGAGCATATTGCAGCTCAAAGCTCTGACTGCGTGTAACTAAGCCGTAAGGGAGGCATTTCAACCTTTCAGAATGGAGAAAAACTGCGCAAAAGCCAGGAAACCACCAAATGATTGGTGGTTGGGGGAAAGAAGGTGGGCACGGCTGCCTGGGGAGCCCCAGGGAGGCCAAATGAGACTCCCGTGGGCCAGATGTGGCCCCAAGCCTGAGGTTCCCCATCCCTGGACTAGAAGGTCTCCAGCTGAGGAAAGTCTGTACTATATGTTTTTCAGAGCTCCAGCGTTTTCTACATGTCCTCTTCCCACCCACCCCCAAATCAGTGATATACCCGTGTGACATTTCCCCCTTCCGCCTCCTATGAGGAAGTAGGTGTATTTTGAGGAGTGGCCTGTGTAGGGAATGTATTTACTTGCCTATCAAAATACAAAAAACTTGACCAATTTGGACTCAGAAATGTCTTAAATAAACATGATCATGCCAATAGAAAGAGAAACTTGTGTTTACAAAGCAATCACTGGGAAATAAAACCTGCCTTTTGGTAAAGGTGGAGATAACTGGGTGCAACCAAAGGGTGTCTGGAGCCAAGACTTTGGGGTCCCCAAGCTGAAGATGGTGGCTTTGATGGGGTGAGAGAGAAAAGATAGCAAGTGTGCCAGTGTGGCGTAGTGGTGAGAGTTTTGGACTGGAGATCCGGGTTCTAGTCCCCGCTCAGCCATGAAACTCACTGGGTGACTTTGGACCAGTCACGGACTCTCAGCCTAACCTACCTCACAGGGTTGTTGTGAGGATAAAATGGAGAGGAGGAGGATTATGTAAGCCGCCTTGGGTTCCTTGCAGGAAAAAAGGTGGGGTATAAATATAATAAATATAATAATAAATAAGTGGGTTGGGGCTGTCTAGCTTGTAACAGCAGAAATGTCTGTATGCTTATTCAGAGGTATGCAACAGATGATTTTTCCACCCCCATGTTTTCAGTTTTTTCTTAGATTGGGAGAGCAAAATAAATAGTAGAAAGAGGGTTATTTTTTCTCTCTACACTCCCCTCCCATCAACCCTTAAATACACACACACACACCTCACCTTACTTCACAAACAAGAACAGCAAAGCTAGAATTTTGTAAAGAAACATATGGCACAATCCTATGCAAATTTGGACAGAAAAAAAGGCCTACAACTCCCAGCATTCCCCAGACAGCCATGGTGGCTAGGGGATGCTGGGAGTTGTAGGACTTTCTTCTGTCTAAACATGCATAGGATTACACCCTTAATTTATTTCATTTCACTTGCATAGAATCTTACTGCAGAAGGCAGTTCTCTATGATGTCAAATGCATGTGCCTCTGTGGGATTTGAGGCATTTATGCACGTGTGAGAAAGAGGGCAGCGGCGGCAAGGAGAGGCAGTGCAGATTTTGCACTGCCATTTTGATATGCACACAAAAATGCAAAACCTAGCAAACCCCTCCCATCCAAGCCCAAATGATATTAAATGGCCCTACACTGCAACAAAGTCAGTGTGGGGCAGCGTAAAGGATCGCCATTCGCCCATACACAATAAACTACAATTAATGGCAGAGGAATCAACAAAAAGACCAGGGGAAATTGGGATGAAAATGTTTACTCATTTTAAGACCTAGGGTGTTCCAAAAGCGGTCACGGTATGCGATTTCTCTCTTCCTCCGCCCCCTTACATATGCACACAACTACTAGTATATAATATGAGGCCATTACAATCGGAAGAAGCTGGACTCACAGACACCAAGTTCTAGACACAATAAGCAGAGGCAGAGCTGCTTACGGCAGAGTCTCTTAACAACACGGACGCTAGAAAAATTGGTCCAGAAAGCAGCTGGAAAATCCAACCGTGTCACAGAAACTAGGAGACACCCCAGGAATCCTGGCTGCCCTCCCGCCCCACCTCCAACCCCCTTTTAAGCACCTACTACCGGTAGGTTTTTAATTGCTCCTCCCAGAAAACCCAGACTTCTCCTGCTTCCTTCCCGGCCTAGCGACCCCAGCCAGCAGTCTGGCAGATGAGCGAGATTTTCCAGCATTCTCCCACCCTGCTCCAGCCCCCTGCTGGGCTCGCTGGCGTAAGCGGGCGGCCTTGCCGGCTTGGGTCGCTACAGCCAGACACTCGGGTCCTTGTTCCAGCCAGCCGCGGGGGTCTCCTCTATGGCAAGAGGCTTTGCCTCTGCTTTACAGGAACAGAACTAAGAGGAGGGACTGCTCAGTCATCACTATTATTTCAAAGGAGCTTGTCGGGGCTACGTAATGTTTTTGCAGGATAGTCTTGGCCTACAGTGGTTCTTCCCCACCCTCACCCCACCCCCGCGAAGCCGGTGTGCTTGATTTCGAGAAACAGAGCGGCTGGGGATCCAACGTCAGCACAATGTCACTCGGTTCAGACCCAAAGATGCACTCCAGAGTCTCAAATCCCAGACACGTGGGAGTTGACTGTTCTTGCGCTGTGGCAATGGGAAAGCACTCTGCATATCCACTCTGTTCTCTCACGTTGTATCAACGCACAACACGCAGGGCTTGGAAATCAAGGCTCCAGGATTTAGGAGGCCCAGCGCAAATGAAGTAAACCCAGCCTAATCCCAAGTCCTGGTCAGCGCCTTGGTGGTGGAAGAAATCCCTACATAGCAGGCAGCATGTACTATTGCTGGGCAGATACCAGAGCCGCAATGCTCCTGAAGGGACCACTGCATCACCTCAAAGCATTATGGGAAATTAAAATGGCAGCCCCCAAGCCTCCACTGGGGGCCACGTGGGGCTGATCAAAGCATCCACTACTGCCATCAGATGAGCCACAAGGGCCCCGCGCCCTAACGTAGGAGGGAGCCCGCCGGATGGCACACATTGCTGAGGGGGCCCTCATGATTGGAGCCGGCCCCAGCCTTGGGAGTCCCACGCTGGGGGGAAAGCAGGTGATAAACACAGTAAATCACAGGGATGTCCTTCAATCTGCGTCCCCGCTGATCTGTCGGTAGCCAGAAACCCAGCTATCCTGGGGGCGGGTGGAGAGGCTAGATGTTACAGGAAAGCATTTGCGAGCACCTTGTTTTCTAATCTAGAGTGTTCAAGGAGAAAGATGGGGAGAAAGTCCGTGCAGTGCTAAGGTGGGGGAGGAAAATGGCGTTGCTTATTCTCACAAAGACCAAAGGGCGGGAGGTGACGCCCTTTGGCTGCCAACCAAGGCAGGTGCAGCCGGCTGAGCGTACCTTCACCTGGCAACCACCTGCCGAAGCTGCCACACCCCTGCCCAGGATCCCAGGAGCTCCAATATCCTTTCCCAGCTCTCTAATGCACTGGACCCTTACCCAGAGAACCCACACACATCCTGGTGTACACCCCCTCCCTCTCCCTCTCCCCCCCACCCACAAGGGTTCCCCCCCCCACACACTCCTAGGGAACCCTGGAATCCTTATATCTCATCCCACACGCCTACTATATTCTCCTCCTACAATACAGTTACAACAACATCACTCCTATGTACTTTGAATTAATCTGGAAAAACCAATTCCCTTCACGTGGTGCCATATGTGGCGTAGTGGTGAGAGTGTTGGACTGGGACTCGGGAGATCCGGGTTCTAGTCCCCACTCGGCCATGAAACTCACTGGGTGACTTTGGGCCAGTCATGGACTCTCAGCCTAACCTACCTCACAGGGTTGTTGTGAGGATAAAGTGGAGGAGGAGGAGGATTATGTAAGCCGCCTTGGGTTCCTTGCAGGAAAAAAGGCGGGGTATAAATAAAATAAATAAATAAATAAATAATATAGTAATAAATACTGACATAAAGTTAACAGCTCCGGGTGATCCCTGTTCTTCTAAATATACTAAGACTTTTTCTTTTTTTTTTAAACACACACACACACTCCACACCACATGCAGGGGCATAACTGAATAGCTCCTGCATTTCCAGTGCCCTTCTTCCTCATCCGTCTGGTTTCTACACCCAACCTACACCCAACCCGCATTGCCTCTCTGGCTCCTACACAACCATCCCCAGTGTAGGGTAACCAGGCCCCCAACAGTCCAGGACCTGCCCTCTTTTCTATGGTCCCAGAGATACTCGGACCTACACTTTGGGAAACTGAGAGCTTTCATCGTTTTATAGGCTTGGAATTCGCTACCACAAGATGTAGCGATGGCCACCAACTTGGACAGCTAGTCCAGGTCTGCTTGGATCAGTCAGCTAGTAGTCATGCTTGGACAGCTGCTAGTCATGGTGACTATATATTACCTCCAGTATCAGAGACGGTAGGCCTCTTTATCCCAATTGCTGGGGAACAGGAGCAGAAGGGTTCTACTGCGCTCACGTCCTGCTTGTGGACTTCCCATGGGTATCTCACTGGCCACTGTGCGAACAGAATGCCAGACTAGACGGGCCTTTGGCCTGATCCAGAAGGGCTCTCCTGTTCTTATAGGCCTGTTTACCAACAAGGTGTGCAAAACTTATCTGCAATGCTCATGCACCACACCTACCAGTTCAACAGGAAGAAAACAGCCACCCCCACTTCATTAGGCCCAATCCTAGGCCCAAACAACCCACTAGTCCTGACTCCCAATGCCACCGCTTTAAACCAGTAGGCCTCAACCCTCGCCTAATGAACCCAGGAGTCCTGGCTCTGGCCCTCCCCCCACCCCGTACAACTCTCTTACTTTTCGTTACTGGCAGAACACCGTCCTGGCTTCCAGCAAATTGCATGCCGTCTCCCACTAGGCCCCGCTCCCATCCCACCTGTGGGGCTTGGACAACACCTGACCAAGCGAGGCCGAGGCCAGACAAGCGCCAAGCAACCCCGACTCCTGCCAAACAGAGCCCGGCCAAGTGGCACTAACGAGCCAGCTGCACCCTCGTTAGCTAATTAATTTGCTGAGCAATCCCAGGGCGAGGCCATTAGGGTGGTGGCAAAGAATTCCCGGGGGGGGGGGACCCTCGAGGGCTTGACAGAGCAGGGACTCCTAGTACAGTAACAGGGGCCTCTTGCCCTAAATTCTGCCCCCACACACAGATTCTAAACCCCCAGGAAACAAAAGACTGGTCAAGCGGGGGGGGGGGGAGGATGACGACGCCAGAGAGAAGTTTGGGAGTTGGCAAGGCACTCCTACTCACCTGCCACCATGCAGTAGCCTAGGGCTGCCGCTGCCCTCCTCCATTAGCAGAGCTGTGGTGCCTTCAAACACTTGCATGACACAGACAGAAAACCAACAGGGGCAGCTTTCCCCAGCGTGGGGGCGCAACCCTGGGGAAATGCCGTATGATGAATTTTGGCCATTCAAGTGGCTGCTCAAGGGCACACAGGATTGTTGCGTGGGGTGGGGTAGGGCTGGGGTGTGGCCCAGCACGACAGCCAGGCAGAACGGAGGCGAGGGTCGCCAAAATGCCAGGCACAAACAAAACAAGACAAACAGCCTTCGGTCCCTTTCGCAGACGTCTGATACGCATACATCAACAGGTGAAGCGCCTCTGCCTGGCACAGAGCTGGAAATCACCCCCTGTTCATTGCTGCAGGTCAGGCCGCTCTTAATGGGAGTGGACCCCTTCTGAAGATGGGAGAACCAGCTGGGGGTGGCAGCAGGAGCATCCTGGGAAGTTGGACTCAGATTCCTTGGGAGGGCAGCGAGGCCTAGTCGATAAGGAGCAGGGGGTCTGCTGTTATCCGCAAGGCAGAGATTCTCAGAGAGAGCCAGAGTCCAGTAATGACCATCACTAGACTCTTCTTAAATAGCCAGTGAATCATGTACCATATTTGTATTTTACACTGTGCCTCATGGATTGTGGCAAATAGATGTATTTATTTAAACTCATGCAAGTGAAAACATATGCAAGGGAGAGAATCAGCATCTCTCTCAGAAAGAGAGCACTCACTGTCTTTGGCCAGGGGGTGGGTGGGGGCTTTGTGGGGTTCGGAGGATGCGTTTCTGGGTTCTCGGGGTGTACCGCAAAGAGTGGGAGAGCAAAAGGAGTATTTACCAGGACAGAGGAACTGGGAGCCAAGAGGGAAGCCGTGGCTTAAAAAACAAGAAGAGGACCGGGCATCCCAGTATTCACATTTCATTTTTATTTTTAAGGAGGATATGTCCCTCCCTCCGTGCTGCTCCATGGAGACTGCCCTGCCAATGCCCCCTTGCGCTCAGCTGGTGGTTTTGAGACTGGCAGTGCCCGCAATGGAATCACAAGAATGCCCTTGAAAACCCACAACCCCGACTGGCATTGGCAAGCGCGGCAACCTGAACAGCGAGGACGGCTTCAAAGAAACCCTCGCCTGCCAGGCACCGAAGGGACAAAGCAAAAAATGTAGAGGGGCAAGGGTGTGTGTGTGTGTGTGTGTGTGTGAAGAGTGGGGAGAGAGATACAAGGGGGTGAAATAAAAGGATATATTCTGGATAAAACAGACCATTCACACTACACTGCAAAAATCTGGGCGGGCATACTGGGCTTTTAGGCCCCGTGGGTTTGATCTGGCCTGGATATTCCAAAAGGAAGCCACAAGGCGTGGCACCGTGCCCAGGGGTAATTGGTTCCAAATGCGTCTCCCTCTGGGGTGCGGCATGGGTAAAGAGGCAGAAAACGCAGATCTGTACAGAGGTGCCAGCTGAAGTATCTCATCTTCAAAGCGGGTTGGCGATGAGAAGCTAGAAGGGAGTGGTGCCGAGCATTCGAACAGGGAGAGGCTGGGAGCCAGGATTCCTGGATTCTCCGGGCCAGGAGGGGACCTCATGAGATACAGACTGGGAGCGTGGAAGAGAGCTGGGACGGGAGAACGGGCCTGAGCGGGTTAAGAGCAGGAACCAATATCCCGTGGGTTGAAGCCTTCCTATAATTGTTAGCTCAGATAGCCACAGGAGTTTGTTTTGCTTGGGATGACTGAAATATTTCTGGTGGGGCTGCCTCCCCGACTGTGGAGGCTCCTTAAGCCCCCGGAAGGCGGTGCCCACCTCACACGCTTGGCTCGCTTCTCAGCTGCCTGCTCCAGCCCGTTTGTGCGAAGAGTCATCTTTTTCTGCCTTTCACCTGTCAAAAGTTCTTGTTGAAACAGAAAAAAGCCAATGCAGCAATGTCAACAGCAAGAGCTACCTCACGCCAAGCCGACCGCGTGCCCCAGTGAACGCAGGAGTGACATCTACCCAGCAGAGTAGGCCTCACTCACCTCCCAGGAAACCAAGAACTCCTGTTTTCTGTCACCAACGTCAACTAGACAAGACGTCTCTGTGTTCCCAGACACTTCCAATGACTGGCAAAAGGAAAACGGGCCACACTTGCTCTGCATCCAGCGAACAAGGTTGACCAGGGTTTGGCAGTAAGCGAACCAAATGAGCGATGCCCCTTGCGCAAGGAGCGGCTGGCATACCCCAACAAACACTTGAAATATGAGGGCCTGCTGGTACTTCACCACTCCCCTGCTCACCTACGGCGAGGAGCAATCGCCTTTGGACAAGCAACAGCCAGTGGCAAACAAAACAATGCTCTGTCTCGGCAATTTTTGTTTTTTAAGGATACAAGGAGAAAGCAAGCTGGCCGTGCGAATAGCTGTCTCAGGACGCTTGGTTCTCTCTCCATCTGCCCTCTGCCACAAGTGCCCCAGCCCCTTTAGGCAGACAAAGACATGGCCACTGTCACTATGGCTACTCTCAGGCTCACAGGTACAAAGGAAGCAGTGGCAGCAAATCTTGCTTGTGCTTGGCTGGGGCCTAGCATGGATTCCTGACACAGAGTCTCTTGCCCTAAGAGGATGAATACAGGGGCCAATTCCCCACTGCAGTGTCTCTTGAGCCTGGAAATCCAACCCTCCTCCCTCTGCCTTTTAGTCAAAGACAAGAGCCCGTGTGGCGTGGTGGCGAGAGTGTCGGACTGGGGACTCGGGAGATCCGGGTTCTAGTCCCCGCTCGGCCATGAAGCTCCCTGGGTGACTTTGGGCCAGTCACTGACTCTCGGCCTCACCCACCTCACAGGGTTGTTGTGAGGATAAAACGGAGAGGAGGAGGAGGATTATGTAAGCCGCCTTGGGTTCCTCGCAGGAAAAAAGGCGGGGTATAAATAGAATAAATAAATAAATAAAAATAAAAATGAGAAGGCCAAGTGGGAGAGGAGAGAGCAGATTCAGGCCTAGTTCACACATAATGCTAACCCATGGTTTATTTAACCCATGGTTTGTTGCCTTACCCAGGGTTTGTCTGGCAAACAAGAGAACAAACCATGGTTTGTTTTCTCAATCCCTGGGTTGTTTGTTTCACTTCACCTTCCTCCACTCCTTCTTTGTATCCCAAATGCCGTTGCAGTGCCGGACTACTGGCATGTAGAGTGGCTGATTCCTTTGACGGCTCTTACTAGCCACCTCTGTAGCCTGGCAAAACAATCCATGAACAACCCACGGTTCTGGGTTCACGCGTAACAACAACCCATGGTTTAAACAACCCAGGGTTCACAACCCAACAACAAACCATGGCTTCTCTTTCTGAGTTGCTTGTGGTTAACAAACCATGGTTTGTTAGCGCTGCCATGTTCACACATTACAACAACCCAGAATTCAGAAACCCATACCATGGGTTAGCATTATGTGCGAACCAGGCCTGGCTCTGCATTTTCATGGTACGCTATGGGGGCTACACTTCCAAGTTCTCCATCTGACTTAAGGAGTTTAAGGCACAGAGAGAGAGAGAGAGAGCGCCACGAATGCAGCCACGTTACCCCTGTGCTGTGTTTCTAAGGCACAGTGCTACAGCAGCTGCCTGTCCAAGGGTGGGGGGAGAGGGACAGCTGATCAGAGCAGGAAGTGGGGACCACCCACTCAACAATTAGCTGCAAAGCTGACATACTGGTTTGAAATATATACATTTAGCTACACCCCTCAGAGAGCACATCTCCACATTAAGAGGTCACAAACCGGTACATGACACCTCGCTCCCCAAATGCTAGCATTTCAGCACTCTGAAGTCTGACAAAAGCTGCGGGATTCAGTTTAGACACACAGGTACGGCTGGCGGCATCCGTTACAAGACAGTAAACACTCATACACCTGTATCTTCTTGGGAGAGCAGACATGAGACTTAACACATGCCAGTGACCTGAAGGGAAGGAGCTGTGGGAAGCTGTGGCTTATTGTTATACGCTGGCTCAGCTTGTCTGAGCATGGAAAGCTAAGCAGGGTCAGGCCTGGATTGAGTGTACAGGCCCTAGATATTGTAATAATTGTAATAAATAAATATTCAGTTCTCTACATCACATGGGTCCCCAGTTAATTTTCTTTAACTTCTCCCCAGTGTGCAGCCATCACCTTTTCTCTTCTCTCTCCACTCCTACCCCATCTCCAAACCTCACCTTAATTCGCTACCTGGTTATTAATTAGCCAGAATGTAAAAGGACGGCAGGAATTTAGGCTTCCAGAAGTCCATGGGAACGTGGGAGTCAGAAAGGGTGGCTTCTTCAAAGGAAGGGTAAAATATATGGGATTATAGCAAGGGGTGTCAGGAGCCCTGTATCCCCCTATGAGGGAAGAAAAGATAGGAATGTGATAAGGAGAAGAGCTTGGAGTTGGAGATAGGAGTCCTGGGTTATAGGAGAGGAAAGTCACACGGGATGCATTAGAGCAGGAGGATGGGGGAGAGATGACTCCTGGATTCATCTGGAAACCGGATGGGGAACTGTGTGAGCTCCCGCCAAGTGGCCGAGAGCCAGGACTCCCGAGTACTCTGGGCCTCTCCGGGGTGACAGCCACTATCTTTATAACTATCATAGTCACAGACTGAAATAACAAACCTGACCTGAATGTGTGCCACTCTGTCTGTGTGTGTGTGTGTGTGTGTGTGTGTGTGAAGTTTATGTCTGAGTGTGTGCAACTTCTGCATCTGCCCACATGGCTCCCGCCCCTCGCTCCAGAGCTCAGGACACGCCTGCCAATTGTTCTGCCGGCTCAAATGACGCCTAACGTATGCAGACCCTTCTGCCAAGATCCCCGACGCCTAACGTATCCAGACCCTTTCTGCCAAGATCCCCGTTTCCAAGTTTAGGACAGAGCCAGGAAGGTTGGAGAGGTAGGGGGCAGGGAGCAGGCTGCTCCCACAGCATATGCGTGCCCATCGATGCTATAAATACCAGTTGCCTACAACGTAACCGTTTGGTGCTCAAGTCCAGCACAGACATGGCCGATGGGGAAATTTAGCGAGGCAAAGAAAATTACTAAGCAGAGCTCTCTCGGTTCTTGTCCCAGCTCAACATGAAACCAGATGATTTGGAATCGGGCTTTTAAGAAAAGAAATGATTTGCGTTAGTTGTACAGATCTGATGTTAAACACACACACACCCTCGGCCCTCTTCTTCAAAAGTTTGCAATTAAATGTTTGTGTTTGGGCACACAAATACCAATCAGCACTGTCCCCTCAGAGCGCCCTCTTCTACACTCCCCCGCCACAAAAAGTCTACCAGCATCTCCAGTTCACTGAAACATGGAAGAAACGTGTGACATCAAGGATGGGGAAAATAACCAAATTTTTCACGGGCCCATTTCAGCCAAATTATTAACCTCTTCAGAGTTATGGAATCAGACAGACAGTCTCTCTCGATACAAAGTGCTTCCCAACTGCTAACGGCCAGCAAATGCCTTTTGAATAACGCATACCACAGCAGTTGAATAGAAGGAAGAAAGAAGCACTTGTATCCAATGTTAGTCTAACTTAAGTCCCATTCATTTCAATGGGTCTGCTCTAACCAGGCCTGACATTGGACACTTCTCATCAAAAGAAAGGATTTTAGATTTTTAAAATGTATTTGTACTACTAAATCACTGATCTAACAAATAGCCCCAACTTTTCACTGGTTAAATTGCTATTTCTCACATATATCTTTCATGTCTAGGAATTGATAAATCAACCTTCGGGGCGGGGGGGGGGGAGGTGTTGAGAATCACACAATCCAGAAATCAAATCACCTGTCAAAAGTAGTCCTTTAGACATTGTTCTTGCCTCCTCTCCCTTCTGACACAGCACACAACGCAAGGGTTTCCATGATCTTGTCCATTCATCTGATGAACCTAGTCCATGGATGCTTATGACACAATAAAATTATCAGCCTTTAAGGGAGGCACACACACACACCCCACACGATTCTTTTGTTGTTTTCACTGCAACAGACTAACCCAGCCACCCTCCTCTGGAATTCACTATTCTGTTGACCCAGCAAGTTCCAAATGCTAAGCATTCCTCAGATTTGCAGATCAGATCTGTGCACTTTGGTGGACTTTTAGATAAAACTCCTAATTGGCTTGATTAAATTCAGATGGCTCTTTCAGCTGCCTTGAATTAAAAATTAGACATATACACACACAAAACCTCTCCAAAAACAAAAAACAAAAACACTCAAACAACAAATACCTCCTTCTGTCATCATGAAAACATACAACTGCATTCCTGGAATATACTGGATATTATTTTGGGCAAAACACACAGAAATCATTGCACTTTTGTTCCAAATCACCGTTCCGGTTCATTAGGTGACTTATCCAACTGTCGTGACTAATGTATCGCCTCCCTACTACATGCTTGAGCACAGCAGATATATGAACCCAGGCGTTGCATGCAATCATTCACACTATCTTTGAGGATTTCGCTTTTTGCAGAGAACAGCAGCGCAAACTCCTTGCGGTAGGAAGCCTGCATTCACGAGCTGCTTCGGAGTCCAGCGTCAGGACAGGCCTACTCTTACCAGCGAATCCAGGTGTATGGGTGTTATCATATAACCCCGAGTTCTGATATCGCCTCCTGCAATACCATTCTCCTTTGTCATTCCAAACCTAATCCAGATCAAGTCCCCTTTATAACAGTCAGTTCTCTTTACGTTAGCGGCTCTCTTTCCGGTAACCGAGCCTCACCCACTAGACGCGCTGACCCATCGGCGATGCAAAAAAAGAACGAAAAAAGCGAGGCCTTTGCGGTACTATAAGCATTTTTTCCTTGGCAGGAACAGTTACCGCCACCCCTTCACAGCAGCAGCAGCAGCATTTTTTTACGCTACCGGGTCACAGACTCGGAGATGAGAAAGGGCTAGCATATCTGTACCTGGGCGAAGCCCAGAAAGGGGTGTAGGCAGGGATGGAGGAGGAGGAGGAGGAGGAAGAAAAGCATCAGAACAGGCATCCTGCAGAAATTCACCAGCTAGCACACTCTAGCTGGGCAGCCAAGAAGGATACGAGGGGCTGGGGAGGCTAAAGAGAGACGGGAATGAAGGGTACAAATTGAGGAATGGAAAGCCAGGCATCTGTCTGGACAAACGTTAAGTAAAGGGGTAGGAGAAGACAGGTGCATAAATTCGCAGAGAGGACATCAAAATCAACCGAGGCAGAAAGAGGCAAGAATAGGAGACGGACGGGAAAGCAGCGCTGATTTAGAATTCGGGGGAATGAACAGAAAATAACCTACGCAACCTACACAACACAACACACACACTCCAGTACTGAATGCCACCTTTCCTCCCATTTCCAGGATTTAAGCAAGATCACTCCAGTTAAGCGAAAAGGATCACACCTCTGCATACAATCTCATCAACCATTTAGACCATGTCACGATTCATGCAAATGATATGGACGCAGAGGCTTTTTGCCCCTCCCGCTCCCTTGGAAGAGACCCCTGTCAGCCACCGTATTACAGAGAGAGAGACACTCAATGAAGCCGGGAGAGGGACAGCAGAGGGAGAAGGAGAAGAGGGCCCTGCACAAGCTAGACATACTGTACCTTAGCAGATAAGGGAGCGAGAGAGCGACGCTGACACCTCCAAGGCCCAACCGCAACTGAGCTGCCCCTAGATAGGGGGCGGAGTCCGGGTGTCGTAGCCGCGCCCACCCCGGCCAATCACAGGAGCGAGGGCGGGGCAGTGCTGCTGCTGCTGCTGGGGGGGAATCTGGCCGCAAGATAAAGGAGGGCAGTCACACACACACCCCTTGAGGGAGGGGGGGAATAAAATGAGTGACGGGAGAGCCTGCCAACCAGAGGAGGCAGAGCAGCTGGGCCCTGTTGGAAGCTGAATGGGCTTCTTTGTGCGTGAACAGATCGTGAGAGGATGGAAGGGGAGGGGGGAGAAGGATGAATGAGGTCTATTGTCTGCTGGGAGGGGGATTGGGATTACGTCAGAGGCTGGACCCCCCACAAGCATCTCCCACCCCAAAGAGTCGTGCATCTCCAATTGCAACCCTCCTAATGGACCCTCCCAGGCAACGCAGGGATCTGGGCTGCCAACCTCCTTCCCTTCACGCACAAGGCCAGGGATTCCCAAAAGTTGTACTTTTGAGTGAGAACACTGCTGCCGTGCTGCCGAAGAATAACAAACGAACGACACAGTTCAGGCAGGGCTTCCTGTAAGCGGCCCCTCTGTCTGCAGACGAGGCTGGCTGTTGCCTCTCTGTACGAGTCAAGCTCCGGCCTCTCATGATCCTTCCGACCAGCCTCAGCTCAGGGGTGCAGTTGGATCATGGAGACGCATCAGGGCAGGACCGGTGCAAGGCAGTTTGGTGCCCTAGGCAAGATCAGATATTTAGCGCCCCCCTCCCACTTGAGAGCGCTGTATTTTTTTTTCCAAGGCGTTTCTGGCGCCCCCTTTAGCCCTGCGCCCCAGGCAGCTGCCTAGTTGGCCTAATGGTAGCACCGGCCCTGCATCAGGGGAATCGGCTGCCTTCGGACGAGGCTGCCTGTTACAGCTCCCATATGCCACTGCTCTAGGGCTCCTTGCAACAGTGCCGGCTCCTGGTTTCTGAGGGCCCTTGGGCGGGACATCCTCCCCCAGGGAGTCCGCCTTCTCACCACCATTGTCACCAGCTGCCATGGGTCCTCCTCCTCTTACTCATCATGGCTACCACTTGCCTGTTTGACAGGCGGAGAGCCAGGGAGCGCCTGGGAAGTGGCATGTACCGCTCCTCACCGCCACCACCGCAGCCTGGGCCAGAGCGAGAGGCAGGTGAGCAAGCAGGTTGCGATGGTGAAGAGGAGGAGCAACTCCACGGGGCTCTTGTCAGTGGGGCCCTGCTGGGGTGCGGGTCCTCGGCAGGTGCCCAACCACACCTACCTTTGACGCTGTCCCTGCCTTCGAACCAGGAACCGTGTGCCAGATCAGTGAATGATGCAGCAACATAGAGTAGGTGATTCCTACGCTAACACTCAAAAACTAAACTTTTGCGGGTGTAAGAGCCAGTGTGGCATAGTGGTTAGAGCGTTAGACTGGGACTCAGGAGATCCGGGTTCTAGTCCCCGTTCAGCCATGAAATTCACTGGGTGATTTTGGGCCAGTCACTGACTCATAGCCTAACCTACCTCAAAGGGTTGTTGTGGGGATAAAATGGAGAGGAGGAGGATCATGTAAGCCATCTTGGGTTCCTTGCAGGAAAAAAGGCGGGGTATAAATATAATAAATAAATAAATAAATAAAAATGAAGGTGTGCCTCCAGTTTATATCATCATCATCAGGCGATCACTCGTGACCGAGTAAGATTGTCTTCCGGGATAAAAGGAGGAAATTCTAAAGAAGATTGTGTAGACTCTAGCAATGGGTCCGTAAGTGACTGTGGAGGCCAATTCTAGATCCACACAGCTTCCCACAGTGAGGACACAGGCTACCAGATAGAAGATGGTCCTGTAAAGGATTCATTTGACGTGCTTTTCGCTTAGCACGTTTCTCCCTTTCACCTTGCACTCGGGCTTCTTCAAAGTCCATGGAACCTTTGTGAAAGGCCAACCTCCATTTAGATCGTTCATGGGCCAGAGCTTCCCAGTTTTCGATGTTTATATTGCATTTTTTTAGATTAGCCTTATGAACATCTTTAAACCTCTTATATTGACCACCGATATTCCGCTTTCCATCCTTGAGTTGGGAGTAAAGTAACTGCTTTGGGAGACGGCAGTCAGGCATTCGAACAACATGACCGGTCCACTGAAGTTGGCGTTGAAGGATCATTTTTTCAATGCTAGTAGTCTTTGCTTCTTCCAGTACACTGACATTTGTTCGCCTATCTTCCCAAGTAATTTGCAGGATTTTCCGGAGGCAACGTTGATGAAACCTTTCAAGGAGTTGGAAGTGACGTTTATAGATAGTCCATGTTTCGCAGGCATACAATAAAGTTGGTAATACAATGGCTTCATAAACCAGTGTTTTGGTCTTCTTACAAATATCCCGATCCTCGAACACTCTATGTTTCATTCGAGAAAATGCGGCACTTGCGGAGCTCAGACGATGCTGGATTTCACTGTCGATGTTAGCTGTAACAGAAAGATAGCTGCCAAGATAGAGAAAATGATCGACATTTTCCAGTATTGTCCCGCCAAGCTGGATAGATGGCATCACCAAAGGATTGGCTTGCACTTGCTGATGAAGCACTTTGGTTTTTTTGATGTTAAGTGAGAGACCAAGTTTTTCGTATGCTTCTGCAAAAGCATTTAGGATAGTTTGGAGATCATCCTCTGAATGTGCGGAGACCACATTATCATCAGCATACTGAAGTTCCACAACGGAGGTTGTAATTACCTTACTTTTTGCTTTCAGCCTGCTGAGATTAAAAAGCTTTCCATCTGTTCGATATATAATTCCCACACCGGTGGGAAGTTTCCCCTTGACAAGATGTAAAACCATGGCGATGAAAATGGCAAATAATGTTGGGGCGATAACACATCCCTGTTTAACACCTGATCCCACTTTAAATGGAGCACCATGAGAGCCGTTGTTGTCCAAAACCGTTGCCGTCATGTTGTCATGGAGAAGTCGCAAGATATTCACAAATTTATTGGGGCATCCAATTTTCATAAGGATAGTCCAGAGAGCTGTACGGTCTACAGTATCAAAGGCCTTAGCCAAATCGATAAATGCCATATAAAGGGGTTGATTTTGCTCCCGGCATTTTTCTTGGAGCTGACGTGCAGTAAAAATCATGTCTACTGTCCCTCTAGAGGGGCGGAAACCATATTTATATATATATATATATATATATATATATATATATATGATGTTAGATTCCATGTGGCTGAACACAGTGATAGAGCACATGCCTTGCAATCAAAACATCACAGGTTCAATCTCTAGGCCAGCCTTCCCCAACCAGGAGCCCTCCAGATGTTTCAGGCTTCAACTCCGGTCAGCTCCAGCCAGCATGGAGAATGGTCGGGACTCCTGGGAATTGTAGTACGAAACATCTGGGGATGTTCTCCAGATTGGAGAAGGCTGTTAATCGAAAACAGCGGTGGGCAAGTAGTGGCCCTCCCGATGTTTTGGCCTACAACTCCCATGATCCCTCACCATTGCTTATGCTGGCTAGGTCTGATGGGAGCTGTAGGCCAAAGCATCTGGATGGGTACAGGTTGCCCACCCCGATCTAAAACAAGCTCAGGAAGCAGGTCTGGAAAAACACTGTGTACTTGGACATTCAAAAAACATTTGACCAGGTCCCTCACTGGAGGCTCCTGTGAGCCAACTTAATAGCCATGGGATAAAATGTCTGGTTCTCTTATGGATCGGTAACTAGTTAAAGAACAGGTAGCATAGGGTATTAATAGAATCACAGAATCATAGAAAAGTAGAGTTGGAAGGGGCCTACAAGGCCATCAAGTCCAACCCCCTGCTCAATGCAGGAATCCAGGTCAAAGCATCCCTGACAGATGGCTGTCCAGCTGCACCTTGAATGCCTCCACCTCCAGATTGGGAGAGCCCACCACCTCCCTAGGTAGTTGGTTCCATTGTCTTATTGCTCTGACAGTCAGGAAATTTTTCCTGATGTTTAGGTGGAATCTGGGTTCCTGTAACTTGAGCCCATTATTCCGTGTCCTGCAAACTGGGATGATCGAGAAGAGATCCTGGCCCTCCTCTGTGTGACAACCCTTCAAGTACTGGAAGAGTGCAATCATATCTCCCCTCAGTGTCCTCTTCTGAAGGCTAAACATGCCCAGTTCTTTCAGTCTCTCCTCATAGGGCCTTGTTTCCAGTCCCTTTATCATCCCTGTTGCCCTCCTCTGAACCCTCTCCAGTTTGTCTACGTCCTTGTTAAAGTGTGGTGCCCAGAACTGGACATAGTACTCAAGATGAGGCCTAACCAGTGCCGAGTAAAGGGGAATGATCACTTCACGCGATTTGGAAGCTGTGGAGAAAGCCAACCTAAGCCCCCTGCCTGACACACACACACTCACCAAGGAGGGGGGAAGGAGACCCGGGGGGGGGGGGGGGAGACAACCAGTCTCCACAGATGCCAAAGGGGACAAACAACATCTACATAGAATCACCCCAGGGGGGAAGGCAGGAAGCATCACCAGGTTTGTCAATGCTCTTGCATATCAGCCCCATCTACATAAGACTTGAATACCTCTCCAGGGGAGATGCTTCAGCACCCCTAAGAAATGGCCACTCAACACCATAGGATGGGACCATTAAGCAAGGGGCTTCAAAGGGACCCCATCCCACGGGGGGGGGGGGAGCGTCACCCCACCTGACCCAAAAGGCCGCCCCTCAGGGAGGGTGTCAACCCACCTGATCACGGAGGGAGGGGCTACCTGAAACACCAAGGTATAAAACACCCTGCACAAGGGAACTTTTCTCTGGACCTGATCAGCAATCTTGCCCATGCCTGGGGTAAGGGAACGAAGGATCAGCAACCCCGGGTAGCAGAATCCAGCGCGCTCCAGCTAGCTGAAATCACTGGCCGCTTGGGTTGACCGGACCCCCGGGAAACCAAGCTGAAATCACTGGCCGCTTGGGTTGACCGGACCCCCGGGAAACCAAGCTGAAATCACTCACAAGCCGCTTGGGTAGACCGGGCCCTGCCGGGAACCCAGCTAGCCGCTTGGGTAGACCGGGCCCCCGCCGGGAACCCAGCTAGCCTGCTTGGGTAGACCGGGCCTCCGCCGGGAACCCAGCTAGCCGCTTGGGTAGACCGGGCCTCCGCCGGGAACCCAGCTAGCCGCTTGGGTAGACCGGGCCTCTGCCGGGAACCCAGCTAGCTGCTTGGGTAGACCGGGCCTCCGCCGGGAATCCAGCTAGCAGCGTGCGGTTGATCGGGCCTCTGCCGGGACCTGAGCTAAACCAACTAGCTGAGAGCCCTGAAATCACGTTGTCCTTGAGGCTTTTGCTTGCTACTTTGTACCGTACTGATAAGCTGTATTGCTGGCGTGGGTCTGGGTTTGTGAAGGTAATTTTGTAAATAAACTTGTTTTATAAAAGATACTTTTGTGGCTATAAGTTATCCCTTTGTTCTGGGCTAAGGTGAGGCACTGGGGACCTCGGAGAAGGCCCGCCCCAGCACCCGCTACCCCCTTAGCATTGAACCCGCGCAGAAGACCAGGTTGTCGGTCTTCCACTGAAGCTATATGTCTATTAATGCAGCCCAAAATAGCATTTGCCTTCTTTGCAGCCACATCACATTACTGGCTCATATTCAGTTTGTGATCTACCACAATTCCAAGATCCTTCTCACTTGTAGTATTGTTGAGCCAAGTGTCTCCCATTCTGTAACTCTGTATTTGGTTTCCTTTCCCTAGGTACAGCACTTGGCATTTATCCCTGTTAAATTTCATTCTGTTGTTTTCGGCCCAGCGCTCCAGCCTATCGAGATCTCTTTGAATTTTGTTTCTGTCATCCAGAGTATTAGCTATTCCACCCAACTTTGTGTCATCTGCAAATTTGATAAGCATTCCCTGTACCTCCTCATCCAAGTCATTAATAAAAATGTTGAAGAAGAGCACTGACTGGGCCCTGGACCGAGTCCTGTGGTACCCCGCTAGTTACCTCTCCCCAGTTTGAGAAGGAACCATTGATAAGCACTCTTTGAGTCTGATTCTGTAGCCAATTGTGGATCCACCTGATAGTTGTTCCATCTAGCCCACATTTAGCTAGCTTGCTAATCAGGATATCATGAGGCACTTTGTCGAAAGCTTTGCTGAAGTCCAGATATATGATGTCCACAGCATTCCCACAGTCCACAAGGGAGGTTACCCAATCAAAAAATGAGATCAGATTAGTCTGGCAGGATTTGTTCTTGACAAATCCATGCTGGCTTCTAGTAATCACTGCATTGTTTTCAAGGTGCTTGCAAACTGACTTTTTTATAATCTGCTCCAAAAGTTTCCCAGGGATTGATGTCAGACTGACAGGCCTATAGTTCCCAGGTTCCTCCTTCTTGCCCTTTTTGAAGATGGGAACAACATTTGCCCTCCTCCAGTCATCTGGCACTTCACCTGTCCTCCATGATTTCTCAAAGATAATAGACAGTGGTTCTGAGAGTTCTTCTGCCAGTTCCTTTATTACTCTAGGATGCGGTTCATCAGGCCCTGGAGATTTAAACTCGTTCAGAGTAATCAGGTGCTCCTTGACCATTTGCCTATCAATCTCACGCTGCAATCCTGCCCCTTCAGTCTGCACTTCAGGTTTGCCAGGGGGGTCATAGACCCTCTTTTGGGAGAAGACCGAGTCGAAGTAGGAATTGAACATTTCTGCCTTTTCTTTGTCTTCTGTTATCAATTTGCCATCATTGCGTAGTTGAACCACCATTTCTTTCCTCTGTCTTTTACTATGCATGTATCTGAAGAAAGCTTTCTTGTTGTTTTTAGCATCCCTCGCTAACCTTAGCTCATTCTCAGCTTTAGCCTCCCTGACACTATTCCTGCAGTTCTGTGCTACCTGCCTGTACTCTTCCCTTGTAGCCTGTCCTTCCTTCCACTTCCTATACATGTCCTTTTTTGTTTTCAGGTCATCTTTGAGTTTATGTGAGGCCACATTGGCTTCTTCTGTTGCCCTCTGCCTTTTTCCCTTGTGGGAATTGTTTGCAATTGTGCCTTTAAAATTTCCTTTTTTAAAAACTCCCACCCATCCTGGGCTCCTTTTCTCATTAGAGTCACTTGCCATGGGACCTTACTTATCATTGTTCTGAGTTTGTTAAAATTGGCTTTCCTAAAATCCAGGGTATGCGTTTGGCTACACTCAGCTTTTGCTTCCCTTAGAATCACAAACCCAAGTATAACATGGTCACTTTCCCCCAGAGTTCCCGAAACTGCCACTTTATCCACAGTTTTCTCAATGAATGTGTGTAAGAAGTGGAGTCTGTCTCCCAAAGATCTGTATTGGGACTGGTGTTTTTTAACTTGTTCATAAATGAACCAGAAAGCTCCGGTTATTGGGTGATCTATACATGTCACAGAGAGATAAATAAAAACTAGAGTTAAGAGTGAGCGGTGAGGTAGCTACGTTTGCAGACACACCTTT
The DNA here is from genome assembly GCA_021292165.1 of Shinisaurus crocodilurus. Lineage (NCBI taxonomy): Eukaryota > Metazoa > Chordata > Lepidosauria > Squamata > Shinisauridae > Shinisaurus > Shinisaurus crocodilurus. The sequence goes on along the minus strand of JAHFWL010000046.1, from coordinate 88,558 downwards.
GCCCTCGGGGCCTATTGACATAACCATGTGCATGCATAACATAGCCATAGTAAATGCCACATTCTATCCCACTTTCCCATACTGCAGCAAACATCAATTTTAGAGAGATTTGCTGAAGCTATCATGCATGAAAATTTTTATCAATTACTTTATTTGTTTATATATCGCCTCCCATTTTTAAAAAAAATCCCAAAGCACTTTACAGCAAAATATAAAACAATACATCATTATAAAAGCACAACAACATTTAGGGTGCAATCCTATGCATGTTTAGATAGGAAAAAGCAGGGCTAGCTGGGGAATGCTGGGAGCTGTAGGACTTTTTCCTGTCTAAAAATGCGTAGGATTGCACCTTTAGACAAGTTAATGGTAGGGAAGAGACCAGGTAAACAAGTAAGGGCACAATTCTATGCATGTGGTGTGGCGTAGTGGTGAGAATGTTGGACTGGGACTCGGGAGATCCAGGTTCTAGTCCCCGCTCGGCCATGAAACTCACTGGGTGACTTTGGGCCAGTCACTGACTCTCAGCCTAACCTACCTCACAGGGTTGTTGTGAGGAGAAAATGGAGAGAAGGAGGAGGACTATGTAAGCCGCCTTGGGTTCCTTGCAGGAAAAAAGGTGGGGTATAAATATAATAAATAAATAAATATGTTTGTAGGCCTTTTTTCTGTTTAAACATGCATAGGATTGTGCCTTACGATTTTAATAATCATTGGAAGCACGTGATTATCAGTGCCTGATGTATCGCAGAGGGGAGGTCATCAGGAGCCACCACAGAGAAGGCCAGTTGCCATCTTGCTGCCAGATGGGGTTCTGCAAGATGTGGCATGGGCAACAAGGCCTCCCCTGAAGATCAGAGTGGTCTAATGGGTCTATATAGGGGAGATGATCTTTAAGGTAACCCGAACCTAAGTTGTTTAGGCTTTATAACAGCCTTCTTTCTCTCTCTCTCTCTCTCTCTCTCTCTCTCTCTCTCACACACACACACACACACATATGGTATCCATACATGTAGTTTGTCATTATGGCTTATAAAGCCCATATCAAGAGCCAGTGTGGTGTAGTGGTTAGAGTGTTGGACTGGGACTTGGGAGATCTGGGTTCTAGTCCCCATTCAGCCATGAAGCTCACTGGGTGACTTTGGGCCAGTCACTGTCTAACCTACCTCGCAGGGTTGTTGTGAGGATAAAATGGAGAGGAGGAGGATTATGTAAGCCGCCTTGGGTTCCTTGCAGGAAAAAAGGCGGGGTATAAATATAATAAACAAATAAATATTTATTATTTATAATAAATAAATAAATAAATAAATATCTCTTATAGTACCTGACACGAGTATGCATGCATGCATGCACACACACACACACACACACACACACAGTCTCAGTCCAGGGGAGGGGGGCGAGGAGGCGGGATTGAGTTACAGGGAAGCAGCCAGACAGACCGGCATCCCCAACAATGGAGAGTCTCGGTTGAATTCCACAAAACCCAAGAAAGGACCATCAAGACCATCAAACTATCAGGGCAGTCTCAAAGAGCTGTAAAGTACCCACCATGTCACCTTCTTCCCCGGCAGGAATAAGCCCACCTGATACGAAGGGGCAGGCATAAGCCCCCACCTGACCTGGAGGGTGGGGAGAGCGGGAAACTCAGGGGTAGAAAACCCCTCTCCCTTCCTGTGAGGGGTTGTTGGGAACACAGGGTGCTTTGGAACAAGATTCATCCTCCAAGCGGCGGCTGGAGTAAGCTGTTCTTATCCCCGGATCGGCCAACCCGGAGCCAGGCTGAAATTGACTAGCGTAAAGTCTTTAGTCTAAGGTAACTGACTAATCCCAATGCGCTAGCCTGGGAGCCTGTTTCATTGATAAACGTAGAGGTCGCCTCAGGTTGTGTTGACATTATAGTATTCCTAGAAAGCTGTTAGTTCCACTCTGTATCTTGTGTAAATAAAGCCTTATTTGGTCATTTAAAGGGCTCTAGTTTCCTCTTGTGTACGCAAACCTCCTAGTTGGTTTCACTTGCTTGTACAGGCTGTAACTCAGTGCCGGTTAACCCGTTAACCGGCACTGAGTTATTTGTTTGTTTATTATATTTATTATATTTATACCCCGCCTTTTTTCCTGCAAGGAACCCAAGGCGGCTTACATAATCCTCCTCCTCTCAATTTTATCCTCACAACAACCCTGCGAGGTAGGTTAGACAGTGACTGGCCCAAAGTCACCCAGTGAGCTTCATGGCTGAGTGGGGACTAGAACTTGTTAAGCGCCGAACTCACGCATAGGACCCGGGTGCTGGTCCTTCACAGTACCCTTCTTTACATTTCCAGAGCCCTGTTAGTCTGTTTCAGTAAAAACAAAAAAGAGTTTTGTGGCATCTTAAAGACTAACAAATATATTATGGCGTAAGTTTTCATGGACTTTCAGTCCACTAACATCAGATACATCCGAAGTGGACTGTAGCCCACAAAAGCTTACACTAGCCTTCCCTGCAACTGAGTGCCCTCCAGATGGTTTGGACTAGAACTCCCAGCATTCCAGACCATTGGCCATGCTGGCTGGGGTGTTGGGAGTTGAAGTCCAAAGCATCTGGAGGGCACCTGGTTGGGGAAGGCTGGAGAGCCTTAATCAATTGGTTAGTCTTCAAGGTGCCACAAGTCTCTTTGTGTTGTTTTCACTTCTTTAAGTGGGGGCTCTTGCCAAAGCTATACTGCCCCCTTGTGGCAGATACGCACCTAGCTCCATTCCTAAAGGGCTACTAACTGCGCCCATGTATTTCCAGGCCAGGTTCATGTTGCCAATGACACAGCAAAACTCCAAGAGGTGACCGAAGGGGACCACAGTAAATGAATTTGGCTGGTGCTGGGCCTAGAGGAAAGGTTTCCTGAGCTACATTTAGAGGCAGAAGTGACTCAACAGACTGCCCTACGGTGCTTCTCTATCCAGTACGATGACGCACTATCGTGCATTGCTATATTTAGATGTGTGATGCTCAGTCAGACTCTTGCCACATGCAAAGTGCATGAGGGGAAAAAAAAGGAAAGCGGAGACTTCTTTAAACCCAAATAGGAGTATGCAGTCAGCATGGCAGAGGAAAGACAGAGTGGTGCATCTTTTGAACATTACAAGACTTGCTACTCAATGAGTACACAAGCTTTTCAGTTATGCAGAATTCTTCATCAAGGAGATCAGTCTCGGACAGGCTACACAGGGCCTTATTGATGCAAATACTTGTGGTTGCCTCAGATAGGCAGTAGATTAAGCCTTGCCATTTGGATCCTAGGGGTCTGAGGCCTATTGGCACATAGCAGATGCACATCTGAGGAGACATGTCACATGGATTGACCAGTGGTGCAGTGGAGCCGGGGCTCACAGGGTCGAAGTACCCGGACTTTTTGGCTAGCAGGGATGATGATGCCCTCTGCCAGCCCCCTCAGACTTCCCTGTTCCCTCTGAGCTGAGCTGCAGTCCTCACAGCAGCTGGTCGGAAAATGGATTTCCCCCAGCAACAATATATTGTTGTGAGCCATCCCTTTTGTAATTCAAAGTATTTGGGGGTGGCTTGGTCTTTGGTTGTTAACTGAGACCCATTGGCTGGGTTCATAGAATCACAGAAAAGTAGAGTTGGAAGGGGCCTATAAGGCCATCGAGTCCAACCCCCTGCTCAATGCAGGAATCCAGGTCAAAGCATCCCCGACAGATGGCTGTCCAGCTGCACCTTGAATGCCTCCAGAGTGGGAGAGCCCACCACCTCCCTAGGTAGTTGGTTCCATTGACTTATTGCTCTGACAGTCAGGAAATTTTTCCTGATGTTTAGGTGGAATCTGGGTTCCTGTAAATTGAGCCCATTATTCCGTGTCCTGCAAACTGGGATGATCGAGAAGAGATCCTGGCCTTCCTCTGTGTGACAACCCTTCAAGTACTGGAAGAGTGCGATCATATCTCCCCTCAGTCTCCTCTTCTGAAGGCTAAACATGCCCAGTTCTTTCAGTCTTTCCTCATAGGACCTTGTTTCCAGTCCTTTTATCATCCTTGTTGCCCTCCTCTGAACCCTCTCCAGTTTGTCTACGTCCTTCTCAGGGATGTTGAACAGTCCTTGGCCTCGAGTCATGAGTCGAGTCACGAGTCTTTGGACCCGAGTTTCGAGTCGAGTCTCGAGTCCGAGGCCCAAAATGGTGACTCGAGTCCCGAGTCCCGAGTCACTCCCAAAGCGGTGGCCCATGGAGGGAGTGGGAGGGTCTCCGCGAGAGGAAGAAGAGCTGCCCTTCCTCCCGCGGAGACCCTCCCGCTCCCTCCATGGGCTGCCGCCGCCACCACTTAATGTCACGAGCCCTCCTTGGGCTTGTAGTTCTCCGCGCCGCTCGAGTCACCACTGCTGCCTCGCCGCTGCCTGTGCCGCCACTCACCTCACCACCGCCACCTCGCCATTGCACGCTGCCTTGCCGCCCACCTCACCACCACCGCCGCCACCGCCTCGCCATTGCTCACCGCCTCCGCTCACCTCGCCGCTGCCTCGCCATTGCACACTGCCACGCCTCCTGCGCTGGTCCCGTCGCGTCACTTCTGCTGCGCTGGTGGGCGGCGAGGCGGTGAGCAATGGCGAGGCGGCGGTGGTGAAGTGAGCGGCGGTGGTGAAGTGAGCGGCGGCGGCGAGGCGGCGTGCAATGGCGAGGCAGCGGCGGCAGTGGTGGTGAGGTGGGCGGCGAGCAATGGTGAGGCGGCGGTGGTGAGGTGAGCGGCGGCGGCGAGACGGTGTGCAATGGCGAGGCGGCGGTGGTGAGGTGAGCGGCAGCGGTGGTGGTGAGGAGGCGGGCAGCGGTGACGGAGTCCTTGATGTCGAGTCCCGAGTTGAGTCTCGAGTCCCATTGAAAATAATGCGACTCGAGTCTGACTCGAGTCAGAGGGGGGACTCAGTCCGACTCATGAGTTGAGTCCTTGAGTCCGAGTCCCCATCCCTGGTCCTTCTTAAAGTGTGGTGCCCAGAACTGGACGCAGTACTCAAGATGAGGCCTAACCAGTGCCGAGTAAAGGGGAATTATCACTTCACGCGATTTGGAAGCTATACTTCTATTAATGCAGCCCAAAGTAGCATTTGCCTTCTTTGCAGCCACATCGCATTGCTGGCTCATAAACCCAGCTGTGCTTGTTAACAATCCATGGAGACAACCCATGGTTTACTGCTGGGTTGTGAACTGTGGGTTGTTCACCATGGTTTGTTATCTTGGATGGGTTCAGACAACACGATAACCCACATTTCAATGACAACCCACACTCAAACCATACTCAACCCTTGAGTGTGGGTTATCGTGCTGTCTGAACCCAGTCATTCGCTTTACAAAAGACCTACAAAAGACATTACATACGACCAGCATTTCTGGACTCTTCTTAGAGATGTGGCTATGGGAACTGTCGTAATGAGTGCCTGCTCTTCAAAAAAAATTATCACTGCACCATTGTGACTACGTAATGGTATCATCAACCTGCAGCCAAACCTATTCTAACCTGCGGTGCTCAGATAATACACACAGGAGGCTAGTATAGTAGCTTTGAAGTGAACCAGAGGCGCTGTTTCACTTGGACTTCAGGGTGGACTTCCAAGGGGCCCCACTCAGCACAGAACTACTAGCAAAAGGGCACTGAGTGACTCTTCGAATCAGCTCTTGTTCAGGAGACCTCCTAACCTCCCTTTCTAGAAGAACCTGCTGCCCAACCTCATCACCCAAACTACTCCAGGGAAGGAGTGACTTCCCCTTACTAAGCACCCAGCGGTAGATCTTGGCGATGAGGCTGAACAGATAAGGAGGAGGAAAGAGGAGTCCAATCCATCACTAGAGCTTCTTTTGCACAGATGCCTCTGAAATGAACGGGAGGCTGAGTGCATTCTGTGTTCTTGGTGGTTGTGTTAGGACAGTGTTCTCCAACCTTGGGTCCCCAGATGTTTTTGGCCTACAACTCCCAGCATGCCCCCAGCCAGCTACGCTGGCTGGGGGCATGCTGGGAGTTGTAGGCCAAAAACATCTGGGGACCCAAGGTTGGAGAACACTGTGTTAGGAGGATCTCCCTCACTACCCTTCCCCTGTGCACATGGTGCCCAAGGATTCCGGAGAAAAGAGGTAAAACAGTGCCCTCTGGTGGCCAGTTCAAGAGGCCCTGGTTTCCTATCCCCAGTAGCGCAAGGCGACTGTGATTGCATTGTAATGAATACTGCTAAGCAGGGTTAAAGGCAGTTTAAAAAATGTTTTGGGGGCTACCATTCTCCAGTTCAGCGCCAGTTGTTACATACCTTGTTTGTTTGTTTGTTTTTAAAAGAAGTTAGAGAATAGTAAGGGTTTTTTTTTAATTGGAATTAAAAATTATGAATAAGAAAAATAAAGATAATAATGCTGTTGTTCACCATCAGGAATTATATGAGTGATCAGGAAAAGTAAAGACTGAGAAAAGAAAAAGAAGAAAAAAGTCTAAGCATCTAGACCGTATGAAATTGTGTGCATATGTGTTTTACAGTGTGCGTGCTCTTTGCATCTCTGTTTATAAAGTCAACCATTTCCTGGATCTCTCGCAATTAACTCCTCCTGCCCCATGCCTAGAACCCAAAGGGGTCATCCCATGAAGCTGATTGGTGGGAGTTTCAGGACAGATAAAAGGAAGGACTTCTTCACACATCCCGTAGTTAAATGATGGAATTAACTTCCACAGGATGTAGTGATAGCCACCAATTTGGAGGGCTTTAAAAGGGGATTGGACAAATTCATGGAGAAGGCTATCAGTGGCCACTAGTCCTGATTGGCTATATGCTACCTCCGGTATCAGAGGCAGTATGCCTGGGTACACCAGTTGCTGGGGAACATGGGAGGGAGGGTGCTGTTGCACTCATGTCCTGCTTGTGGGTTTCCCACGGGCAGCTGGTTGGCCACTGTGTGAGCAGAATGCTGGACTAGATGGACCCTTGCTCTGATCCAGCAGGGCTCTTCTTATGTTCTTACCTGGACCTGTATCTGTTTGCAAACTGGGGGTGGGCGGCGGTGGGAGATACATTCGGATTGGTTCAAATGTGCTGCCAAATTTCTGCTCCTCCTGCTTTGCCCCCAATATCCCGCCCTCCCCTCCTGCTGGCGTGCCCTGGAACTCAGCAAAGAGCCAGGGGGCCAGGATGTGTGTGTTCGATAGGTTTCTTCCCCCTCCCACTTCCACCCAGCTGTTCTCCTTCGCTGCACCCTTGCCATGTGTCTGGCTATTTATAGTTCTGTGGAACAGGCAACGTGGCTGACCCCCGTCCCTTGCTTGTGTCGCTTCTACGAGCTCAGGAGGGAGAGAGGACCGGAGATTAGGGGTAATAATGACTGCATTGCAATGGGGAGAGACGTGGGAGGGCTGAGAGAGAGAGAGAGAGAGAGAGAGAGAGGAGAAAGATGGTGTGTGTCTGTGTGTAAGTCTATCGGTGAGAATATTGTTCCAGGCTGGGAGTTCTGAGTTTCTCAAGTAAGCCTTCGCTAATCTATAGCAGCGCTGGGAAGACTTTAGGCCTGCAGGATCCCCTTTATGAGGGCTTTTTTTTTTTTTTTTTTACTAGAACCCTGAGATGCAGCAACTGGAGCCTGGTGCAAAACACATACACCTTGGATTATAAAGAATTTTGAGCCCAGGATCCCCCCCCCCCGAATACCAGAATTGTCTTCCTAATTCTATTCCTGATTACTCCAAGCTTACTAGATCCAGATTTAACCGATTGCTGGAGTTGGCTGTGTCTGTTCAGCGGTGCACAAAATGCACTCCGTGCATGCTCCAATGAACTCTCCTCTGTGTTTATTTCATAGGTCCCAATGTTGAGTGCTGCCACTGAGAAACATGTTCAGTGCTATTGTGGAGAAAGCCTCTATGTCTCTGACCAAAAAATTAAAATAAAATAAAAAATATTAAACAATGATCTCAGGATTGATTCTTACATAGGGTTTATTTATTGATTTGATTTGAATGCTGCCTGTCTATCAAGAAAATGGCATTCAAGGCGGCTTACAATCATAGATAGATTAAAAACTTGATTAAGGGCGCAATCCTATGCAAGTTTAGACAGAAAAAAAGCTGGCTGGGGCATGTGGGGAGTTGTAGGCCTTTTTTACTGTCTAAACCTGCATAGGATTGCACCTTAAAACAATAATAAAATAAATGCATTAAAGACACAACAATAACAGAATAAAAGCAGCACCCGACCCAAGATACCCGCTTATATGCCAAAGACTTGCTTGAATAAAAACATTTCCCTGCCAGCAGAGAGGGAGCCAACCTAGCCTCCCTCGGCGGGAAGTTCCACAGCCTGGGAGCAGCCACTGAGAAGGCCCTCTCTCTCGCATCCCCAGAAAATGGGGCTCTGAAGGCAGCAGTTCCAAAAGAAGGGCCTCTCCCAAAAATCTTAAAACCCAGGCAGGCTCATAAGGGAGAAGATGGTCTTTCGTCAGGTAGCCTGAAAATTTTGGCACTGACAGGATGACGTTTTGATGTCATCCAGCAAGAGGGCAAAAGTTTATTTATTTATTTATTTCATTTTTATACCGCCCAATAGCCGAAGCTCTCTGGGCGGTTTACAACAATTACCGGTAACAAGTTAGGCTGGGACGATTAAGTGGTTAGAGTAGCCTTCCCCAACTTGGCACCCTCCCGCTGGGCTGGACTGCAATCCCAATCATCCCCATCCTGCCTTGCCAACACACATCTGAAAGGCACCAGGTGGGAGAAGGCTGGGTTACAGTATCGGATGAGGACTGGGGAGACCTGGGTGCAAATCGCCGCTCAGTCATGAAGCTCACTGGGTGACCTTGGGTAAGTTGCTCTCTCTCAGCCTAACCTACCCCACAGGATTGTTGTGAGGATAAAATGGTGTGGGGCTTGGAGGAGAGAAGGAATATATATAGTGCAAGACCGACAACCTGGTCTTCTGCGCGGGTTCAATACTAAGGGGGTAGCGAGTCCTGGGGGCGGGCCTTCTCCGAGGTCCCCCAGCGACTATCACCCTTAGCCCAGAACAAAGGGATAACTTATAGCCACAAAAGTGTGGAGAAACGAGCCTTTGGGGGTACACACACACACCTCATGTGTGAACCGGCTGGGGTGGGGTGTGCATAGTTAGCGTGTAGAGAAAAGAGTTTTTAGGGTTCCTGCATGCATGCATGCATGCAGGAACAAACAAACACACATACACACACACACACACACACACGCGCGCGCGCGCGCCTCTTCATGAGTAAACCAGGTGGGGGCTGGGAAGAAGCAAAAGGTGATGGAACATGAGATGGGGCCTGGCGTCTAGAAGTCTGGAGGAGCCAGGCTGAAGGCATTCACATGCAGATAGTTCAAGCCATGACTCACAGTTCCCTTTCTCCCTGCATGGCCAGGTGAAATTCAAATTGATTGGCTGAAGAAAGAAGGCTACAGAAAAGGGGAGGGGGATGAGCTTTTTCCCCACGTGGAAGCCTTTGTTCCTGGTCAGTCCTTTTTGGTAGCGTGCCGGCATGGCAGCGCGCCAGCGAGGGGCCCGAGCCTTTAGGGGGGGCCCCCCCTCAAGAACCGACCCCAGACAGCCTCTGGTAAAATTGGCTGGTTTGAGGGCACTAGGGAAAGCAAGCCTTGTAGGGGTTTACCCATCTTGGACCTTCGGGTAGGTGTGGTAATTCTCCATCGGGCAGCAAGGCTGTGCTGGATCTAACCCTTTGAAGAAGACACCCTCAGGTAACAGGTGTGTGCTTGAGAGATCTTAAGGAATCAGGTTTTGTTATTTTGCAGCTTTATTGTGTACTAAAGTGTTTCTCTATTTTGTGTGCTTCTCTTATTTGCCTAATCTTGTTGTAAGATGCTACCGAAATAAACCTTGTCGTGGTTTCACCCCACATGGGTTTTGTAGTACTCTGTTGGTTCAGTATCTAAATCCAGGTTACAGAAATTAAAGGCGAGTCCCTGAACAGATTCAAGTAGGGTTGCAGATAGCTGAGGCTGGCAATCTGGTACCTTGAGATCTCTGGGGGTCTTGGTTCCTTTGCCAGCAGGCAAGGGTGGGGTAGTGGCGGGTCAGCCAGCCCCCCCTTCAGGGCCACATGGTGGCAAGTGCTGGGTTCCCTTTGCAGGGAGGAAAGGGTTGGGAGTCTGGCAGGCCAGCCAGCCCCCCCTCTTCCTCCACATGGTGGCAGCGGTGGGATTCGAAGCTGAACCACAGAGTGTGTGCGCGTGGGCAAATGAGAGAAATTTGAGACACGTTTTAGTACATAGTAGAAGGTTTGTTATTTTTTAGAAATAAGTGTGAGATTGAACCTTAGAAAAACATTCAGATTGCTGGAAGGGGCTACCCCAGTCTGGAGAGCCTAGGAGCCCAGCAGAGAGCGTTTAAGGCAAGAAATCTCAACTGTGGCGTGAGTAAGCAGAGAAAGCAAAACTCCAAAAAGTTCCAGAACAGCCTGTGTGCCCAGCAAGTGAGCAGAGGGCAGCAAGTGTGTGATCCAAGAGAACCAGGACTGGAGGGGCCCTTGGCAGAGGGCTAGAAGCAAGAAAAAAGTCTGCGTGTGCGTGTCCCAGAGGCTGGGAGCAGCGGTTGCCAGTGAGAAGCAAGAGATCCTACCCATCGAGTGCAAGAAGCGAGTAAGCAGATGGCGGCTGTGTGATCCCAAAGTTTGGGGGCTGGGAGAGCCCGAGAAGAGAAGAAGAAAATAGTGTGGGCGTGCGCACGTGTGTTCCAGGAGGAAGGAGAGAAGACCAAGAAACCTCTCTTAAGAGGCTGGTGAGCAAAACGTTGGATTTTGGGACAGCGTTTGATGAGTAATTTTAGTTGTGCTGTGTGCCCCAGAAGAGTCAGACTTTGGGGGGGGGGGGCACAGTCCTGCCCTACATCTCTCCCATGGGAGAAGGACTCAAGATTTTGAACTTAAGACTGTCCATTTGCTCTTGGGGGGGCATGGTGAATGGCTAGGCTGGGCAGCAGCAAGCAGAAGGGGGGGCGGACATCAGGAAACCCCCCCCCCAGAAAAAAGAGACTTTGTCCTGTGCTGCAAGAAGCGGGCAGAGAATCAGCAGAAGAAAAAGGAATCCCCCCAAAAAAACATTTTTCTGCTGCCACTTGGAAAACAGCGGACTCTGACTTGTTCCTCGAGGGGGAGGGGGGACAGGTGATTCAAGTTGTCTTTGTGTTGTTACTAGGCAGGCGATCCCAGTGTAGGCGGCGGAGAGAGAAGGGGATTTCCCTTCTAGCTGACAGAAGCCCAGACAGAAAGATTTTTTCCTTCAGGTGTCTCCCGAGAAGAAAAGAAGATTGGTGGTAATTGTGATAAAGCAAATGAAAACTGATGGGTTGTTCCTCGAAGGGAGGGGGGATGATCCGTGATCCAAATGTAATTGTGTTATCTACATTGTTGCTAAGGGGCCCAAGGGCCAAGTGCTCCCAGTGTAAGCAATTGAACTGTTTGTTGTTATGTGCAAAGGTCAATTTGAAAATGAAAATGATGAAAAATTTTGAATGTAAAAGGTCTCAAGAGGCCAGAGAACTTAGAGGCGAGAAAGCCCTCTAGTGGCCGAAAGCAAAATGACCAGACTGTGTGTTCTGAAAAGAGCCTTTAGAAACTGAGTAAAGCCTCCAAAGCTAAGCATTCAATGCTGAGAGAAAGTCATCCCGTGCAAGTTTGGGTGGTAGGCAAAAAGAGCCAAGCCCAAGAGGCTGGAAGATTGTCAAGCTGTGTGTTTTAGAAAATGCAAACCTTTGGGAAAAGGGGGGTGGTGGGAAGCCATCCCATTCAAGTCATTGTGTAAAAAGTGCCAAATGCAACCCTTGGGAAAGGGGATTAGGTATTCAGGTCGTTGAGAGTGGTAAGGGCGAATTGAGTCACATTTCAGTCCATAATCTGCCCCCTACAGGCTGTGGGAGAAACAGCAACCCTAAAAAGTTTGTTTTTTGTTTTTTGTTTTGTTTTAATTGAAGAGTCACATTTCAGTCAGCAGTCTGCTCCTACAGGCTGTGGGAGAAACAGCAACCCTAAAAAAGTTTTTGTTTTATTTTGTTTTTTAGACAAGAGTGCCAGACAGGCAACAAAGGGTTGAGGGTTCTCTTTTGAATTGTAATTGATGTTTCTTGAGTATGCAAACCTGTAAACTTCTGATTGATAGTTATTGATTGTGTTTTGCTGTTTTGATGTTTGAAGAGCTTTAGCAAATCTGTAAACTTCTGATTGATAGTTATTGATTGTGTTTTGCTGTTTTGATGTTTTAAGAAGATTTTAAGAATTAAGATGTTAAAGCTGTGTTAAGACTATAGTTAAGGTGTTTGATGTTTGATGCTTTTTGTTCTGTTCTGTTTTTATGTGTGTGTGAAAGAGAAGAGGTGCCTAGTAGTAAGAAGCTAGCGCAAGCTCGTTTCTCTGTGTTTTTTGTTAGTATAGATGAAAGGAGAGGGTTAGCCCCTCTTTTCATCTTTTCCCAAAGGAAAGGGTGTGGAGAAACGAGCCTTTGGGGGTACACACACACACCTCATGTGTGAACCGGCTGGGGTGGGGTGTGCATAGTTAGCGTGTAGAGAAAAGAGTTTTTAGGGTTTCTGCATGCATGCATGCATGCAGGAACAAACAAACACACATACACACACACACACACGCGCCTCCTCATGAGTAAACCAGGTGGGGGCTGGGAAGAAGCAAAAGGTGATGGAACATGAGATGGGGCCTGGCGTCTAGAAGTCTGGAGGAGCCAGGCTGAAGGCATTCACATGCAGATAGTTCAAGCCATGACTCACAGTTCCCTTTCCCCCTGCATGGCCAGGTGAAATTCAAATTGATTGGCTGAAGAAAGAAGGCTACAGAAAAGGGGAGGGGGATGAGCTTTTTCCCCACGTGGAAGCCTTTGTTCCTGGTCAGTCCGTTTTGGTAGCGTGCCGGCATGGCAGCGCGCCAGCGAGGGGCCCGAGCCTTTAGGGGGGCCCCCCCTCAGGAATCGACCCCAGACAGCCTCTGGTAAAATAGGCTGGTTTGAAGGCACTAGAGAAAGCAAGCCTTGTAGGGGTTTACCCATCTTAGACCTTCGGGTAGGTGTAGTAATTCTCCATCAAGCAGCAAGGCTGTGCTGGATCTAACCCTTTGAAGAAGACACCCTCAGGTAACAGGTGTGTGCTTGAGAAATCTTAAAGAATCAAGTTTTGTTATTTTGCAGCTTTATTGTGTACTAAAGTGTTTCTCTATTTTGTGTGCTTCTCTTATTTGCCTAATCTTGTTGTAAGATGCTACCGAAATAAACCTTGTCGTGGTTTCACCCCACATGGGTTTTGTAGTACTCTGTTGGTTCAGTATCTAAATCCAGGTTACAGAAATTAAAGGCGAGTCCCTGAACAGATTCAAATAAAGTTGCAGATAGCTGAGGCTGGCAATCTGGTACCTTGAGATCTCTAAAGGTCTTAGTTCCTTTGCCAGCAGGCAAGGGTGGGGTAGTGGCGGGTCAGCCAGCCCCCCCTTCAGGGCCACATGGTGGCAAGTGCTGGGTTCCCTTTGCAGGGAAGAAAGGGTTGGGAGTCTGGCAGGCCAGCCAGCCCCCCCTCTTCCTCCACAAAAAGTATCTTTTATAAAACAAGTTTATTTACAAAATGACCGTCACAAACCCAGACCCACGCCAGCAATACAGCTTATCAGTACGGTACAAAGTAGCAAGCAAGAAGTCTCAAGGACACCGTGATTTCAGGGCTCTCAGCTAGTTAGTTTAGCTCGGGCTCCAGCAGAGGCCCGGTCAACCGCATGCTGCTAGCTGGGTTCCTGGCGGAGGTCCGGTCTACCCAAACGGCTAGCTGGGTTCCCGGCGGAGTTCCGGTCTACCCAAGCGGCTAGCTGGGTTCCCGGCGGAGGTCCGGTCTACCCAAGCGGCTCGCTGGGTTCCCGGCGGAGGTCCGGTCTACCCAGCGGCTTGTGAGTGATTTCAGCTTGGTTGCCCGGGGGTCCGGTCAACCCAAGCGGCCAGTGATTTCAGCTTGGTTTCCCGGGGGTCCGGTCAACCCAAGCGGCCAGTGATTTCAGCTAGCTGGAGCACGCCGGGTGCTGCTACCCGGGGTTGCCGATCCCTTCGTTCCCTTACCCCAAGCATGGGGCAAGATTGCCGATCAGGTCCAACAACTCAGTTCCCTTGCGCAGGGTGTTTTATACCTTGGGTTTCAGGTAGCCCCTCCCTCTGCAATCAGGTGGGTGGCCAATCAGGTGGGTTGCCACCCTCCTCAGGTGGGCGGCCAATCAGGTGGGTTGCCACCCTCCTCAGGTGGGTGGCCGATCAGGTGGGTTGCCACCCTCCTCAGGTGGGCGGCCAATCAGGTGGGTTGCCACCCTCCTCAGGTGGGTGGCCGATCAGGTGGGTTGCCACCCTCCTCAGGTGGGCGGCCAATCAGGTGGATTGCCACCCTCCTCAGGTGAGTGGGGTCCCCTTGAAGCCACCTGCTTAATGGTCCCATCCTGTGGTGTTGAATGGCCCTTTCTTATGGGTGCCGAAATGTCTGCTCTCGCAAGGTATTCAAGTCTTATGTAGATGGGGCTGATATACAAGAGCATTGACGAACCTGGGGATGCTTCCTGCCTTCCCCCCTGGGGTGATTCTATGCAGATGTTGTTTGTCCCCTTTGGTCTCTGTGGAGACTGGCTGTCTCCCCCCCCTGGGCCTCCTTCCCCCCTCCTTGGTGAGTGTGTGTGTGTCAGAAAGGGGTTTTAGGTTGGCTTTCTCCACATATATGTAATAATTTTATATAATTTTAATACTATTTCTGATTTAATTATATTTTTAACTTTTCTTATTTTTCTATTTATATGTTTTAATTGTACAAATTTTAATGTTGTGAAGCCGCCTTGAATCCCAGTATTGGGAAAAAGGCGGGTTATAAATCATCATCATCATCATCATCATCATCATCATCATCAAAAATATTATGAGACGGGACAGCATGAGCAGGGTCCTAGATTCCTCCCCACCCCCACCCTGCCAAAATGATGTGGATAACAGCAATTTCAGTCAGACCTTTTCCACATGTATGTGGTTTTCAAGGCCACTTTGAACGTGATGCTTCTCCAGCGTCAAAGGCTGTGGCAGAAGAGGCTCTGTGGGTGGCATGCATACATTATGTGCAAGGAGGAGGAGGGTGCCGCTTCTTAATGTCATGCACATTTTGAAGAGGTGTGACTGCGCAGAAGGATTTGTCATATCGGCCCAGAGCGTGGCCTGCAGCGTACAGAAGTGTACATGCACTCTAGCGCACAGAGAGTTGTGGGGGAATCATAGAATCATAGAAAAGTAGAGTTGGAAGGGGCCTACAAGGCCATCAAGTCCAACCCCCTGCTCAATGCAGGAATCCAGGTCAAAGCATCTCTGACAGAAGTCTGTCCAGCTGCACCTTGAATGCCTCCAGAGTGGGAGAACCCACCACCTCCCTAGGTAGTTGATTCCATTGTCTTATTGCTCTGACAGTCAGGAAATTTTTCCTGATGTTTAGGTGGAATCTAGGTTCCTGTAACTTGAGCCCATTATTCCGTGTCCTGCAAACTGGGATGATCGAGAAGAGATCCTGGCCCTCCTCTGTGTGACATCCCTTCAAGTACTGGAAGAGTGCAATCATATCTCCCCTCAGTGTCCTCTTCTGAAGCCTAACATGCCCAGTTCTTTCAGTCTCTCCTCATAGGGCCTTGTTTCCAGTCCCTTTATCATCCTTGTTGCCCTCCTCTGAACCCTCTCCAGTTTGTCTATGTCCTTCTTAAAGTGAGGTGCCCAGAACTGGACGCAGTACTCAAGATGAGGCCTAACCAGTGCCGAGTAAAGGGGAATTATCACTTCCCGTGATTTGGAAGCTATACTTCTATTAATACAGCCCAAAATTGCATTTGCCTTCTTTGCAGCCACATCGCATTGCTGGCTCATATTCAGTTTGTGATCTACCACAATTCCAAGATCCTTCTCACTTGTAGTATTGTTGAGCCAAGTGTCCCCCATTCTGTAACTCTGCATTTGGTTTCCTCTCCCTAGGTGCAGCACTTGGCATTTATCCCTATTAAATTTCATTCTGTTGTTTTCGGCCCAGCGCTCCAGCCTATCAAGGTCACTTTGAATTTTGTTTCTGTCTTCCAGAGTATTAGCTGTTCCACCCAACTTTGTGTCATCTGCAAATTTGATAAGCATTCCCTGTACCTCCTGATCCAAGTCATTAATAAAAATGTTGAAGAGCACCGGGCCCAGGACCGAGCCCTGTGGTACCCCGCTCATTACCTCTCCCCAGTTTGAGAAGGAACCATTGATAAGCACTCTTTGAGTCCGATTCTGTAGCCAATTGTGGATCCACCTGATAGTTGTTCCATCTAGCCCACTCTTAGCTAGCTTACTAATCAGGATATCATGAGGCACTTTGTCGAAAGCTTTGCTGAAGTCCAGATATATAATGTCCACAGCATTCCCACAGTCCACAAGGGAAGTGTGTGACTAGAGGCCTGAGAAGGATGTGTGAAATATGCTTCTGAGGTATACCCGGAAATTGTTTCTGAGGCAGCATGTTGTAGTAGCCGGGCGGAATATAGAGTTCTGGGTTATAGCGTACGTTTGTGATGTCTAGTAAATATGGAGGCCATTACAGGGAGGAATACGTACTCAATGGTGCAGAGGGAGAGCACAGAAGCAGGGCCTGCCCAAGATATGTTGTTGCCTGAGGCAGAGCAGCAAACGGTGCCCACAGTCTCCTCGTGCCAGCTCCAGGTTCTGGAGGGCCCTTGGGCAAGACACCCTCAATGCGTCCACCTTCTCGCCGCCGTTGTCACCTGCTTCTGCCACTGCTCCTCGTCCTCTTTCTCATTATTGCTACCACTCTGCTTGGCGGACAGAAAGACAGCGAGCGAGCAGGCAAGTGGGCATCCACTATTCCTCCTCCCCTCACCACCACGGTTAGTCCATGGGCCAGAGCGAGAGGCAGGCGAACAAAGCAGCTTGCAATGGTGAAGAGGAAACACAAGTCCGTGGGGCTCTTCTCAGTGGGCCCCTGCTGGGGTGTGGGCCCTTGGCAGGCGCCCGAGCATCCCTACCCTTGATTCCGGCCCCGCTGCACCTACCCAATGTCAATGTACCCAAAGCCTACCGGGTTATTTTGACACATGAAGCAGAAAATCTCCAAAGCGCTTCTCCAAATCCCTGGCAGTAAAAAGATAACAACAACCAATTCAATAACAAACAATTTGCCGTCCTTTCTGCCGCCAAAATCTGCTGCCTGAGGCAGCCACCTCACCCTGCCTAATGGTAGGGCCAGCCCTGCATAGAAGTTACACAGGAGAGAACAAAATGTTAAGCGGGGGGGGGGGCATGTAATGTTCGTATACGCACCTTGTCTCTGTGTACGGGGCAGAGAGCATAGCGTGTGTTGTCAGCAGGCTGCTAATGGCAGAGTAGGCCATGGTGGTGCCAGCTGCCATGGGTATGGTGCCTTTAAGAAATTTTGGCCCAAGCCAAGGTGGGGAAAAACGACAAACAAACAAGATTACACAGCACATTACTCCACAGCTTTAGGTCACGTGGGCAAGGCTAGATCTGGCATTACCAAAACAATCCAAACTGCACATATGCAAAAAGGCTCAAGGCAGGCAAAAAGTAAAATTAATCAGACATGCAAGAAACCGGCCCCGAAGTGACACCCCGCCACACACACACACACACCAGATTAGAGTGAACAACTTCCAAGCGTAAGGAAGGGGAGTCATCTAGTTTGCAAAGGTTTCACAATTTTGCATGGCGAGGTTCAGCTCCTCCCAACTGGAGCGCCCATTTCCCCAAGAAATTTTTGTATTCTTGATGGTGCTAGCAGGAGGGAGATCAGCCTTCTCCTTTCCAGCCGGAGGCAGCTATTCTTGATAGTTGAGAATCTTCCTACAGCTTTTGCTGTGTGACAGTCATGATGCCGCCAAGGTCTTTGTGTAAACTAGAAAAAAAAACAACAACACCTGAGTTTGGTGCACTCCGTGTGCCAGCTTGTGATCGATCCGACCTGGCTGGAGGACCTGCTGCACCATCTGGATCCTCACTACTGAACGAACGCGTTGAATGCTTGGCCCAGCCACGTCTGGGGCAGGGCCCCGTGGCCCCGTGGCTCAGTGGCAGAGCCCCTGCTTTGCATGCAGGATCATGTCCCAGGTTCGATCCCCGGCATCTCCAGGTGAGACTGGACTAGCCTGGAGCCCCGGAGAGCCGCTGCCAGTCAGTGTCGACAATACCGGGCTACATGGGGCCAAAAGTCTGACTCTCAGCATAAGGCAGCTTCCTAAGTTCTGGTAGGAGATCCAATTGATACTCTCTTGGAGAGACACAAAGCCCGGGGTCCAGATATTCCCTACAAGCCCAGAAAGTACAACCTAAAAGGGTACCGGACACTGTGGTTCTGTCACTCTTCTGTTGGTTCTTGTTTTACGCAGACTAAACCTAGTCTGGCTGCTTAGGGCCCTCGCCTCGCCACAGGCGAAAAGCACCTTTTTAAACGGTCACATTTCTTCTTTGCTCCTGGGGACTCAGGAGTTTCAACACCCCCCAATTTCAGCTTCAGGAAAGGGCCACACGGACCCAGAGAGAAGCATCTCATTTGTATTCTTGATGGCTCTGGAAGGAGGGAGATCAGCCTCCCCGTTTGCAGCCAGAAGCAGCCTTTCTTGATGCTGCTGTTGGCAAAAAAAGCAAAAGCAGCATAAAACAAGATAAAACATCACTAGAATCCAATAACCCCACACATGGTGGAAGCAATCAAAAAGCAACACCCCCGCTCTTTAATTAAAACAGAGATGGGCGGAAGGGCGATCTGGATCGACTGGTAGGCCTTTGAGTGATTTGCAGTAGATTGGCAAGGATTTCTCACTCTCAATGCTGTGACGACAGCAGCAACAAAAATGATACGCGCGCGCGCACACACGCACGCACACACACACAAATTATACTGCTGAAATGAAGGCTCCCTCCTTAATGGCTGAGGATGATGGGAGTTGCAGTCCAACTCATTGGGAAGGCACCAGGTTGGCAAAGGATGTGTTATAATAAATAAAATAAAATAAGAATAAATACCTAAATCCTCTCTCCCCCCCCATCTGCATGCATGCCAGCAGGAGGCAACGTTACAGCTCACCTGAGCAGACAGCATCACCACCTAGTGGCCATCTCGAGGGACTGCACTCCCGCCACACCGGCGCCGTCTTTGAATGCGCCCCCTTCTTGGCCTGGTGCATCGCCATCCTTGGCTGGCGAATGTTGCCGCCTACGGGACGCTGTTTTCCGCAGCGGATGTGGCCCAGCAGGTGTTGGCTCGGCCCCGTCAGGATCACCTCAGGCATGATGGCCCGGATCTGGAGCAGACGGCGAAAGTGGCACTGGTAGGGTTCTGCTTCCACGCCAACTTCAACTACGTCTGGTTCCGAAGCCTGGAGCGCCTTCTTCCAGGATCCAATGCTACCAAGGTGATAGGGAAGGTTGCTTGCGACCAGCTGATAGCCGCCCCGGTCACCATTGGGGCATTTTACACAGGTGAGAGATAGTGGGGGTGGGAACGGAGCTGGAGTAGGCGCGTGCGGGGGGGGGGCTTTGGAGATGGGGACGTGGTTATCAGATTATCTGTTGCCTTGTCCAGGTCTGTCTCTCCTGGATGGCAAAAGTGACATCTTTGAGAATTTACGGGAGAAGTTTTGGCCGACATACAAGGTATTTATTATTTATTATTTTATTTATTAGCATTATTTATAGATCACCTTTCAATTCATCATAAAAGAAAATGAGGTGGTTTACAAGATGAAACCGATACAATAAAACATACAACAAAATATCCAGAATTCAATAAAGCCAGTACTAAGAATCAGCATCTGGAAATGCCCCGCATGAATAGGGTTCCACTAACTGGTGGAATTCCTGCACCGTAGATGCCTGTCATATCTCCAAGGGGAGGTCATTCTTCCACAATATGGGAGCTACCACAGAGAAAGCCCTCCTCCGAGGTACTAACAGCAACTGTTCTAAGGGAGCAGGCGTGCCACTCCGTAATACAAAAACACACACAGAGAAGTGTCTTGAGGAGGCACTCTATAGATCAGTCTACCTCAAGCTGGTGTTGTCCAAATATGTTAGACTACGCAGAGCTACACAATAAGGCTACTCCTGAGATCCTGACGACATGAAAGTTAAACCAGAGACTTCCTCGTTCACGGCACAAGCTGTCAGCAGCTATGATGGTAAAGCAGCTCTTCAACCTTTGGACCAAGACCAGACCGATCACTTTTGTATTCCAAAGAAAACCTCCGCTAACAAGCGGCGATGGCTCCAGGTTTTGGAGGGCCCTCGGGCAAGGCACCCTCCACGGGCCCCCTCCCTCCGCGAGCCCGCCTTCTCACTGCCATCGTCACCAGCTCCTCCTCCTCTTTCTCATCATGGCGACCACTTGCTCGCTTGACAGGCAGAGAGCCAGTGAGCAAGCAGGCAGGGGCATTCACTGCTCCTCCTCACCACCACCGTTGTCTGGGCCAGAACAAGAGGCAGGTGAACAAGCAGGTTGCCATGGGAAAGAGGAGTGACTCCAGGTGTGGGACCTCGGCAGGTGCCCAACCAGGACCGGTGCAAGGCAGTTTGGTGCCCTAGGCAAGATCAGATATTTAGCGCGCCCCCTTCCCACTTGAGAGTGCTGTATTTTTTTTCAAGGAGTTTCCGGCGCCCTCTTTAGCCCTGCGCCCTAGGCAGCTGCCTAGTTGGCCTAATGGTAGCACCGGCCCTGTGCCCAACCGTGCCACCGGCCCTCCTACCAGCTCCTTACTGTTAGATTCAAGCAATATTAAGGGACTCTAACATTAGCCCTTATGCTAAACTTTCTTCTTCTTCTTCTTCTTCTTCTTCTTCTTCTTCTTCTTCTTCTTCTTCTTCTTCTTCTTCTTCTTCTTCTTCTTCTTCTTCTTCAGGCTGGGGTACTCTGTTGGACTATATTCCAGGTAAGAGTTATTGCCCTCTCTTTCCTTCCCTTGGCCCAGTGCTTGAAGCCTGGGGTTACCAATTGGGGGGGGGCAGAGCTCCTGTGCCATTCAACAACCACAGGACAGGTGAAGGTTTTCCTGGCACGAAGATGAACAAATGGGAAAAGCTTCAGCTGTTGCATTTCTGCCAGTTTGGGAGCTGTTGAAAGGCACAGGAGGAGGAGCTTGGGACATTTTAAATATCTGGAATGCCATTGGCTCTTCCCCAGTGGCCACAGAAATACACCGAATTGTTGCAAGGCCACAGAGATGCATTAAAATAAGGGTGAGCGATCTCTAGGGATTTTCCCCGTTGAAATAAATCCAAGATGGCTGAAGGAGACTGAAGGATGATCCGTATGAAAGATCAAGAATCCTACTATTCATCACAGGGGTGTGTAGAGAGAGCACCCCCTCCCCAAGACCCTGGGGGTTGGATCCAGACCCGGTCATACTTAGAGTAAACCTACTGAAATCAGTGGAAGTTAAGTTAGTCATGATGATTAACTTATGTCCCACTGATCTCAATTGGTCTACTCTACTAACTTAAGTTTCACTTATCTCAGTGGGTCTCTAAGTATGACTAAGTGTGGATCCAACCCCAAGATGCCATGGCTTCGGCCATTTGGAAGGAACCCATTCTTTCAGTCAGAAACTGCTGTGCTGGATCTGTCTGCTGCCCCATGTGGTGAGCCACGGAAGTGCGGGTGGCAGTTTCTCAGCCAATCACTTTCGTGCCCGGGGCTGACTCCGCCCACCCAGGCTGCCCATTGGATCCCCCTGGGTACGAAGGAATGCAAAAGGATTTCCTGTTCCAGATGAGCCTCCTTTGAGGGCCAAAGCACACGTGACCCTAAAGGGATAGCTAACAGCTACATCTTTTTCTTTTTTCATATATTTCATTTCATAGATCATAGAGTTGGAAGGAGCCTACAAGGCTATCGAGTCCAACCCCCTGCTCAATGCAGGAAACTAGAGGAGGGGTCTCCCATCCAAGTAACAACCAGGCTTGACCCTGCTTAGCTTTCCATGCTCAGACAAGCTGAGCCAGCATAAGCCACATGCCTGTATTTCCTCTGGAGTAAGGACAGGGGGTCCCAATGCCAAACAGTGATTCATTTGCTTTAATAGACTGCTATAAATTGCAGCAGTGAAACTCCCGCTCCAATCAGGCCTGCAGCCTGGTGGTGACCGGGGGGGGGGGGGCAGGATTAAAGGCCCCCTATCCCTCTCCTAAATTAGGGTCCTGATCTGGATTGGGACCTGCATACTTACCCTAGGAGAGTAAGTAGGAGAGCCAGTGTGGTGTAGTGGTGAGAGTGCTGGACTGGGACTCGGGAGACCTGGGTTCTAGTCCCCACTTGGCCATGAAGCTGACTGGGTGACTTTGAGCCAGTCACTGACTCTCAGCCTAAGCTACCTCACAGGGTTGTTGTGAGGATAAAATGGAGAGGAGGAGGAGGAGGATTATGTAAGCCGCCTTGGGTCCCTTGCAGGAAAAAAGGCGGGGTATAAATATAATAAATACCCTAGAGCAGGGCTCTCCAACCTTGGGTCCCCAGAGATGTTGCTGGCCTACAGCTCCCAGCATACCCAGCCAGCATGGCTAATGGCAAGGGATTCTGGGAGCTGTAGTCCAGCAACATCTGGGGACCCAAGGTTGGAGAGCCCTGCCCTAGAGTAAAAAAAGAAAGAAAAATTGTAGCTGCTAGGTACAGTACGTCTTTAAAGTAACGGGTGCTCTGAGTCTGGGGAACAAGGGCTTCCTGAGCTTTGATGTGCTGCTCACAGCTCAGGCCTGACACTGACGCATTCCCAGTGCCGGGCCAGGCCAGGCCATTCTGTGTCATTAGTTTCAGTACATCCCCCAAAGCAGCGATACCTGGAGAAGCCAATTTCCTAAGGAAGCCAACAGCCCAATAACCCAATGAACTGATCCGTATGCCTTACCCCACAGCAAGCCAGGGTGGTGTATTGGTTACAGTGTCAGGCTAGGACCGGGGAGACCCGAGTTCAAATCCCTGCTCAGCCACCTAGAAAGCCAGTTCACATTCTCTCAGCCTAACCTACTTCACATGGTTGTTGTTGAGATAAAACAGAGTGGGTGGGGCCGGGGGAGGAGAACCACATATTCCTTCTTTGAAGGAGAGATAAAAATGTAGCCGGTCAGCAAGATGCTACAGGGACTGATCCAGTCGGTCCCAGATCGGAGCAGGCATCGCCAGGGAAGATGTGCTCCAACCGCTGAACTGTCGCCAGTTTATGGTTCCTCCCCTCTCCACCTCTCTCCCTTCAACCAGGCAGTGAATTTTACTCTCGTGCCACCCGTGCTGCGCACAGCCTATGTGGGCGCCTGCTCCTTCCTGTGGACGTCTTTTCTCTGCTACCTGCGCCAAAGCGATGCCCATCAAGCCACCTCCCAGCTCTTCCAGGCGCTGCCAGGTGTAGCCGGGCTGTTTCCACCTACAGAAAGAGAGAATCAAGCAAACGCACCCTCCGAAAAGTAACCATCATGGGGCCCAATAAACACTTAATGCTGTCAAGTAATCATCTCTCCTTCACCTCCAATTTGTAATTCCTGATCTTTGTAAATGTCAGAGTAATTCCCACCCATCTCCAAGGTGGGGGTTTTCATAGATTTCATAGATCATAGAGTTGGAAGGAGCCTACAAGGCTATCGAGTCCAACCCCCTGCTCAGTGCAGGAAACGAGGAGGGGTCTCCCATCCAAGTAATAACCAGGCCTGACCCTGCTTAGCTTTCCACACTCAGACAAGCTGAGCCAGCGTGAGCCACAGGCCTCTCTTGCAGTAATGTCGGAGGGTGGCATCAATAGATCAAGTGCAGCAATAAAAGGGGAAATCCAAAAAAATAATAATAATGCTAGCTAATATGTATTAACAAGTCCAAGTCCTGCCATGTTTAGAGCCAAAATTCTACTTTTCCTTCTCTCTCTCACACTGAGCATGTGAATGTTGATGACACACAGCTCTCTACTCCACCAGTCCTCTTTATTTTCCCAGAAAATGCAGCAGGCTCTGCTGCCTGACCCTCTTCCCTCACTTTGTCACAAGAAGAATTCTCCTATTTGCAGGAATCGTTAGATTCTAGCTCCACTCTGCCCCACCTTCAACAGTGCTCCTGACCCCCCCCCACACTCTTCCTAGTGGCCAAAAGAACCTTAGAAGAGAGCTCGCCGCTACCTGTATTCACCCACATGCCAGCTGTGCCCTTTCAGCCAGGCCCTGCTTCCCACATTCCACCACAGTGCAGGAAATTAGAACTATAGCTGCTGGTAGCGGGGCCTTTAGAGTGATGGCCCCCGAAGCTATAGAAAAGGTGCAGAGTTGTATTTCCCTACTTGTCTTCTCGAAGGGCTGCAGGTTGTACTGACGTATCTTATGGGGATGTTGCAAAGATTCAGAGCAAGATAATGTAAGTGGAATGCTCTGAACACTTCAAAAGAGTTCCTTTGGCTCTTCTGAGACACCAGCCGCCTTTGGCTCCCCTTCATCTGGCACCTATCAGGAGGAGCCATTCCATCTCACTGCAGCAGGGAGAGCCAAGGGAAGCAGGACGATTCCCCCAGCTTTGCAAAGAAGCCACCGCCTCTGGCTCTTCTTCTCCCTCAACTGGCCCCTAGAGGCAGCCATTCCATCAGGGTACCCGAACTGTTTCCATTCCAGCTGGTCATTATAACAAATTTGTAAATTTAAGAACAAGTGCCATGATTTCCTTTCCTTTCCTCCCTCCTCTCTCCCCTTCCCCTTTTGTGTCATCTCTTTTAGATTGTACGCCTGAGGGCAGGGGCTGTCTTGTTTATTTTATTGATCCTTAAGCTACTTTGGGAGCCTTTTCAGCTGAAGAAGGGGATAAAAATACTTTAACAAGTAAATAAAAGTTCTTTCTAAATGCTAAGAACTAATAATAATAACTTCTCTGTCAAGATGATCAGAGAATATACACAGCCTTCCCCTTGGACATCTGTCATGAGCTATCCTTTAAAATTGCAGAGAACCCAGGTATCCTGTTTGCCCCTCACTCCACAAGCTCTTAGGATACAGGTGGACAACTCGTGGCCTTCCAGATTTTTGGCTAGCCAGTGCTGTGGGATCATGGGAGTTGTAGTATAAAACATTTGGAGGGCCACATATTGCCCAGTCCTGTCTTAGGATCTCCACTTGACCAGGAATCCTGAGCTCCAACCCAATGCACATTCCACAGCCACAGCCTGCCTCCAGTAGAGGCTGGTGGCTCCAATGTCAGGCGGGGCCGGGGCTGTGTATCTGCTCCAGATTTCACTCTGACCATTTCAGGAGCTATGCAAGGTGCTGAACCTGTTTTGGTGTTATGGCTCAGCACCATGGATAGCTCCATAGAAGTTTGGCATGAAACCCGGAGTGGATACACAGCCCCACTGACACTGGAGCCCCCCCAGCCTCTGTTGCCTGCCTCCATTGTGATGTCACTCTCTGCAGAACCTTGAGATGCCCTATTTCCCATGGCTTACCTCAGCCATGTTTTTCATAGGCCTTCCTTTGCTGCTGCTGTTGCTGCTGGCCTGGTTTCCCACAAGCCTCCGGGGCTGCCTGCAGTGTGACCAAAAGTTCAAGCAGAACGTGGCTAAGCTCCGGACGGAGGTTGTGCCACGCCAGATCCACGACACTCGCCTCAAGGCACGGGCTGAAGTGCTCCTCGGGGGTCTCGAGGGCAATTTTTTCCTCCACTATGCCACTAGCCAGTTTTCTGGCTTTGCAGGTACAATACAGCCTTGTTTCTGCTTAGCGTGGAGATGGCCAAGCGCTCGGGGCCTTTCCTACAGGTGGTTTGACTTGGGCGATGAATGCACACATTTTGCTTGAGGAGTGTGAGCAATCCAGGCATCTTTCTTTTCAGCTACCATTGTGGTGTTGCTGCTGAGAAAATGTCATCTCTGCCCCTGGGTAGCATGTGAACTGCTTTTTCTGAGTTGCAGTATGAAATGTAGCTGTGTGAGGGTCACAGGCAGTGAACTGTTAGTGGTGGTGTGAAGAGAAAGCCATAGCCCACACACACACATATATGCACACATACCGCAAGATAGCATCAGGCACCCAAGAATCACAATAGGAGTCATTAACATGCCCCCTGGCAAGTCCCTGGTCTGGCAGCCGAAGGAACTGTGGAATATTCATTCCCAGGTGTTGGATAGAAGAAAGGAACAGCCAAAGACTCCTAGGTGCCGGGCAAACAAGAAAAACCAGTCGTGCCAGGAGGGGGCACGACAAGAAGGAGGGGGCCCAACAGAGGGTATAAAGCCCAGGGTCAGTGGCGGAAAAAGGGTTGTTGGTCGTGAGGCAGCAAGCTGCAAGGTCCATGGCTCAGGCCAAACCACCTTCAACCCTGGGGGAGCTCCCAGTGAACAACGCTAACATAGAACAGCCCTTTTGGAGTTAAGCGGCTTTCTAGGAACAAGGCATTTCCAGGTACGACTGTCTGTATTGCTTTTGCGGCTCGCTACCAGCTCAATTGTAGGTGTGTGCTTAGCGTGGCGCTTTGTATATGTTCTGTTACGCTCCATTAAACTCTGTTTACCCATATCAGTGTAGTAGCGTCCATTCAAAACTCGGTCTCCTCGCTTTGCCTGCGTTATAATTGGTCGCGGCTTTTGCCAGAGAGCTGCGTACCTCTGACAGAGGGCTACCCGAGTCCGGGTTAACCCCTGAGTGGCCGAACCCGCCAAGAAGGACAGTTGCAGTCTTTCTCCACAGGTGGCAATGAGGAACATCTTCCCTCCTTCACTATGCCCACGCCATTCAATGAATGTCTTAAAAGGATTGTTTCAAAAATCCCCCCCCCTCTTGTAGAGGTTGAGCAGCACTCTCCTCTCCTAGTGCAAGAGTCAGAGGCGGCTGTATATTTGGGACGAATGGGGCAGAGACCCCTGTGTGACTCCCACCCATTTCTGCCAGAGAGATCCCCCCACAAACAGGTACATTTGCTCCAATGTGCAGCCACCGAGTGGCTCACATGGTTTACTGTCTTCTACCAGCAATCTCAGTAGAATATTGAGCAACTTGCCCTACTCTCCACCCCACCAGCCTCAATGGGCACCAGCCGCCAATGGTAGCAGGACTTTGACACACACACACACACACACACACACACACACCTGTGCCCCCTTCACACAGTTATGATGCCCTACCTTTTCATGAACCTTTCCTTTCTCTGTTTCTCTTATCTTACTTTTTAAATACAGGTCTAGCTTGTGTTCCCCACATTTCTGCGGCTGGAACACAGACTTCCCCTGCCTGAAAACAGAACTTTCTCAAACAAGCACTTCCTTGGTCCCCAAAATGACTATGTCTGTGCCGAAAGGCTACCTTCTCCATGCAGTGAATACTACAACTACTGCTACTAATAGGTTGGATTCAGGATATGGTATAGTGCAATCCTATACATGTCTCCTCAGAAGTAAGCACCACTGACTTCAATGGGACTTACTCTCCAGGCACATGAGGCAGCCACCAGGCTGAAGCCAAGCAGGTCTGGGTCTGGCCAGTGCTCGGAGGGGAGACCACCTGAGAACCACACGTAACCACCTTGATTTCCATGACGGAAGGAAGGTAAGCGTGTATAGCAGGCATGGGCAACTTGTGGCCCCTCGAGATGTTTTGGCTTATAACTCTCATAATCCTTCGCCATTGGCTATGCTGGCTGAAAGGAGTTGTAGGCCAAAAGATCTGGAGGGCCACAAGTTGCCCACCCTTGGTGTATAGGATTCCACCCTCAGTCATGTTTTAGACCCACTGAAATCAATGGTACAAGTTAGTTGTGACTAACGCCTTGTTGTCAATGGGACTAAAGCCTGACTAACTTTAGTCTGGGTGCAACCCATTATTATTAATTACATTTATTTAGTTGTTTGTTTGTTTGTTGTTGTTGTTGTTGTTGTTGTTAATCACACCATTCAATGTGCATAACACTTTATGTGAAAGACGACAGGTCCCTGCCCCAAGGAGCGTACACTCTTACAAGGAGACCAGAGAAGCATCTGCATTCATTTCAGTGACATGTGCTTTGGTTTTGTTCCAGTAGCACAGTGGGACTGATGAGCTGTCCCAAAGGTTTCAAGGAAAAGGTGGGTTTTTGAGGAGGGAAATGAAGGAGGAAGAGAAGCAGCACTATGTAGGTGTTCTGCCAGGCAATTCCAGCTGTAAGGAACAGTAAGTAAAAAAGGGCAACGTAACTGGAGAGTGCAGGAGAACTTTGGATGGCTGAGAACAGCGGAGCTGGAACTTGTGGTTATAGGACTACCTCAGCTTTAGCCTATAGCAGCTTTCCCCAGCCCCGGTGCCCTCTAGCATGGCTGGTTACGGGATGTCTTGTCACATCAGGAAGGCATCCAGTTGGGGAAGGCTGGGCTATAGTATAGCACTGGCTTGGTTTGGTTTTCTAAATCCATTTTTATCTGGAAAGGTGCACAATGTAGCCCTGCTCCTTGCAGATTCTCGGCAGTCATCGGCTACGCTCAGAGTATTTCTGGCCCTTCTCCAGGCAACGGTCGCAGGCTGCCTGCAGATTCAGGCTATGACAACCGCTTGCCATTCTCTCCTTCCCAGTTAAAAGCAAAGTTGATGCCCTGATCCACGAGGTGAGGCTCAGCACAGAGCGTCTCCTTCAAACCGGTCTTAAAGGTGAGGATCCAGACTCCTCCTTCCCTCCCTCTGAGCGCCTTGTTACCGCCCGGGACTGCCGTTCCCTGAGCCTCTTTCACCAATGCACCTCATTTGGTCCTTCTGCTCAGTATGCCCTTTGCCAGAAAATCTCTCCTGGGCATTTAATGAGGAGTCTTGAACGGGGCAAACAACCTCCACCATCACCACCACCACCACCCAAAGATATATCTTCTTGATCTGTCCACAGACCAGGCTCTGCTGGAAGAACTGGTCGCATTCCGGAAGAAGACAACCATGAAGCTCAAGCAGGCGTTAAAGGAACACCAAACAAATGGTACTGGGTCTTCCCCCCCCCATCCCATCAAGGCTGGCGTCAAGGGTAGGCATGGTCGGGCACCTGCCGAGGGCCCACCCCCCAGCAGGGGCCCACTGACAAGAGCCCCCTGGAGTCGCTCCTCTTCGCCACTGCGGCCTGCCTGTTCACCTGCCTCTCGCTCTGGCCCAGACAAGGATGATGGTGACGAGGAGGGGCAGCGGCGGATGCCGCTGCCTGTCAAGATGAGGAAGAGGAGGAGGAGCAAGAGGAGCTGCTGACAAGGGTGGTGAGAAGGTCGACTCACTGAGGGAGGGCCCCCGTTGAGGGTGTCTTGCCCAAGGGCTCTCCGAAACCCGGTGCCGGCACTGATTGTATTTTTACCACATTTCCCAATATTTGGAAACCTGAGTTGGGATTATTTCCCGGATGTTGAGGTCTGGTCTACCCCCACCCCCACCCCCACCCCGTTTCCACAACTGGCATCAAAAGTAGTAGAATCATTAGAATTACTGTGCAGCAGCACCTACCTGTTAAGGTGCAATCCATCCATCAAGACTTCTTGTTGTCAGTTGTTATTTAATATTAATGTTATTATGGAGACTAAATCTGGTGTCATTCAGGCTGGACAAAGGGGAGGTTCCGGCTGGACAAAAGGAAGTGCTTCACACAATACAATATTAACATACGGAATGAACGGCTGCAAGGCTGCACCGGGGTGGTTCTTCGCGGAGTGGAATCGAGTGGCAAAGCCTCTCCTGGACTGCGCCACTTGAGGGCATAGGTTGTGAGTCTGAATGCTCCCATTCGGGGAAAGCCCCGTGCACATATAAAAACTGCACATCGGGGAGAACGCCAAGCTTTCACCTGACACCATGAGGGAAATGTTCTTCAGGAGGGAGCATTCAAATATACAACCTCTGCCTGCAACCCAACCCAACACCCCCACCCCCCCAGGAACAGTCTGAAGTGGAACACTCCAGGAAAAGATTTTTAATCTAGTTCTGCCTATTGTTTAAATTGGAATATTTCAGTCCTGGGATAGAAGGGGACTGCGAAGAGTCTTGTGGATGTGAAAACAAACCTGCGGATAATAGAACATTTGAGGCATGCATGTACACTCATTTGGAGACTCACTCTCTCTCTCTCTCTCTCTCTCTCTCTCTTTCCTCACAGCTTGCGACAAAGAAGGCTGTGGTGAGTTAATTGAGTTGCATTGTTAAGTATTAGAGGAGGGGAATCAGGCAGATGAAAGCCGGTGCGGTTCTGTGGTGAGAGCACAGAGGATGTGGCTTCGGAGCCGCTCGAGGGTGGCTTCCAGCAGTTCCAGAGGGCAAAGAGAAGGGAGCCGCAGCGCAGAGTGCCTTGCACGCACGGAGAGCGGGGGTGCCGGAGAGATTGGCGTCATTGGCCTCTCCAGCTCTGCTCGGGCCTCAGGAGGAGGAGAAAGAGACAGCGGCAACCTGCAGCAGGGCGATGGGGGGCGGGGAGGGAGAGTTGCTTGGGGAGCCCTCTCTATGGAAGGGGTGCAGAACCTCTGCCAGGCCGTGGGCCGGATTCCACTTTGGAGAAGCTCTCGAGGGCCGTACTCTGGCGGTGGGCGGGGCCCAAAGGCAAAAGGGGTGGGGCCGAAGGCAAAGGTCCCAGCCAGGGCATGGTCTGAAGGCACATGAGGCAGCCACCAGGCTGAAGCCAAGCAGGTCTGGGTCTGGCCAGTGCTCGGAGGGGAGACCACCTGAGAACCACACGTAGCCACCTTGATTTCCATGACGGAAGGAAGGTGGGGTATAAAATGTAATAAATAAATAAATAAATAAATAAAATAATAAAAGGGGGAGGGTCCAAAATACCCCAAATACCAGCATATTTTAGCTTAAAGGTGCAATCCTATGCCTGTTTAGATAGAAAAAAAGGTCTACAACTCCCAGCATGTCCCAGCCAGCTATGCTGGCTGGGGCATGCTGGGAGTTGTAGACCTTTTTTTCTGTCTAAACAGGCATAGGATTGCGCCCTAAAGCTCTTACCGCCAGTAACTAAGCCTTGGGAGAGGCATTTCAACCTTTTAGAATGGGGGGGGGGAATGGCATGAAAGCCAGGAAACCACCAAACGATTAGTGGTTGGGCAAAAGGGGGAGTGGCCTGCTGGGGAACACGGGGGACGACGGCCAGACTGGGGCACCGGGAGGGCTGGATTTGCCCCCCCCCAAGCCTGAGGTTCTGCAGCTCTGCTTTATGGGATATATTGAAAGCAATGTACAGTATATGTTGTCAAGACTAGAATTGTGCGTGGTGGGGGTGGCAACTCAGAAGGGTCGCCACTGACACATCACCCCAAAAAACGAAGATGGATTGGATTCCTGCACTGAGCAGGGGGGTGGACTCGATGGCCTCATAGGCCCCCTCCAACTATTCTGTGACTCTAATACATCACTGGAAAAGAGGGACCAATTTGCATGGCATTTGCACATGCAAATTTATGCGCACAGCTGCAAATTTTGAAATAATCTCACTGTCATGTAAATAGAGCTACGAGACCTCTCAGTATACTGGAGAAGACAGATGTGCTAACAGTCGATGTGCAACTTCAAGGCCCACGCTCTCCCTCTTCTGTTCTTTGACATTAAACCAGACTTGGACTGGACAGTCCATCAAATAGAGGACACCTTCAAATAGAGGACTGCCTTTTCTAAAGTAGGGCACCTGGCCACCCTACAATGCAGGCGACTGCTTAAGCTCCCAGGCTTGGGGGTCATTTTATTTTTATTTTTATTTGGCTGAGGGGGCACCTCTCACACAGGCTACCGTACCAGCTATCCACTCGACAGGTACAACTGGATCATCTTCATCTGTAAAGCTGGCAACACGGCTTTGTTCTGACTTTTGCGCGTTATTTAAATTTAAAATTCGTTGGAATATTAACATGATGAGTGCCAGGGCCGAACAAATGAAGGAGGAGGAACAGAAAACAATCCTCGCTTGGGCCAACACACAATCTATGGCCTTGTACGTTGTGGGACGCCTCTGACATACAAAGGTTCTGCTCCTGCTGTTTTAGGAATTTTGTACGTCTGCGGGATAAAGAGTGTTGGGGCTGAATGTGGCAGGCTTTGCTCAAAGATGTTCAAATCTTTGCTTAGCCATGGGCTTTGGAGGTGTTTATAGAACCAGTATTGTTCTGTGGTTGGTGTTATTCACACTTTCTTTCTCTCTTCCCCTCTCTTTCTTTCCCTGGCCTCCCACTCTTGCAGTCTGGCTCAAATATAAAGTGCTTAATTGCAAAGGATGCCAAGAGACTGCTGCTGTTTGCCTGATGCTAAGTCAGTGCTTTGGTAGGTAGAAGAGATGGGAAGGTTTAATTGGGGGTGGGCAGGGCAGGAGATGTTATTTGTGGCAGCAGACAACTGGATTTTGTTTTTTGGGGAAGCTGATGTGCCAGACTGAGTTCCTGCTGGGATTTCCATCCCTCAGGGATGGACAACTTGTGTTCCTCCTCCTGATGTTGTGGCCTACAACTCCCATCAGCCCTAGCTAGCATGGCCAATGCTGCAAGATCATGAGAACTGTAGGTCAAAACATCTGGAGGAGGGACACAAGTTGCCCCACCTCTGCAGGTGAAGGCGAGACATAAATATAAAGTTGGTCCATCACAAGGAACAGCAGCAAAGGGCTGTTAGTTCAGAGAGTTTCCCCCACCCCTAGCCAGTATAGCTAATGGTCAGGAATTATGGGAGTTATAGTCCAAAACATCTGGAGGGCACCAGGCTGCCTACCCTTCGTTCAGGCCAGTGAGAAGGCCGGACATGGTTGCTTTTATAAGGGTCAGGAAGTACCACCTGACGTGGAGGAGCCTATGGTTGCTAAGAAACTGACTTGATGGCACAAAGCCTTCTTTGACTAGAGCTGAGTGGCGGCACAATGATCCCAGCTCCAGACCTGAATCCTGACAGGAGGGATAGTAGCAGAGCCACAAAATAGCCTGGAATCAAGTTATCTGAAGGACTATCTGCATGAACCTGCCGCCCGGGCCCTAAAATCAGTGACAGAGGCCCTGCTCCTACGCCCGCCAGTAAAATCCATCAGGTTGGCAGGTATAAGAGACATAGCCTTTTCTGTGATGGCCCCATCTTCATGGAATGCCTTTCTACAGGAGGAGTGCCTGGCTCCTTTGCTGGCTATCTTTAAATGGACCGTAAAGACCTAGACGTTTCAGTCTGCTTTTAACTGATGCTAGCCTACATTTTGTAATCTATATATTATGGCTTTGACCATTGCTGATTTTGTGTTTGTTTTTTGGGTTGTGTTGAGAAGGTATTTTAATAGCTCCTTCAGTTAACTCTGTGTGTGTGTGTAATTGCATTTTTCTTATTTTTGTAAACTACTTTGAGAAAGCTTTGTCCTTAAAGGCAGTAGATAAATATGTTAAATAATAATTAAATAACAAATCATTAGGATTCAGATCAGATTTCAAGGGAATACACTGAAAGTGTGTGTGTGTGTGTGTGTGTGTGTGTGTGTGTGTTGCCCATGTCCACCAGAGGGCAGCACTTACTCATAAGTGTCAAACAGAGGTTCACAAAATTGATCACAAATGAACATTTTTTTACACACACACCTGCCCAAACTTATGGTAGAGGAAGGAGTTTTGAGGGTCCCATATCAGTCCCTCATCCACAAACCTGCACCTGTGCCACATTAGGAAGCTTTAATTCCTCAGGACCGAAAGCTTTAGTTCATCATCATCATCATCATCATCATCATCATCATCATCATCATCATCATCTATTTATAACGCCCCTTACATCAAAGTTAGTTCTTCATGCCCTGAAATAATAACTCAAAATAATTCTAAATGCCAGCATGTATAGTACTTTAGCATGTTCAGATCACTCCACAGTATATTATCTCAGCAGGGTTTTACCACTGCCCTGTAAGAGTGGTTACTGTTATTCTCTCCTGTCATGAGATTTGGGGGGCGGAGGGGGATGGTGTTGTTGATTGGCCTGAATTATCTCTCAGGGATCCTCCGTGTGACACCTCAAATTGCAGGAGCGGGGCTGAAAGATCTAACAACGGTCACTTGCCTACAACTACCCAGCAAATTCACGGCAGAGGGAAGATTTGAATTGTGGGGACCTCCTTGTTCACAGCCCAGTCCCTCGGTCATTACTTTGTACCAGATCTTGAATCTTGGCCCTGCTAGATCCTTGTTTTTCTGTGCCAGGGCTAAAGCTGAATCATATGCCTTTATGGAGGTCTGTCTTCCATTTTGAGACTCATGAATGGGGTGGGTGGGGAGGGGGAGAGAGAGAGAGAGAGAGAGAGGGAGAGTATGACAGCCGTCCCCAACCTGGTGCGCTCCAGATGTGTTGTTCTGTAACTCCCAGAGTTGCAGGACAACACATCTGGAGGGCACCAGGTTGGGGAAGGCCGGCATAGGACATGTTGTGTGTGGGGCAGGAACTCCAGCTGGGGAACAGAAGGGGCTGAACTTTGCTGATAGAAACCTCCTTCAGACAACAAATTTGGGATCTCAACCTGCAGTGGATGCCCAGGAGCGCCTGTCGCTTCGCTTCGGAAAGCCCCTGAAGGACCCCGATATCGCCCGAACCGGAGTGTCCATTGTCCTGTGCATGGGCGGCCTGCTATTCGTGGTGATCATAGGAGTGTGAGTATAACAAACAGCCACTTTGGCCTCAGTGTCAGCTACACCACCACCACCACCCGCCCTGAAATGGGCCCAGGTCTCGCTGTGTGAACCTGCCCGGCTATTAAGATCTGCACGAGAGGCCCTTTTGAGGGTGCCATTACTTGCCGAGTCTCGTTCGTCAGGCACGCACAAAAGGGCTCTCACCTGCGTTGCTCCCAAACTGTGGCATGTGCTCCCTCAAGAACTACTATTCACCCCCTGATCTCTTGACTTTTTAGAAAGGGTGTGAAGATGCATCTTTTCAATTTAGCCTTTGAAAACGTGTAGTTTTTAATGTTTTTTTTTAAAAAACTGTTTTAATGCTCTGGTTTTTATGGGCTTAAGGTTTTACGTTGTTGTACGCCGCCTTGATGGCTTTTTAGCAGATAAGGCAGTATATAAATACCTTCCCAGGGAGCCTCGCCTGGCACCTCCGTTGTGTTCTTTCCGGTGCCAGGTGAAGACCTTATTTTCCCTGGAATTTTAGTCTTTCAGTCTCTGTTGTTTTAAATCCTTTACTGTATTTTAAATCTTTGAACTGCTGCTAGGTTTTACTTTGGCCTTTACTTCTATTTTATACTGTAGTTTTAAACTTGGAAACTTCTATAGCGTGTTTTATGCTGCATTCTGTGGTTTTAATTGATGTGAACTGCCCAGAGAGCTTCGGCTGTTGGGCGGTATAGAAATGTAATAAATAAATAAATGTAATAAATAAATAAATAAATAAATAAATAGCTCCCTCCCCCCAGCCCTGGTCAAAGTAATCTGCAACTCACTCAGCACTATTTAAAGAGCTAGGGAGGGCTTGTGGTGGGGGCACTAATTCTTTCTCCCCCCCCACCCCAGGATTCTCATGTACTGGAGAAACCGGCTATTGGTCTACGTTTAGCCAAGATTTGCTCCTCTCTCACCATGAATGGGACATCTGCTGGAAAGGTTCCTCTTAAGCCTCCAAATTGTGAAGCCTTGCGATTTGGTCCACATAACTTCACCATATTTATTTATTAAAAATATTTTTAGACTGCCTCAGGCAGATACTAGGGCAGTATACAAAACACAATTTAAAAATCCTAAAATATACATAAAACCAACCTCAACTACAGAGATAACCACAGCCACCTTAGAAACAGCTTTTCCGTTCTAAATCATTGTTTCTTCTTTGGACCCAGACAATCCTCTTCCCTTCCCCAAACTTCCCATAATAAACACAAACCGCCAATTGTTGTAAACTTGCTCCGTTTTTGTGTGTCTCTGCAAACATCTGGCTTTAACTGGTACTCCTAGTTCCTCCTCCTACTAATCCACTAGGCATCACTTCCCTCTCAGGGGACCCAGAGGGACAACAAACTCATGGGAATATTCCGAGCTGCCTTATACCAAGTCAAACCATTGGTCCATCTAGCCTAGTAGTGTTGACACTGACTGGCACCAGCTTTCCAAGGACAGGCATGAATTTTCCCAGCCCTACCTGGAGATGCCGGGATTCGAACCTGGGACCCTCTGCACGCAAAGCACAGCTGCCACTGGGCCTCAGCCCCTCCCTCTTCTCTGCTTGGAACAGGAGCATTCTTCTTCTGTATACAAGTGTGATTGTTTTATTTGGTCTAACCACTTGAAGATCACAGATGTGTTGGAGGATGGGGTATCATTGAAGAGTCCTCTGGCCTCTAAACATACCTAGTGGGCCAATGCTTTCTGCCACATCTTCTTCCTGTGCTTGAAACACACCAAGTACCTGGTGGAAGTGGGGAAGTGTGTTGAGTAGAGGAAGAGAGATGCCTTGGTGTTCTGGAACGGGCCTAGTTTACATGTGGCAGCAGAATGAGGTAGTAGAATGCTGAAAGGGCTGTATCACCTCAGACTCCCAGTAGGAGATATCATTTTTTTTTTTTTTTAAATACTCCTCCACATAAAAACTCCTTGCAAGGAGAAAACTAACAGATCAGGGAGAGAGGTCCTAACCTAGACCTTTCCTGGCTGTGCTCATTTTCTTTCTACCCCCTCAACATTCTCCGCTATGCTGCCCCAACCTGAGACGGTGTTTCTCAGGCTTTTAGAATCCACCCTCCCCATGCTGAGTATATTCTACTTTCTCCCACCACTCCACCCTCACCAGTCCCAATACAGGGTGGGATCCAAAAAGCTGCACACAGAGTTCTGCAAATACACCAAGGGTCCGAGGGGAATACGGTATTGTGAATCACAATTGGGTTTATGGGACTAAAACCCTGCAGCTTCTTTGGGAAGGAAGGCATGTATGGACAGGTGGATCAGGAAACCTAAAGGTTTGACTCCTGAATCCCATGGGGAAGTGAGGGGACTTGGCAGAGCCATCTACTCACACAAGTGCCGCTGAGGTCAACAACACGGACTCGCAAACGAGGAACACGTAAAGAACAACTTCATTGTATTCTGCAAGATGCCTATCTTCCACTAGAGGGAGACAGAAACACCCTGTTAACCTCTTGTGTCAGTTGGAAGTTGGGCACGAGGGGTCCTCCTAGTCCTAGTGCGGGGCTGGAGTGATCCTCCTTACCTGCAATCTGGTCCAGCTACTTAAATGGCAGCTTCCAAACGGAAACAGGGAGTGAGTGGGAGCTATGTGTGTTTCCTGTGAGAAGCGGGTTTTGGGAGCCAATCGTAAGGGCGGAGAGTGGATGCGCCAATGCGCTCATTGAGCATATATTCCCAGAAATTTTTTTGTTACAGGTTACTGGGAGAGCACCAGTGTGTGTGTGTAGCAGTGCTAGAGCTAAAATAAAAAGTCACATAAATATCCAAATCCAGCAAAGTTGATATCATATAATTTTGAGTGATGATTGGCCTTTCGAGAATTCTTGAGCATCTTCCTCTCCTGAAAGAACTATAAGGGCACAATCTTATGCAGGTTTAGACAGAAAAAATTGTACAACTCCCAGCATGCCGGAAAGTTGTGGGACTTTTTCCTGTCTAAACCTGCATAGGATTACACCCTAAACAAATTGCACAAGCGAACTACCGGTACCTAGAAATATCTGGTGTTTTAAGAGTAGAGAAAGCCCAACGGCTTATGCAGAAATAGTTATCTTTCCTGATTGACTGAAACACAAATCCTGACCACCAAAAGCTGAGCATGGAAGCAACCAGGCTCAGCACAAACAATTAAAAATAAAAATTAAAAAATGACATACATCACCTCTAACCTGAAAGTTCAACTCAAAGCTTATCAATTTGATACAGCACTTTTAGAGATCTTCAGATTCTTCCATATTGACATGCAAATTCAGAACAAGCACTTCTGACAATTCTCATTGCTTCAGCTCTAGACACACAGATGGAGACACAGGATGGAGACCAAGATGCCCTAAAAAACTAAGGGCGCAATCCTATGCATGTTTAGACAGAAAAAAGTCCTAGAACTCCCAGCATGCCCCAGCCAGCCATGCTGGCTGGGGCATGCAGGGAGCTGTAGGACTTTTTTCTGTCTAAACATGCATAGCATTGTGCCTGAAGCTAATTCTTCGCTGCCAGCTTCCCATCTTGGCCCAGCTTCCTGGCCGGTTTTTGGTTCGCCTCCCACCAACTCTATAGGCCTTTTTCCTGTTTCTCTTCCACCACCACTCATTTTGGGTTCCTTTCTTTATTAACCTCTTCCTTCTCCTTCCCACTCGCTCTCTATGCATTGGGTTGCCGCTTCTTTACCCAAATTAGGATAGCAGCCCTCTGAACTCGTGCTTCAACTGCAAATTTGTTTACCTCACACATGGGCCACGTGTGGCCTGCCGAGTGCCCCCACCCGAGATTCCCCATGAGGATGGTTAGGCCGGGAGTATGTGACTCGGGTCAATGTCCAACCCAGGTCTCCCCGGTCAAAGTCCAATTCTTCACCCCCAAAAGAGTTTATTGGAGGCAGAACCAGTCAAAGTGCAAGCGTGCGCTCCTTTCCAACCCCAGTCGTACCTCCACAGAGCTCTCCATCAAAACACTGGGTGGCAATACGTAGGCAGGTCCAGCAATCCAGAATGGGGCCCTCAGTCACCGCTAAGAAAAGAAGAACGGCACGGTTGGGAACTACCAGTTGCTGGGGAACATGGGCGGGAGGGTGCTGTGGGTTTCCCACAGGCAAGCTGGTTGGCCGCTGTGTGAAGAGAAGGCTGGGCTAGATGGACCCTTGGTCTGACCCAGCAGGGATCTTCTTAAGTTCTTACCAGGGGGCCGCAGGGGCACATCCAGTACTGCCGCAGGGGCACATCCAGTACTGCCGCAGGGGGGCTGCAGGGGCTGACTGGGGGGGGGGAGTGGGCAGTGGGGAAGATTCTGAGCTGACATTAAGATTGTGGGGAGAAATGTATGATACCGTACTTACTACAGTCTTCTGAACAAGCTGAAGGGTAGGGTGAGAGTGGAAGAAGAAAAGAGAGAAGATTGGTTTAGGGACCTAAAACTCTGAGGGAGTTACTGATTGATTGATTGATTGTATTTATACCTCGCCTTTTTTCCTGCAAGGAACCCAAGGCGGCTTACATAATTTATTTACTAAAGGGTGCAATCCTATGCATGTTTAAACGGGGGGGGGAGTCCTACAACCCCCAGCATTTCATTTCTCAGCCAGCCATGGCTGGCTGGGGAATGCTGAGAGTTGTCAGACTTCCACCCCACCCCGTCTAAACATGCATAGGATTGCACCCTAACTTACTTTATTTATCTGACATATAACAAAAAGTTCTCAGGGCAGGTCATGCAATAAAATAGGTTCAAAACACAAGTACAACAACAACAACAACAATAATAATAATAAAATCTAAGATGCCTGTGGCAGAAATGTCTTTCCCTGAAGCCAAAAAGATAATGGTGTGGGCACCAGGCAAGCTTCTTCTTGGGGAGGGCATTCCATAAATGGAGCCACAGCTGAGAAGGCCCTCCTTTTTTGTAGCCATTAGCCTAACTTCCTGCAGCAGGAGCAACAACAGTGCCTCCGAAGATAACCTAAGCATCTGAACAGGTGCATATGGGAGGAGAGACATTCCTTTAATAATTTACAATTATGTGCTAGCTGACTCATTAATGGTGCAATCCTATGCAAGTTTAGATGGGGAAAAGGCCTACAACTATGCTGGCTGGGGCATGCTGGGAGTTGTAGGCCTTTTTCCCATCTAAACTTGCATAGGATTGCACCTTAAGTGATGCAGCACAAGGAACCCAAATCTGAATACCGATACAATGGCAGTCTGGTTCCCTTTTATATATTATATTGAAGCTCTTCCTCCAAGCAAGCATGGAGGAATACAAACGTGCATATTTTTAATATCCTATGGTTAATGCAATTCACCTATGCTCTCTCTCTCTCTTTCTCTTGTTCCCCTCCCTGCAGACCTCAATAAACTGGTAACATGTAATGCAAAAGTACAGTCAGTCTTGCATGTATTGGTGTATTTGTCGTCTCCCGCCCCACTCCATTTTTAGCTGTATACTTTTAATTGTATGTTGTTTCCTGCTTAGCTGTAACATTTATTTATTTATTATATTTATACCCCGCCTTTTTTCCTGCAAGGAACCCAAGGCGGCTTACATAATCCTCCTCTCCTTTTTATCCTCACAATAACCTTGTGAGGTAGGTTAGGCTGAGAGTGACTGGCCCAAAGTCACCCAGTGAGTTTCATGGCTGAGCGGGGACTAGAACCCGAATCTCCCGAGTCTGAGTCCAACACTCTCACCACTAAAATTTATCTTACTTTTGGGAAAAGAAACCCCTTGTCCAGCAGTGACTACAGTCCTGGATCCAGGAGCGCCCCCCCCCCTCACCTGCCCACCTATCCTAGCTATTTGGGGTTAGGAAGTGAACGTTAGTTCAGCGGGTTGGAGCAAGGGATGCTGGGAGTTTAGTTTCCTGGTTTTCCTGCCCTTCCCTTCAGGATTGGTACCAAGGTCGGCGAATTTCTCTAGCATCTTCTGCATGCGGCTCCGCAGGGAGACCCTGAGCTGGTACATGGAAAGCTGCCACAGGAAAACTCCTAAGCGGGAGGAAGGAGAAAGAGGTAACCAGGGCCGGTGCTACCATTAGGCCAACTAGGCAGCTGCCTAGGGCACAGGGCTAAAGGGGGCGCCTGAAACGCCTTGAAAAAAAATACAGCGCTCTCAAGTGGGAAGGGGTGCCGCTAAATATCTGATCTTGCCTAGGGCACCAAACTGCCTTGCACCGGCCCTGGAGGTAACTGTTGCAAAGCGAGGGGCAGAGACACAGAATTCATACTGAGCTGGATTACAATTTCAGCCTGACAAAGTTGGATGACTTTCAGTTCAATGTGAAAGGCGTTGCCACCTTAACCCCTGCCCTGCCCCCAGGCAGGACTCTTGACCACAGCAGTGGGCAACTTGGCCTACAACTCCCATCATCCCTAGGCAGCATAGCCAATGATGAGGGATCATGGGAGTTGTAGGCCAAAACATTTGCAGGCATGGAAAAAATCTCTTTCCTTCATGGAGGGGGGGGGGGGCGCTTGTCTTTTTTTCAGATGTATTGAGGAAAAA
Source organism: Shinisaurus crocodilurus (assembly GCA_021292165.1). NCBI lineage: Eukaryota > Metazoa > Chordata > Lepidosauria > Squamata > Shinisauridae > Shinisaurus > Shinisaurus crocodilurus. The sequence continues at coordinate 47,420 of JAHFWL010000046.1, read as the reverse complement.
AGTCCTTCCAGTGCAGAGAATTTTAATACAGAAGAGACACTCGAAGGACTTTTTCCTCTCAATACATCTGAAAAAAGACAAGCGGCCCCCGACGAAGGAAACATATTTTTTCCAAAACGTGTTGGGCAAAATAAGCATTCTTTCCAGGCACCTGAGAATTTTTTTCTCTCTTTTGTTTTTTGCGACTCAAGCGCTTTCTCCTCTCATTGTTTTATCGAAACATCCGGAGGGCCGCAAGATGCCCACGGGTGCTTTTAACAGCAGCACAGCAGCCAAAAACTCACCCCCTGCTTAAAAGATGTCAAATTTTAGGCTTCACATAGATCTAGGATTAGGAATATGCTTTGGGTGAATGCTTACATTAAAACAATCTGTCCCAGTTTTGATTCCTTCGGGCATGTGCGACCCACGGCCCACCAAGCTGAATGCGGTCTGTCAGGTACGTCTCGTAGCCACTTGGCTCCCTGCTCCTACGGTGCCAAGCAGGCCAAAGCTAGAGACTTGCTTAGTGTGGCCACGTGTCCCTAGTTTACAGAGGACAAGTCCTCTATTTGAAGGGCTGTCTGGTCCATGTCTGGTTTAAAGAAAAAGGACCGTAAGAAGAAAGGAGAGCAGCAGAGGCCTTAGATCAGTGGTTCTCAACCTTTTTTGCCCCATGCACCCTTTTCACCATATGTCAGAATGTCATTCCCCCCCCCTTTCCAAGATTGTCTGACTCAAAAGTTGCATTCCAAATAATATGCATATAATATTGAAACTCTTTTATTCCCCCCCCCCCAATATTGGTACATATACACCAGTGTTCTCCAGTGTAGCTGACTGGGGCATGCTGGGAGTTATAGGCCAAAAACATCTGGGGACCCAAGGTTGGAGAACACTGATATACACTATCGTATAAATGGAATATTTCCACAGATAACAAGTTAAATATTTATCTTTATTTTTAATTTAATCTGTGCCATACAATAATAAGGTGTGTGATGTCCTGTAGATTATCGTATGTACAATCTGTAGAATTGTAATTTGTAGAAAGATCAGTATTCCAACAGTTTGAGTCTGTGGTCCCAATCCACCCCCCCGAAACCATAAAATTTCCCTCCGGGGGGGAATTCCCCCCTGGTTGAGAACCCCTGTTTTTACGGGTCTTCAACAGTTCCCACCAGGGCAGCGGACTGAGCAAGCACACAGCTCACCTGGTCCCAGCCTTCCTCCATTATGGTGAGATCTATTGTACTTCTATTTAAATTATAATAATTATTTCTAAATTTGCATCTGAACATATAAATTAGCATTTGCACATTGTATTGCTGCGTTTCCTCTTTTTGGGTGATGAGCAAGTGGTCACCCGAGGCTCACTAAATCCCTGGTGGGCCACCCTACGTGGCTGGTGAGCTGCTGCATTTGACGTGGTGGATGAATCACCACCAGTTGTCCATTCCTGTCTTACTTTCATCTTGGGTTAAGTAGTGGATAGGATGGATCAAAACAAGGTGTAGGGCAACTTTCCCCCAATCAGGTGCCCTCTGGATGTGATGGACTACAGCTCCTATCATCCCCAGTCAGCACAGCTACTGATTGCGCCAGCTGGGGATGCTGGGAGTGGCAGTCCAAGACCATGTTGGTGAAGGCTGGTTAGGAGAACAACCTACCATTATTTATGCATTGGATTTCCAGACTCAAAAGCCTTATGAGATTCAAGTGGAAAATTAGTGTATGAAGGCAGGAGCTGCCCGCAACCCAATCTCAGCTGTAATTCCCATATCCATCTTCTTCATTTCCCGCGCTCACCTTTCCATGTGCTATTTTTCTTGATTGTTTGCAACTGACTGATAATGCCCGATTTGAGAAACATCACTCCTCGGACATCTGCAAAGAGACGCATTTACAAACGTAACCCCAGCATTGCCATGCTACATCTCTGTCCCATCTCCCCCAGCCCTGCCAGTGCTTCTTCATTCAGGTCGCACCCAGTACTCGCTCGTATTTCTTTTGGAGGAAGGTGCCATGCAGATCAGCCAAGGCCTGGATGTGCCGTTCCATGAGGGGGGCGCGGTCGGGTAGGTCTTCTGGCAGTATTTCCTTCAGCAAGGTCGCCACAGAGTCCAAGAAGCGGCGGTCACATTGAAGGCAACCAGCCACTGCTTGGAGGGATAATAGCCACAGGGGGGACACCAACATAAATTGGGGCACCATTGCTACAGCAACCGCCTCCCTATCAGGGCCACGTGCACTGTTGCCAAGGCAACCTCCTCCCTGAAAGACAAGTACCTCCTTGACCCAGGGAAATGTTGCCAAGGAAAGAAACAATGTGGTTGGCATGAGTCTCTTGTGATGCCAGAAGTAGAACAGGAAGTGATGTAAGAAGCAGATGAGGAGGCTGGAGAGTAGAACAAGAGCCACTGTCAGGGGCTGGACAAGAAGTTATGCCTTTGTTCTGGTTTCCATGGCTAAAGCGTCTCTGCTAGGATTTCTGGCTTGGGCCTTGCCAGTGCAACTGGCGGGCACGTGCCTCCGTTGCTGGCCAGATGCTGTCGTGTACTTTGGCTACGATGCATATCTGCTGCTTGGTCGGGACTCAGAGGCCACGGACAAGTTGGGGAAGCTTTTCCTGGGGAGCTCTAGAGACCTTGCCTCCTACAGCAGAGGATTTCTGGGTATAGAATTAAGGGAAGAAGAAGGGACAAGCAATGTCCCCTCAGATAGGAAGGAACTTCTCCCGACTGCAAAGTGCCCCTGTTTTGAAACCTCCAAGTTCCCCCACCATGCCGCTTCTGAAATGCAGACATCTGAATTGTGCACAGAGGGGGTGGGCGAGAGTCTGGAACTTGAGAAATCTACCGTTGGGAAAACCTGAAATTGAAACCATCGAAATCTGATGTTTGAGTATGAGAAGTCTGAATAGGATGCCACTTAAGAATTGCCAAAATAGAGGAAATGCAAAAGAAGACAGTGATTTGCATATTAATTTTGTATATCTTAATTTATATGTATAGATGCAAATCTAGAAATAGTGATTATAATTTAAATAGAAACATAATTTAAATAGAAATCCATCTCACCATAGTGCAGAACACTGTGACCATGTGATCTGTGTGCCTATCTGTCCAGGTGCTAAGTATCCAATGGGCAACAATACTTATAGTTCAGTGTTCTCCAACCTTGGGTCCCCAGATGTTTTTGGCCTACAACTCCCAGCATGCCCCAGCCAGCATAGCTGGCATGCTGGGAGCTGTAGGCCAAAAACATCTGGGGACCCAAGGTTGGAGAAAACACTGTTATAGTTCATTATCTTTAAACTGGAATTAGACAGGACAGTCCTTTGTAACAGAGGACATATGGACACCTTAAGTCTGAATGTTTTAACAATTTAATTGAGGTGAGGTGGGTGGGCAGAATCTGAGATTCAAGAAATTCTAATGATGCTAAATTTTGGAAAGATGTAAAAAGATTTTATTTTTTTTAAATTAAGATTAACTGTGTACATGTTGATATTAAGATATGTCCATATTTTTCTCAACTGGTAAGTTCTTGGCCATTGGGAAGGAATACACCATGACATAGGACATGGAGGCCAGTATCTAGTTTGGGACAGAACAGTCCATTCTGCTGTCAGTTATTAATATTGGGTCAGATCCAGATTAACTTAAGTACTATTTGTTTCAATTGGCCTACTCTTAAGTATGACTAAATCTGGGTCCAATTCATTAACTTTACAAAGCCATAAAGACTGAACTCTTCCGGCAGGCCTATCCGGCGGAATTTTAGGATGTTTTAAAGATGTTTTTAAGATGTTTTAAGGATGTTTTTAAGATGTTTTAAGATGTTTTTAGGATGTTTTAAGATGTTTAATAGTATATATTGTGTTGTTTTAGTTTAGGTATTTTATATTTTCTGTTGTTCCCCGCCTCGATCTAGATGGAGAGGCGGGTAATAAATAAAATATTATTATTATTATTATTATTACCATGATAGGAACTACTATCCAGCAAATCCATCCATACTGAATGGTAGGAAAACCACCAACAGACAGCTGACAGTTGCAGCAATATCATAGATTCATAGATTATAGAGTTGGAAGGGGCCTACAAAGCCATCGAGTCCAACCCCCTGCTCAATGCAGGAAACTAGAGGAGGGGGTCTTCCATCCAAGTAATAACCAGGCCTGACCCTGCTTAGCTTTCCATACTCAGACAAGCTGAGCCAGCGTGAGCCACAGGCAGCGCTGGGCAGATGGCAAAGATACAGAGAGACTCATCCAGCAAAGTCAACCAGACTAAGGGGGTGCCCAAACACGGTTTATATAAGGCAGGGGTGTCGAACCTCAGGCTAGCAGGCCAAATCCAGCCTCCTGGGGTCCCCAAGATGGCTATGCCTCCTCCCCCCCCCCTTTCTCGCAATCTGGTTTCCCGGCTTTTGTGCAGTTTTTCCCCCCATTCAAAAAAGATAGAAATGCCTCTCCTAAGGCTTAGTTCCTGGCAGTAAGCGCTTTAAGATAAAATATGTTGGTATTTTTTGGAAGTTTGGCCCCACCTACTACTGGAATGTAGCCCCTGAGAGCTTCTCTGAAATTGAATTCGGCCCTTGGGCTGAAAGAGGTTCGACAGACATGATATACCGTAAGTCTTCCAGCCAATCAGGAATCCAAGATGGAGGCCATTCTGCTTCTGAGGAAGCAACAGCTGCTACAGGGCCGGCCTTTCCATGAGGTAGAATGAGGCAGTCGCCTCAGGCAGCAGCTTTTGGGTGGCATAAAAGGGCAGCAAATTATTAGTTATTTACTTTGTTGTTATGGTATTTCTACTGGCAGGAATGGGGAGAGGTGCTTATAGGATTTTTTGCCTCATTTACCAAAATAACTTGGTTGGCTTTGGGTACTATGTACCTTGACTTGGGAAGAGGGGTGCCATGTGCTGCTCTGCCTCAGGCAGCAAAACGTCTTGGGCTGGCCCTGAGCTGCTGTACCAGGATAAAGGAATGAAGCTGTTTTGTTAACTTGAATGACTGAAAGGAAGAACATTTGCCTCTGTGCCCTTCAAGCCCAGGGTCCTGAGTGTAATATGAAATCCTTCCCTTGTTAAATTCACACACAGAGAATTCTTGGTTGTCACTGCTAGCGGCATGGGTGGGAAGAGATGGTTAGCAGGACACTTGCGGATAAAGTTACAGGCGTGGGTGGAATGGATTATGTGAAGGCACATTGAAGGCTAGTCTTCTTCCTTTCAAGAAACCCCACACACCAATCATGCAAACCCACAGACGGAACTCATACAACCTAGCGGTGCACACTTCCCCAGCCTAATGTTCTTCCCCAACCTGGTGCCAATATGCTGGCTGGGGATGAAGGGAATTGTAGTCCAACACATCTGGAGGGCACCTGGTTTGGGAAGGCTGAAATGCAATATAAAACAATAAAAACTATTAAAAAAAAAAAAAAAGCTAAAAGACAAAACACGAATTTTGAGCGGAAAGGCCCAGGACAAAAGACATACAATATTTAAAAGAGTGTGTAATAAGCCAGGTTAGCCTCTCTGGGAAAGCTGTTCTAAAACTAGGGTGCCATCACCAAAAAGGTCCTCTTCCTAGAAGTCACCCACCTCACTTCATTTGTCTGTGGCACTCAGAGCAAGGCCTCTGAAAAAAGAGCATAAGGTTCAGGTAGAGAATCTTATCAGAGAAGGTGGTCCTCTTGACAGTCACCTGGTCCCAGGCTGTTTAGGGCTTTAAAAGACAGCCCCCCCTTTTTTGGTCATTGCTGATTTTCCATTGAAACATGCAACTACAGGGAAATATCCGACACATTCCTGGGTACATTCTTAACATGAGGCAAAAACATGGCTTACGCTGGCTCAGCTTGTCTGAGCGTGGAAAGCTAAGCAGAGTCAGGCCTGGTGATTACTTGGATGGGAGACCCCTCCTCTAGTTTCCTGCATTGAGCAGCCTTGTAGGCTCCTTCCAACTCTATATGAAATCACCCCATCTGGCCTGGCTAGTGTCTTAGGTGAACTGAGTGTACCAGAGATGGCATCCCAAACCCTTCAGCAATGTTCAGGGATTCCATATATGCGCAAAGGCCCTTAGCAGACAAAATCTACACAGAAGAGGTTTCCTCCTCCAGTTGGGTATGTGATGCAGCCCTTCCTCTCCGCAGCCCTACATGGATGCCTGGTTGCCCTCACACTTTCTCAGTCCTAAAGTCTGGCATGGGTGAGCACACAAGCGTTAGATCAGGGGTTAGGAACCAGCGGCCCTCCAGATGTTGGATGACAGCTCCCATCATCCCCAACCATTGGCCGCACTGGGCTGGGGCTGATGGGAGTTGGAGCCCGACAACATCTAGAGGACCACAAGTTCCCCTCCCCTGAATTAAATGGACCAGCCTTCCCCAACCTGGCACCTCCAGATATGGTGGGAGTAGAACTTCCGTCATCCCAAACCAGCATGGCCATTGAGTCACGCTTCCTGCCAGGCTGGGGGAAGACTGGAATAGACAGATGAACCACCAAATTAAGCCCGGTGGGCTCTCCAGAGTGGGAGGAAGTGCTCAGAAGAGAGAATTAGCGAAGGACCTCAAGGCATCCTGTTCTTGTTCTGTCTGCTCTTAATGTCCGCAGAACGGGAGCACATGGAGCGTGAGGCTGGAAATCTCTTCCTTCACCTTGAACAGATTATCCAGAAAACCGGGAAAGGTAGGTGCTGAGTGATCCGCATCCTTTTCAAGAAATGCACATTTATTATTTTGGAACACTTCCCTTTGAACTGGACGGGAAAGGACAAGTGTAGAATCCTGGCAAACGCTTATGGCTTTCTCAGCACGGGTGGTGGGGGCGGGCTTTCACTGGGCTGGCATCCCCAAAAACAAAAGAGGACACACATTCACATACCACGTGCAAATACTAGTTTGTATTTCTAGATGCAAGTTTAGAAATAATTACTATGGTTTAAATAGAAATATAATAGATATTACCATAGTGGGAGAAGACTGTGACCAGGTAACCCGTGTGCCTGCTGGGTCTGCTGTCCAGATGCTAACTCCTGATGGGCAATTTCAAGGCCCCTGCTACTCTCCCTTATTATGGACTGGAAGGTGCTTCAAACAGGACCTCTGAGAGCTTTTCAAATAGAGGAATGTCCTCTGTAAAGTAGGACACATGGCCACACTGGGTTTCATCCACATTAACCAATGAGCTTAAGAGTTCCAGAGTAGCATTATGGGAGCTCCAGATCAACATGAAATCCATAGGGACACAGGAAGTGGCTTTATAATGAGTCAGACCAGGGGCCCATCTAGCCCAGTATTGTCAACACTGACTGGCAGCGACTCTCCAGGGTTTCAGGCAGGAGTTTTTCCAGCCCTACCTGAGATGCCGGGGATCAAACCTGGGACCTTCTCCACATAAAGCAGGTGCTCTGCCACTCAGCTACGGGCCGGCCCCCTTTTCATTTTCTGCTGTTGCTGAGGGAACAAACATATGTGTGGGAGCTCACCCTTGCGGCCCTCCTTCCCCCTTCAAGAACCCCCACAACTCTCTTGATTCTGTCTAGGGCAGCCTTCCCCATCCTGGAGCCCTTCAGATGTGTTGGACTGCAACTCCCATAATTCCCAGCCAGTATGGCCAATGGGAATTATGGGAGTTGCAGTTCAACCTAGGTTGTTAGGTTGGGGAAGGCTGCCTTGGGCCTAGAAACCAAGCAGTGTCCCAGGCAAGGACCATCTTGGGCACAAACACCCCCCTCACCCCGCTTCCATTCATTAGGAGTAAGGCAAGTACATTTTTGCAATGATGCAATAAAAGATGGCCAAGAAGAACATTCTAGAACACTTGAGGAAAAATGTAGTTCGAAGAAAGTCTGGGAGGTTCCGTGAGATTTTACAAATGGTCTAGGACCTTCTAGAAGATTAGGTAAAAATTCTTCCATATATGGAATATCCAAAACATTTTATTTTAGCAATTTGTATTAGATGCCCTCACAACCCTGGTGATGTTTCTCCCTACCCCCTCCAAACCCCAATGTCTCAGGTGTCATTGAACCTTAGATGTGGCCCGGACTCTCGCCTTTCTCCGGAACTCAGAGGCTTGGCTTCCGTTAACACACTTCCCTTTCCCCACAGATCACGAACGCCTTATGAAGGAGGCAGAGTGGGAAAAACAGAAGTTCATCAAGCGATTGGAAGAGGCATCTAAAGCCTTTTTGAAGGAATGTAAGTGCTTCTCCCACCCCACCCAACCCAAGCTCCTCAGTTTGTGTTAATGAAAGCTGGGGAGCAGCCTCATTGTGAGATCATAGGGCCATCTGGTTCAGTATTGTCTGCACCTTTCTTGGCACCCACCACGGTGCCCTACCCCACCCACTTTTTAAAAAATGAACATGTTTTCTTACTGGCAGCTGGGATTGCTGTGAAGTAGGTTTCTACTGGTGCTGAAAACTGTGGGTTCAAAGGAGTTGTTTACTGTGCTGGGGCTCAGACCCCACCTGTGCCTTGTACTCATTGGGCAGGCTACTTGTCTTCTGTGATTAGCCCACATGCCTCCCATGGCAGCCATTTTGTGGCGGTGCCCAGGACAGTTTCCTCAAACCGCCAAGTGTGCCCACACAACCCAAAAAGGTTGCCTACCCCTGGTCTGAGCGGATGGCCAGCAGCTCTCCGGCATTTCAGACAGGGGGTTTCTAAGCACGACTTGGAGATGCCGGGGATTAAACCTGGGACCTTCTGCGTGCAAATCACATTAACACTGAGCTATTTTCTAAACGAAGACATGTTGTGCCTTGAGTAAGTGTGGTAGCTGCAGCAGGTCATGAAGGGAGCGAGAAAAGCTACGCCAGTGGAAATCCCCTCTTCTGTCTCAGTGATAAAGGCACAGGAGCCCTGCCCTCTGTTCCAGCTGGCCCCTCCAGTTCTTATTTATTTCATTTCATTTCTATACCGCCCAATAGCCGAAGCTCTCTGGGTGGTTTACAACATAGCCATTACTATGTTGACTTGAAAACCAGAGACAAGACATCTGGGTCCCCTGAAAAGATCTGGGTACTGGCTTAAGGATGCATAGGTGGGTGGGCTGAAAGGGAGAGATTGCTCAGGGGCAAAGAATCCCAGTTTTCTGGACTATAAAGGCACAGAATGGAGCAGAGCCTTCTTAGTCTTGGCCACAACAGACTAGAATACCGAAAGAGGTTATGGGTCTTAAGCATGGTCAAAAGAGAGGACAATGTTTTGCATCAGATTTCCCTATGTATTTAGGCACACATTTAGAAATGATGACTGTAAGAAATACATCACAACTCACCGTGGCGGGAAAGACTGAGACCTGTGTGTGCGCTCAGTCTGCTGTCTCTGGGTGCTAACTGCGGATGGGCAGCTTCAAGGCCCCTGCCTCTCCCTTCTTATGGTTCTTGATCTTTAAACTGGACTTGGGCTGGACTGCCCTTCAAATACAGGACCGTCCTCTGTAAAGTAGGGCACACGGCCACCCTACAAGTCGAGCCAGATCGAAAGCAATGCGAAGATGTTTTATGACAGTGTACTGCGGTTTTTAATGAGGTCTTTGTTACTGAGTGTAAGGGCCAAGCAAGATGAATGCAATGTTAGCTCAAGGACCCCTTTTTAAACAGGAAAAGCTGCTTCTGGAGGGGTGAACGGGATCAGAGAGAAGCAGTGTTTTCATCTGGCAGGGGGGGCACTTAACCCTTTCCCTGTACATTTCCTCTGCCCCCCCCCCAAGAAGCTTCCCCCACCAGTGCTAATTGCAGGTTCTTGGGGGCCATTGGGTAAGACACCGTCCCTAAAGGAGTCTACTTTTTCACTACCATGGTCACCAGCTCTTCCTCCTCCTTTTCCTCATCATTGCTACCACTTGCTTGCATGGCAGGCAGAGAACCAGTGCCAGTGTGCAAGCAGGCAGTGCTATCTACTGTTCCTCTTTCTCACCACCACTGTTGTTTGGACCAGAGTGTGAGGCGGGTGAACAGGCAGGTTACAATGGTGAAGTGGAGGTAGCTTTGTCAGTGGCTGCCTGCTGGAGTGTGGGCTCTTGGGAAGGGCCCAACCTTGACGCCGACCCTGTCCCGATGCAACCGAACACACAAGGTCCCACATTTGTGTCTGTGAGGTGACCTTTCCAGACTTGCTTACGGAGAAAAGCAGGGGTTTTAATCCACTTTGGGTGGCTGTGAACACGGGACCAGTCCTGGATTAACTAACACAGAGAATAAGGGTGTGTGCTCTGGTTACCAGTTATAAGAGGAGGTGGCGGCAGGTCAGGCAGGACTCCTGGGAGAAACGTACAGTCCAGCCAGTGAGAACTTAACGCAAGCACAACTGAGCCACTGGGGCTTTGGGGTAACTTGTTCGGTGGGGTAGGATCAGGCAACAGAATCTTGTGGATGGGTTCTTTGACTAGGAGGGAATGAAGATGGATGGGGCTTCTTTCGCTCATACTCATCCCTTTGTTTTTCTCCTCTCTCTGTTATAACCTCACACAGTCTGCAGCCTCTCCTGCGGTGAGTCCATCTGTCTAAACCAGATGCGCATCTCTCTGGCCATCTGCTATGTGTTATATATGTGTGTGCGCGTGTTTAAAAGTTTCCAATTTGCTGTGTACACCCGTGTGTGGTCCTCACTGCCGACGATAAAATGGGTGGGATGCATCCATTCCTCCCAGCTCTGAACTGGACCTTCTTCCTCCCCTCCAGGGTTAGGATTAACAAACCAGGGTCAAGGACATCACACACACCTCACAAAGAGAGATACCAAATTTCCCCGACCTGGCACCGTCCAGCTGTGTCAGACTACAAATCCCACCATCTCCTGGCTGTAGATGGAAGTTGTAGTCCAACACATCTGGATGGCACCAGACTGGGGAAGGCTGAGATATAGGAATGTTCTGAATACACAGTTGCATCAGTAATTCTTGAGTAGAGGTGTGGGCAGAGGTTGGAATGGGATACCAGTTCTATATTACCAATAAGACCATGAAAAGTATCTCCCCATCTGGTCCTACTTTTGCACGCCCAGGCTTTGAAACAGAAAGAGTGGGCCCTACTGCTGTAGCGTTCATAGAAAAAGTTAGGAAATGACAGTATTCGTAATCTTTAAAAGGTCATCTGTGCTCCTGTTCCTTCTTTGGACTCCTCTGCCGTCAGTGTAATTGTGAATAGTACATGGTTATAATGTTGAGAACTCGGGGCCAAAACAGAGATTACTTTAAATCCGTATCTAGCAGTTGCGTCTTTGAACAGGCACAGTCCCCCATCCCAGTTCAGATCAGGACCCTGGAATAGGGGGTGGGGGCTTTCACCCTTTCCTGTGCCTACTCTAGAGTAAAAATGAGTGGGGGAGAGAAATAGCTGCTATATACAGCTTCAAACATGTTTTGACTCCCAATGTGATTTGTGAGCACAGAACGGAGCGGGAAATAATTCCAGATCAATCAAATTGGGAGGAAATGAAAATTATCTTCTTGCAAAGGCACTGTGTGTATGCGTATGTACCTGCAATTCTGAATTGCATTAGTGTTTGTGAAGTCAAAAAGGGAAGTCGCTGGTTATTTCAAGTTAAAATCCATTGGGTTGGATCACACTTAGTCATACTAAGAGTAGACCCAATGTAGATCTAATCCATTATTTTAGGTTGGTCCACATGTAACACCAAACCATGGTTTGCACAAACTATCCATATATTTTAAATTCCAAACCATGCCCATGCCTTGTGTTTCAGATGTGCAGGTTTCCCTCTTTGCCCGAGAATCCCCGGATGCTATTCCAAACGTGTCTGCCAGGCCGCTCCTGATTTTTATTTAATTTTTAAAGTTAAAAATAAATAAATAACCGGGAGGCTGGCATACTGCAAAAGCAAGTGCTGGCCTCCAGCACCATATTTATTTTTCTCAAAATATGCCCACTGATCCAAAAACGTTGGGGACCTGTTGTTCTAACGGATTATCCCCCTGACATTTCCACAGGCCTGTCCCGGTACCGACCTTACGAAGTGGCACAGTGCATAAATTGCCGGCTTCTCAAAGTTTCCTGCTATGATCCCATGATATGTGCAGGTAATGATCTTTCTCCATCTTTATCCTGTATTCCCTCCCTCCAACCACAGCATCACTTCCATCTCTTCCTGAACTTGTTGGCACAAACTGAGAGCACCAATGTAGAATGACAGGTATGCTCTCATTGGGCGTGTCTTTTTCTCAGCCTAACCTGCTTCACAGGGTTGTTGTACACAGATAAACCCACATATGCTGCCATGAGGTCCTTACAGGAATGGTGTGATACAAATGTAAACAAATAAGGGTTGGGCCCAGATTTGGTCATACTTAAAGAGTAGACACGGCAAAATCAATGGGACTTAAGTTAGTCATGACTAACTTAAGTCCCACCGATTTCAATAGGTCTACTGTAATCTAAATCAAGATCCAACCCAATATCTCAACATCCCTTTGCAGAGACTGGACAAGGCAAGCAACAGGAGTGCGCTTCTTCCTGACCTCACTTCGGACCCTCAATGCAACTGCATTAAAATGAACACGTTTTCAGCCTCTTTGTAGAGTAAAACTTGAGACAAATTTCAGGAAAGGGCTATTTTCATGTGGCATAGAAGACTGGTTGGTTAGGACCGAGAAGTCAGAGTTCAAAATGTCATGCAGCTAGCTGGGTACCTTGGGCTGGTAACTCTCAGCCTAAGCTAATTTACAGGATTGTTATGAGGATTAAATGGGAGGGGCGGGGCAGAGAACTATACATGCTGCCCTGTGCTCCTTGGAGGAAGGGTAGGGAAAAAATTAAATATTCCCTCTGCCATTTACCCTTGAAAATCTCTGCCCTAACTGAACCAGACAGAAAAACCCTCCCAGCACCTTCCATATTACCATAACCTTGCACTCAAGGAGTTCTGGCCAACATATTCACAAATCACCCCCGAGAAAACAGCCCAGTACTTCCAAGGCAATTGAACCATGCTGCACAACAGCATCTACACCTGCATGTTGTGAACATTGTTTTCTAACACACACACACACACACACACACACACACACACGAGATAAGCACTTGTTTCAGAGGCGAGAGCTCTCAATTATACTAGACCTCTATTGCCATGATGATCCTGTCCCTTTTCTACAGGGCCCAATGCTCTTGCAGGTGTGTTGGTGACGTTTGTGATCTTGCTGGGTATAGGAGCTGCCATGTGGTGAGTCCATGGGTACTCAGATTTTGTGTGCATGCAGACTACGACTATGCAATGTCATAACATCTCAACAGTGGGACTTGGGGGAAAGAGACTGGGGGCGACATAGTGCCTGGGGGAGTGAGCTGTGGGCTCAGAAAATCCATTGGAACCCGGGCGCTGCCATGAACTGACATTGTAAGTCACCCTCAGCTGCGCTATCTGCAATTGCAAGATAATAATACGGACCTACTTTATAGGGTTGTTGTAAGAATGACAAGATCATGTATGTCAAGCATTTTGAATGCTCAAAGCCCGATTATTATTTCCCCATCAAATTTCACTTGCTGTCTGGGACAGAGCAGCTAAAACGACCCCTAGGGAAAACTGCGCTTACAGTTCCTCTCCGTTTGACAACAGGTATCGCCATCGTAAAAAGAAAGCAGGAAAAAAGGCTAAGTCTCAAGATGATAATGATAAAGAGAGTTCGGAGAGTTCAGAAAGCTCTGAAGTGTCAGAGGAGGCTGTCCCAAACCCGCCAGAGGCAAACATCCCAAACTCGCCAGAGGCAAACATCCCAAGTCCCCCAGCATTCGACATCCCAAGTCCCCCAGCATTCGACATCCCAAGTCCCCCAGCATTCAACATCCCAAGCCCCCCCAGTGGGCAATGATGCTGGATATTAAACCTTTTACAGTGGTGATTTTTCATCAGTTCTGTGCCTGCAACATCTCTTTTTAGGGCATCAGGTGATGATTGCAGCATCAAACTGCTGTACAAATGAGCCAAACACCCCCCCAAAACAGAGCAATCAGAATTTCAACACGAACCCCAAACTCACATTTCAGTAGCGGCAGTTTACACATTCAGCCATGAGTCACCCAGTAACTGAACAGCAGACAAGCCAAACAATGTACATGCATGTGTGAACCAGCCCTCAAATCATATACATATGCTTGGCTCCAAAGCCCCCATCCCCATCTTTTCCCAGTATTGAGGCTCCATGCCCAAGGTCTCTCCCCCCCCCACCCAAGGAACAGGGGGATACCTAAGGCAGATGATTAAGGGCTATTAGCATCCTAAACCCTGCTGACATCATCCCTTTCCTTCAAAACCAGCCACCCCAGAGAAAGTAGAAGGGCAGAGCACATGCTGTGTACCCAAAAGGTCACAGTTCAGTCCCTGGCATCTTCCAAGTAGCTCTGGCAGTACAAGGCAGCCTCCAATTTGCTTATACCTGGGGTCCCCAAAATGGTGCATCTCCCCCAATGCAAGTGAATCAAACTTTGTTTTTCCTCTGTGTCCCCCTGCCTTTCTGTGTGTGTTTTCTTTCTCTTTTGTCTCTCTCACACACAGGACTCTCCCAACAATTTGTGACTAGTTTCCCCCCTCCCCCACCAGCCATTTTATAGTTGTACCCACATTTTTTAAAATGCCAAATAGGCCCATGGGCCCCAAAAACTTTGGGTGCCCCCTGGGTTATACATTCAGTGGATAATATGGTAGGAGTGGAGTCAACAACTTATGGCACAGTGAAGGGAGCTGTTGCCACATCTGTTCTCTCTAGCGAGTGACAATCACAGTTATGCAAGAGATTCACAGTGACTTGTGACTGATTCAAGGTAAGTGAGTGTTGGGTGTAGTTCTGGATGTTCTCCTTCCTGGAGCCTGGGAGCTACCCGAGATCTGTTGTAGGATAGCGGTTAAGGATTTGAACTGTGAGACAGAAGGTTCCGAGTTCAAATCTTACAAGCCAGCAGGTAGCCTTAGGCAGGGCCCGTTTCTCAGCCTCCCACCTGCAATAGAGGGAGGATAATACGTGGCCTATCTTACTGGGTTCCTCCAAAGATTACACAGAGGGGAGAACTAGAACTCAGTGGCAGAGCACATGCTTTGCACACAAAAGGTCCCAGGTTCAATCCTTGACATGACTGGGGGAAATTCCTGTTTGAATTCTTGGAACACCATTGTCAGTCAGTCACCAGTGCTGAGCTGGATGGACCAATCTAACTCCAATGCCCATTAACCATGAACTCCGATGCAGAGTTACTCAAAAGTCAGTCCCAATGTGCTGAATGGGGCCTACACACTGGTGTGTTTAGAATGGCAGCCAAAGCACACTGGACATCCTAAAGCAGTGTTCTCCAACCTCGGGTCCCCAGATGTTTTTGGCCTACAACTCCCAGCATGCCCCAGCCAGCTACAACACTGTCCTAGAGCACCACAGAAACCACAGTGCAGGCAACAAGCAACCCAATTGGCTGCTGAGGGTGCCAAGGGAGCAGCCTTGTGCCACAGTCGATGCTGGGACACAAGCACACGCAGCCCTTGCTCCCACCCCAGCAACATTGTGTGGGAACCTGGCTCAGGGCAACAAAACTAACTCAGGCCAGGCCTGCTCAGAATTCAGTTATTAGTCATTTCAGGCTTAGCGAGCCCAAGTGCTCGCACACCCGCCACCTTGCCAAAGCCCAGCAGTTCGATTGCTTGTGCCTGTGCAGGTTCCTAGAGAAAGGGTGGGGGAGGGGATCTGGGGAGGGGAGGGATGAGGAAACAGTAGCCCCATCACACAGGCTGTGGGCAGGTCTGTCAGGGGATCACTATACATATAAAACATTTTTAGTCATTTCATTTATTTCATTTATATACCGCCCCATAGCCGAAGCTCTCCGAGTCATGAGGGAATATTAAAAAATGATCCCACCCAACAGCACACATTGGTTTAGCCCACTCTCCCACGGCAGTTTACCTCATGGGTGGTACACCAGGGGCCTCCTCAAATGGGAAAAAATGGGTGGGGTGTGTGTGGCTAAAAAGCCACATATAAAAGGCAGAGTTAGGCACCCTGTAGGTCTGCCTGATCGGAGGGTAGAAGGCAGAAGTTTTGGAGAAGGAACAGGATGGGAATAGCTGCCGTTCCTCTGGTTGAGTCTAAAGGGGCTCAAGGCTTCCCCATTACAGCAGTACCCTGTTTCTGAATGACCAATACACTGTTACACAAGGAAGCCTCTCGGGGCACTTTAAGCCACTGCCTCCCCTCAGGTACTACTTTGAATCACTCCCAAGTCACAGGCTATAGTCATTAAATCCACCACCCCACACACGCACGTTGCTTCTGCACCACAGAGATATCCTTTTCAGGGCAGCCCCCTGGATGGAGCATAGCACCGAGGCTGAAGAAAACTGAATCGGCAGTCAATACAATGTCGCCAGCAGCCAAAAGCATACTTGGGAGACCAAAAGAGGGAATGGAAGATAACTCACAAAACCCTTGCAAAAAGGTGGCACACCCACCCTGAAGAGATGAACTGGTCTGTCTGTGTACTCTTTTTCCTGCCCGATTGAACAAAGGTGCTTACAAAAATCCAGGTCTCGGGGATGTCTGGAGGAAGCTTGCTCATTTCCTTAGGACCTTTGCATTGGTCCAATAGAGGTAGCAATTTTTAGAAAGAGGGGACATGTGGCCCATTTGTGTGGAGAGGGCTGCCTCATGTTCTTAGACCTCTGCTGTACTGACGTCACTTACCTCAGCAAAACAGCAAAAAGCTCCTGCTTAATTCGGGGCTTTCTCTTGCTTCCAAACCAACTTCAGCTTAACTGCCCCGCCCTACTCTTTGATTTTTTTAAAAAGCGGAAACTCAAAGCAAATCAAGGGCTTTATCGCCCCAGAAGAGGAGCAGTCTGTAGAAATGCTGTGCCCTTTATGAGCAGATCTGAATCGGTCTTCTCCAACCCTGTGCCCTCCGGTGACGTTGGACTGCAAGTTCCATCAGCCAGCCAGCATGGCCAAAATTGCTGTTCTGTGTGGAACAAGTGCCACCCTCTCCCTCCATCTGAGGCCAGCCCTGCCCTTCTCCCTCAAAAGCAAACCCTGGAGTGCGGGAGGGGGCAAAGCCTTTGGGTGCCATAGAAGAATTTCCATTTATTTCATTTCATTAAGAGCAGTTTTCTGATGCATACCAGCGTAGGTTGGGGATTAGGGAATGGGGGGAGGAGAGACAGAGCCAAGAGGGAGGGTCACACACAGCCAAGATCACTCTCCCCTAACCCACCCACCCACCCCGACCAATGACACAATGATTTTTCAAAAGTACTGATGTGTGGGGGAAATTATTCCCTGGCATGATTGGTTCTGGGGGCAGAGAGAAGTAGGAAACACAATTGCAAGAATTTTGGGGGTGGGGTGGGGGAAGAAGTAATGAAGGATTTAGCAGATTGTCCTGGGTGCTAATGTGCACACCCACCCACCCCTGGTAGCATAAAACAGGAATTGACAATCACAGCAGCTACACACGCGCACGCACGCACACACACACAAACACACACAGCCTTTGACCCTCCCCTTCTGACACCCCCACCTGCAAAGCTGCTGCTCTAGAAGGGGTAAGAAGCAGCCATCCATCATCACCCCCCCTTTTTTTTTTCAACCAGTCTGAAGAATAGCTGAGGCTTCTTTGCATTGTGTGGGCTGGATGAAGGCAGATCTCTGTTTTGTGTCAAACACGGCCCCGTCCCTCTGGGGCCTCTGGTGTGCCAGTCGCTGGAGCACAAAAAAACACGCAGGAGGTTGCAGTGTGGGGAGAAAAGGAGGTCACGTGTGGAAAGTTGACAGCACGGGCTGCATTGGATCGCCACCTGCGTGAAGAGTGCTGCCAAGAGGACTGTGGGTGTCTGCCCCTGCCCCATTCAAAGCAATGTGCACGGTTGGCGAGAGAGAGAGAGAGGGAGGATTGTGGGTGTCTGTTCCTGTCCCTTTCAAAGCAATGTGCACCGTTGGCTCCGTCCTTCACAGGGTCCCTGTTGCTTTCTCTATGCTTCTCATTAGAGTCCTCCTTTTGGCTTGCCAAAGCCCACAGTTTAATGAATATGGGGTGGGGGGTGGCTTTAGGTCCTGCTGTTCCAAAACCCACTGGAGGCTTTGGCTCTTTTGGGGCTTCCAAGAAGCAAGCCAGGAGAGCCCCCCAATCCCTGCAACAGTTTCACCCCAGGAAGTTTCACCTTTGAAAGTTTCCAGAATCTCAGAGCATTGATCCTTCGATGGCTTCCAGGTTTCCCCTTCACAGTAGGCTGCATCGGTTGTTTCAAGGCTCCCCGCAATGGCATGATGGGGTTCCATTCTGCTTGCAAAAGGTGGGCTCTCTTCGGATCGGGAGGTTGCAGGGGGCAAATCGCTAGGCGTGGCACTGGCCCCGGGTACCATAGTCCAGCTCCCATTTTTAGATTCAGCTTTGGTCTCTGACCTTAGATTAGTGGTATCCCTCTTGGCCTCAGGATGGGGGAGACAAATATTCCCAGTGTCTCAACCATCCCCAATGTAGTGAAGGGCTTTGCTGATTTCACCCCCCCCCCCCCGCACACTTCTACCCTTTCCCCGCCCCGCACAAAAAAGGCAGAGAAAGGCTGGTCCCAGCTAAGGGGAGCAGGGGGATGGAGAAGATGTAATCAACATTTGGAAGGGAAGGAGGGGGGAGAGTCTATGGGGGGGGGACGCCATAATTTAAAGGGCAGTGTCCTTCCCACCATGAGGGAACTTTATTTGGAAGGGCCTAGAGGTAGGGGTTTGGCTATTTCCCTTTCTGCACCCCTTCTGCAGAGGTAGGAGAGAGATTTATGAACCAAGGTGTGGATGAGGATAAAAATATTCTAAAGCTACTATTACTTCCCAAACGGGATGGGCACCGTGACGAGTCTGGGACAGGGCACGGAAAAGAGAAGAAAAATCCTTTGGAGAAGACGCCCCCGCCCCCTCGTTGCTGCCAGTTCTGCTGCTGCTGCTTAGTCCCCTCCCATCAGATGTCACCCTAACCTCAATGTGAGTTCATGAGTTGCCACTGTTGGCGCCTGGGCTTCAGTGGCAGAACTGGATCCTCCCCATCATCCCGAAGAGCAACATAGCGGGGGGTGGGGGCTCCTTAATGACTCACCCGCCCCAAAACCAAAAGGGGGAAAAGTCCATCCTGCCCCCAACATGGGGACAGAGGAACTCACGGTAAGGACTTAAGTCTCTCCCCTTCCTTCCTTCCCCCTCCTGCCCAAGCCCGGCTGCCCTGCTCTGTGGGCGGAATCTCAGGGGCCCCATTGCAAATTGGGAATATGGGGGGGTGAAGGGGGTGGCAGGGGAGTCACCACAGGGCTAAAAAGGTCCCACCGATTATAGCAGGAAGGGGTTGGTGCTCCCCATGGCGGAGGCTGAGGTGCTGCTGGGGACCATGCCGGCGGGCGGCAGGCTCTGAGGGGGCAGCCCCATGGCGGGGAGTCCCATGGCTGGAACGGCACCTAAGGGCTGCACCCCCACCATCGGGGAAACTGAGGCTAAGGGCATCCCAGGGGCCATGGGAGAGACAGAGACCATCGGAGCCGTGGCAGGAAAGGCTGGGGGCGGTGGCTGGGATAAAGGGAGAACCGGACTGACGCGAAGTTGGTTGAGCGAGAGGGGGGTGGCTGCCGTCGCCTGAAAGGGGTTCGTGGCGGAGGCAGACGGGGCTGAACCTACAGCGGACAACAAGAGAGGGAGGAAGAAGACAACGACAATGCGGTTATAATGAACCCGAGAGTCCTGGATTGACATTTCCCTCCCTCTGACCCACAGGAGCCCCGATTCCCACGTAGCCCCTGTCCCGGCAACAGGATCCAGGCCTCAGAAAGCTTACCAGGGGGTAGGAAGGGGTTGGAGGCCTTCGCAATGGCAGCGGGGGCAGTGGGTTTGCTGACCAATGAGTCCAGATCGACCAGGGCAGCGTTGGGACCCAGGAACGACTCCGGGGTCTTGCGCGTCGGCTTGGAGATCTCGGGCAGTGACCCGCTCATGGCTGCCATATCGAAAGCATTGGGGCTGTCGGTGCCGCTGCCAGCCCGGCAAACAGGCACCTCCCCGGCTAAGAGTGCCAGCTCACCTGAGGACAGAGATAGGGTGGTGGTGGTGAGAGAAGGGAGAGGAAGATCCCGAAGAGCCAGAAAACATGGAGGAAAAACACAAACACAGGTAGAGATGCATGAACAAGTAGCCAGCAGGGAGCAGTTCTTTGTTCACACAGACACACTCCCAACCTTGGTCATGCAAAAACTCAGGCAAGCCCCAGGATGAAAAAGCCAGCAAGACAACAACGGTGACACCAAAAAAAGACATCCTCCTCAAAGTACATGCAGCAACCAAACTGGCCCTTGGCGTGCCAACTCTGAACAGGGATTGGCTGGCGCAGAGGGGGGAAAACAAAATCAAAGTGACAGAATATGGAGATCTTCCATGCCAGGGGATGCTAGATGTCACCCAGTCCCCACCGTGTGGAATAGCAAACCATGGGTCTGGACAGATATGGGGGTTAGAGAGTAAGGAAAGCAGCAGGCCAGAGGCGGGAACATGCAAAGGAAGGCAGAGCCAGAGGCAAGAAGGCAGAGCCATGCAGGAAGCAGGGCTCACCTGTGCTGCTCCCAGATTTGGGCATTGCCGGGCGCAGGCTGTCAAAATCCGAGAATTCGTCCCCGTCCCCAGGGCCGCCAAACTGCTCAAAGCCTCCGCCAGCTGGAGGGGAGGGACAAGGCAGAAGGGGAAGGGGTGGAGCAGCAGGATTAACGGGGAGCGAGGAAATGTGCCCATCCTGAGCCTTCCCCAATTCTGATCCAGAAGTTGTTTCCTCCGATCTCCAGGATACATCGCCACCCAGGAACCATGGTTCGCAGCCTGTTCAACCTAATCCCTCACCTCCACCCCTCACCTTGGTCCTCAAACCCAGGAGTCCCAGCACCCTAGCCTCTTCTCACCTGCGGTGCCATTGGTGCTGGGTTTGGAAGGGGAGCCACCCCAGGGATCTGAAAAAGTGGATGCCGGGGCCCAAGGATCCGGTGCAGGTTTCCCTTGGGACGTGGGAGCTGGGCCGGAGGACCATGGGTCTGTGGATGGTGCCGCTGTAGTCCCAGTGGAACCCGCGCCTGGGAGGGAAAAGGTAACCATGTCGGAGACCATTAAAAAATGGCTGAGAAAGTATTTCTATCCGTTGTTTGTTTGTTTATTGTAGTTTTATACCGCCTTTGTGAAACCAAAAAGGGCAGTTTACAAAAGGTTCGGAAAATAAAAACCAGAATCAAATAAAAACATAGTGAAACATTAAAAACAAATAAAAGAACAACTCCAAAAGCCATGTTACATCTGCCCCAGGCAGCAGATCACGACAGGATGGTGCACACAGACCTAGTAACCTGAAGTTGGTGAGGGAAACATTGAAGTTCTCTTCTGGCCAAAGCAATGACAATGTAAGTGAGCTTCTGTGCTGGCAAGAGGTCACTGAACGTTTAGGTTTCTCCAAAACATAGGAAGCAGCCTTCTATCACATTAGACTCTCTGTCCATCCAGCCCATTAACCTAATTAAGGGCACAATCCTATGCAAGTTTAGACAGAAAAAAGGCCTACAATTCCCAGCATGCCCCAGCCAGTTGGCTGGGGCATGCTGGGAGTTGTAGGCCTTTTTTCTGTCTAAACTTGCATAGGATTGCATCTTAAGTTACATTGTGAACAATACTGAATGCATCCTGACTGCTTAATAACCTGTTTCTTACCTTCAGGTTTCCAGGGGTCAGTGCTTGCGGCCGGGGTGCCTCCCCATGGGTCCGATGGGGGAACTGCAGGAGGTGCTGCGGAGGTCCCCCATGGGTCTCCAGTGGAGGCTGCTGCGGTAGTGGATGGCCCCCATGGGTCAGTGGGAGCTGCGGATACAACCGGGGCAGGGCCACCCCAGGGGTCAGCAGGAGCAGGAGGGGCGCCCCAGGGGTCAGCCGTTGGTGGGGCGGTGAAGACGTCTGCAAGATCCATCAGGGACGACTGCAAATGGGGGGTGGGTGGGTGGAGAAGACAGGAGACAGATTGAGAAAGATGGCGAGGGAGGAGAGAAAACAAGTGACACCTTTAATCTCCTACTTAAGAGTTCCACACTAGGGTACCCCGAGAGGCAGTGTGGTGTAGTGGTTAGAACAGCAGACTAGGACTGGGGAGACCCAAGCTGAAATCCTCACTCATCCATGAAGCTTAATGGGTGACCTTCAGCCATAAGAATATAAGAAGTGTCACACCGGATCAGACCAAGGGTCCACCTACTCCGGCATTCTGCTCACAGAGCAGGCGACCAGCTGCCCACGGGAAACCCACAAGCAGGACATGAGTGCAACAGCAGCCTCCTGCCCATGTTCTCCGGCAACTGGTGTACATAGGCATACACCAGTCACTCACTCTCAGCCTAATCCACCTCACAGGGTTGTTGTGAGGATAAACTGGGTGGGGTGAGAAGCATGAATGCTTCTTTGAGTTTCTTGGAGGAAAGGTGGGATATAAATGTCAATCAATCCATCAGTCGAGGAGCTGAGCCTTGCCCCTCCCGGGTCTCCAGCTCTGACCCGGAAGGTCGCTCAGATTGCCTTCAATCTGACGGGAGGCCTCTCCTTTCCCTTTGGGCTATAAGCCTGTAGCATCATTGCTACATGGCAGGACTAAGCCCTACATGGATGGCAGGTTATCTCCTTTCTCTGGTCAACTCTGAACAGATGGAATCAGAGAACAAGAAGCACAGTACATAGGTGAGAGAGTGCTGGGCTTGGACCGGAGAGACTTGGGTTGAAACCCCTGCTTACATATGAAGAGGCCCGAGTCTCACCCAGGGGTGGGCAATCGTCAAGTTTGTCGGATCTATGTTTTTTTTTTACTAGATCCACCGACAAGAGCCAGGTGAAAAAGGCATACCCTTAGAATTCAAGAACAGGGTGCCTCCAAGCACATTCCGAGCCTAGGAATTTGTTTTCAGGGCCAGAACTGAACTGAGCTCACAGTCCTTCTACAAAGAAAACCTACTCTTGGTTAGCCCAAGCTTGCTTCATTTCAGCAGCCAAATTTAGGTGGAAAAGAGTGACTTAGGGCACAGTCCTATGCAGGTTTGGACAGAAAAAAGGCCTATGACTCCCAGCATGCCCCAGGCAGCTATGCTGGCTGGGGCATGCTGGGAGTTGTAGGCCTTTTTTCTGTCTAAATCTGCATAGGATTGCACCCTTAGTTGCTGCAATTGTTAAACGACTGGGAGATAGACACTCTTGCTGGTCAAAGGCAGAAACCCTTGCCCAGAGATCGACCAGTAGATCCTGATCTACCTTCTGTCCCTAACCCTGACCCACCCCTGGCCTAACCTACCTCACAGGGTTGCTGCGAGGATGAAACACTATTTCGAGTTCGGGGGGGGGAGTGGGAAAACGAATGCGACTATTAGTAACACTGCTCACTTCCTACAAACATTAAGAACTGCCTTGCTGGATCAAACGGAGGGTCCATCTACTCGGGCATTGTGTTTCCGACAGTGGCCACCCAGATGTCTCTGAGGGCTCCCAAGCATGGCGTGTGAAGGCAATCCCCACCTCCTGTTTTGCCAGAAAAACCACAGCATGCAGCCTCTGTACACAGGAGGCCCCACTGAGCAATCGGGGCGGGCAGCCACTGTTTCAAAGCCCCCAGCCCACAACCTTGTTTTGTCCCGTCTCACCTCCTCCTTAGCGGGCACAGTTTCCTTTTTGCTCTCCTCGATGGCCATCTGGAGTCGCAGGTCATCCCCACGCCGGATCCGCTCCTCCTGCAAGGGGGTGGGGTGGGGACAGAGGCATCAACACAGGCAGCAGACAAGGGCAGGAGTTACTCACCTTCAGCAGAAGGAGGCAGGGCAGAGATTTAATACAGCGCAGCAGCTGGGCCATGCGCCAGGTGAGGTTTCAAGCCGCCGGCACCGCCACTACGTTCTCGTTCAGCTCATGCATGAAACATTACCTTCAGGAGGGCGCTCCGAAGAGCGGAGTATGAGCCCCAGGCTACCCCACTCTCAGCCCTTACCTCATAATGAGAACCCTGGAGCCCACTGACAACTCCTCCTCCAACACTTCCCCAAAACACAGGAGACCCAAGTGGGAAGCACCTTGTGTACATTGGCCCACACAACCCTCCAACCCCCCCCCCCCCCCCGAATCTATGCACCTTGGCTCCAAGCTATAATGACTGGGCCAATCTCGGCCTTCCCGTTCTGGTATTCTCCACTTTTCCCTCGCGTCCCCCCTCTGGCTGAACCCAGTAAACTCCACTTAAAAAGAGAAGACACAGAAGTCTTCCTTTCCCTCGCCCCCAAACTATAATGCAGGGGTGGGCAATTTGTGGCCCCCCAGATGTCGTTGGACTGCAACTCCCATCAGCTATGGAGGGGCCGTAGCTCAGTGGCAGAGCACCTGCTTTGCGTGCCGAGGGTCCCAGGTTCAATCCCTCCCTGCCATCTCCAGGTAGGGCAGGCAAGATTCTCGCCTGAAACCCAGGAATGCCGCTGCCAGTCAGTGTCAACAATACAGGCAGTCCCCGGGTTACGAACGAGATCCGTTCGTAAGTCTGTCTTTAAGTCGAATGTGCACGAAAGTCAGAACAGAAGCCGCGCAATGTTTTCAAAGTGTCGCAAAGTATAGTGCGTGCGTTCGTAAGTACGGACCATTGTATTTAACTCAGATTTGTACATATACGGCGGGCCGTTCTTAAGTATGAGTTGTCCGTAAGTCGGGACATTCGTAACCCGGGGGCTGCCTGTACTGAGCTAGGTGGACCAATGGTCTGACTCAGTATAAGGCGGCTTCCTATGTTCCTATCATCCCTCACCATTGGCTATGCTGGGTAAGGTGATGATAGTTGCAGTCTAACAACATCTGGATGCCCACAAGTTGCCCACCCCTGCTCTAATCAAGCCACCATTCTCCTCATCCTCAGCTAAACCTCCCCGCCCCCCTTCAGCAAGGAACCAGGAACCGCGACTCCTTGCTCCAGGTTGTGGCCTCCCGCTTCCAACAAACACTTCCCTTCTCCACCCCACCCACTCCCATTGCCCAGCGAGTTCCTCCTCCTCTGGTATATTGCCTCAGTTCCTCTGAAGACACACGCAAAACGCCTCAGCAGGCACCGGTTACTGTCTCAGCTCGAAGCAGGCTTAGGACACAAGGACTGACCTGTCCTACCTCCGGGCCTCCCTCGAGGGAAGGCATCTTGGGAAATCTTGATTCTACAGCGGACAATTAAAAAGGTCTAAAAGTGGAAATGGAGTCACAGCACCACCGTTGTATCGCTTTCTGCTTCGGACAGGATGTGGAGAGACAGAGAACGCTGAGTTAGTGGGAAAAGTGTGAGGCTGTGGCCTGCTCGGGGAAAGTGGTTTAGTTGATTATTTCGGGAAGAGCTGCTGTGAGGGGTGCGTGGTAAGAGTCTAACCTTGTCATGTTCCTCTTTGCTCAAGCTAAGGGCTAGCTGGAGCTGTAGGTCTTCGTCGGCCACTGCGGGGGGCTGGGGGGGGAAGAAACACAACATAAGAGGCATGGAATGGAGTGCGACACAGCGGAGGTGGGAGGGAGGGAGGGAGGGAGGAAAGAAAAGATGGGCAGACTTGCAGACACCTCCATTTCACACAACCATCACCACATTTGGTTGCAAAAGTCCATCCTGATTAACCACCCCCTCACCTCCCAGAGTCTCAGTCACTCATTTAATCTCCCTTATGATTAGTTAAAACATTTCTAGATGTACTTGGGAACCCATGTTCTCTCTCTGGGCCACCTATTCTGACTGCTTACAAGAGTCCCCTACACACGCGTACCTTCTTAATTCATCTGCGCTTCCAGAGCTCGTGTAAGCAAAAGCAAACAGCACTAGGTCCATGTGTTTAGTTAAGGAGCAAGGGATATGACTGAGATAGAGGGATGAGTTTTTGCCTTTCACAAGGAGGAGTAAGCTCCATGAATCTGTGAGAGGTCAATCCCAGAATTCTGCTCTGCTGATTGGCCTTTATAAACCCTGCAAGCCTTAGCAGTCATGGAGAGCCAATATAGTCCACGGCAGCCATAGGACCACGTCTGGACACGAGGCGTGTAGGTACAAATCCCTGCTCGGCTGTGAAGCTCCCTCAAAGGCCTTGGTGATATTGCCTCACATGCTCTCAGCTTAGCCCACCTCACAGGGTTGCTGTCAGGCTAAAGTGCCACCCAGAGCTTCTTGGAGGAAGAGCAGGATAGGGAGATAACTATCAGCTACACGCTTCCCATAGTGTGCTGGCTTCTAGAGAAGTAGGCATCCTCTCTATGTGGCAGAGGAAGGCACCTTTCTCTGATAATATCAGCCTTGTATTTAAGCACTAGCCTGGTCGCCATAGGCAAGCAGGAATTTCCTTACAGGTGAGTGAGCAGGCTGGAGGAAGAGGCCTGAAGCACTCCATAGTTCCTCTGCGCCCGGCATAGAAACTGAGCAAACTGCTAGGAGAGAGAAGCCCCCTCCTTCCTGCCATGCATAGAAATGCAGCTCTCCCCCTCCTTCACCAGCGCCCTGCAGAACTGGTAAGCATTTCCCCTCCCTTTTTTGCAGGCTAGTAAATTTGGGGGCTTATTTACACGGCTGGATAACATCATCACAACCTGTTCATGTGGAGGGAATATGCAATTCCTCTTACTCTTTCAGACAGAGGGGTGGGGGAGGAGAAGGAGTTGTTTCTGCCAAGTCTGGACATTTTTGGTGCAGAAATCAAGATCGCTTCCCACAAAAAATAAAAAATCTAGCTCAGCACCCCAGATCTCAGTTAAATGTTTGTAGATCTTATTCCTTTGCCTTCAATTTACAAACAGCAGGGTGGAGTGGGAGGAAATGCGGCATGAAGGAGGAGAAGTGGAAGTGGAAGTAAGGAGCCAAAATAAATAAGGAGCCAAAAACAACTGACAAAACGGTGGGATGGGGGGTGCACGGCGGGGGCAGGGAGCAAAACACAATCACCCCCACTCAGGAGGAGCCACAGAAAAAGGGGAAGGAGGCGACAAAACGGTTAGTGCTGGGAAGTGGGACAAGAGCCTTATTGACTGTGGCACATGTAGAGTGAAAGGTCTGGGAGCAGCCCATGGTGTAGCGTCACCGAAGCTCAGCGGGTGTGGAACCGATCAGTGTCTGGATTTTCCCCACCGTTAAAGGAAGAGCAGGCCTAAGTAGAATTAATCATAATGAACAGAACGTGGGACTGAAAAGAACCCCAAGTTCCAGAACTGATGGCTCAAGGGATCAAGAGCAACTTCTGCCAAAGTCGGGCCATTCTGTTGAGAAAGGCAGGCAGGCAGGTATCCTTGGGGCAAGGCGACAACCACATAATCCTGGATTTCCAAGGAAGTGCTTCTAAGGATACTGGTACTGAGGGATGTGTAACATACAACAGAGAAAAGGTAGGTAAAACCTGTGTCTTTGAGGGGACAGGATCAAGTCATGCGAACCCTGCGACACAGAACGGAAGCATTCCCGATCTCCCCCAGCCGGGAGGGGGGATCCATCACTGCAGGGGGCTCTGCGTGAAAATCTGGATGAAAAATCTCAATCAAAAGGCCATTTCCTGCTGGGAAATGTCAGTTCAAAACATATCTGCGCGGCTTTTATCTCTCTCTCTCTCTCTCCTGTTTCTCCCGAACTGTAAGAAGTTCTGAGAAAAAAACACATACACAACCACCCTAAAATCTTGAATTTTTTTTTTTAACCCAGGTTGCAATGCAGTGCAAGATGGTAGCTAACAGACTGGCCAGTTACCCATCAGCCTCTGCTCCCAATATGGCTGTTAGGGGCTTGTGGCTAGCAGCTCAGCCAGTTGTTTTAATGTTTCTTCTCCAGGAGGGCCCTGCTGGATTACTAGATGTTTATGTAAAGTTCAGTTGCCCACGGGGCTCTGCTAGCCGACATCTGTCCAAAGGGGGTCATGCACTAGAAACAAAGCTTGTCAGGTCAATCTGTTCACTTGGTAGGCATAATCCTTACCCCCCTCTCACCCCCCCTGCAGCATTTTAAAAACAAAACAAAACAGGGACCATATTTTCAATGGAGCAAGGGCTGAAGGGTCCAGCAACACTGCCTCCGCCCACCGCCCCACACACAACAGTTTCAAAAACGATTTCTTTAACTAGGCATAAACTTCAGCCCCCCCCCCCCCCATGGCCAGCAATTAAATAAATACATTAATTAATTGAAAAGAAAAATATATGTACACCTTTAGTAAGCCGATTTGGTAAAAACCAGTAAAAAATATCAATCTATTAGAGCAGGGGGTGGGCAACACATTTCTTCCCTCCCCCCCCCGACAATTTTTGCAGCCTCTTCCACCATGCCCCTGCTGCCAAATTTGCTGGCATGGGGGCAAAAAAGCCACATTTTCCCTTTAAAACAAGGTGTGCAAGGAGCACATGCCTTGTTGGGAAGCTGAACTGCACTCCTGGAAGGCTCCCGGGGTGCGACCCCCAGTTGGTTTTGGAGGGTGGAGGGGAATTGGCCCGTGGGAGTTGCCCGCCCCTGCATTAGGGCATGGTCTGTAAAAACAAACCAAATATATAAATAAGAAGATAAGTGCATGTAACCAGACTACTACTATCAAGATGCCCAGATTCATGAGTTTAGTTATCATATGCTGGCTGAGGTGATGGAAGCTGTAGTCCAACAGATCTGGAGGGCAGTAGGGTGGGGGAAGCTGCCCTAATGGAGTATGATATTTTTTACTGATTCTTTACATAATGTATCTTACCCTATAGCCAACTTTCCCCAACCTGGGTCCCTCCAGAGGTTGTGGACCACAACCTTCATCAGCCCTGGCCAGCATGGCCAATGGTGAGGGATGACGGGTGTCATAGGCCAAAACATCAGGAGGGACCTAGGTTGGGGAAGGCTGCCTAAAGCTCTTTTGTTCTCTTTTCCATTAATTAATGAATCCCTTTTTTGGACCCATGTTCTTTCGTTTGCGTTTTATTTCACAGATTCCCTCTTTGGGACTTTGCTAACTTCCACACAAGCTGAGACACAGGCAAGAGCCTCTTGCGCCCCTTAAGAGTGTGTGTGTTTATTTTACTTAAAGAACTGATAAGTCACAGCCTTCAATAAAAATATTTTCAGAGCAGTTTACAAATAAAACAATAGAATAGATAATAAAACCATGGATATATATTTTTTAAAAAGAAGTGGTCAATAGAAACAGCAGTTTAAGACAGCAGGAATAAAGTGGAGAGTTAAAAGGCCTGGGAAAATAAGATGTTTTTTGCCTGGTGTCGTACAGACATCAGAGTAGACAAGCCTGCCCGGAGAAGCATTTCACAAGTGAGGCCACCACTGAGAAGGCCCTTTCTCACCTCAGGTGATAGTGGTACCTGGAGGAGGGCCTCCAAAGATGATCTCAGGTATGTACCAGCTCATGTTGAGGAAGGTGATCCTTCATGTACCCTGGCCCCATGCGGCTCTCTACTCCCTGGGCAGAGAGTGCCGTTTGCAACTAGCTTGGCTGGCACCCTGGAGTGAACCAGATGGGAGGGCTTCAGGGGAGAAGTTTCAGAGCCTGTGTTGCTGCTCCGGCTGAGAAAGAGCGAGAGTTAAAGAGCCCTTTGCTTCAGTCTCAGCTTGGAAGAAAGTGGCCAAGGCGCGTAATTGCGTGCGTGCATGCTGGGGGAGCTGCTGGAATCACACTGCGCAGTGGCAGGCCAAATTAGTTGCCTGAACGTTACCCTGCGCCAGCCTTCCCCAACCGAGTGCCCCCCCAGATAGGACTGCAATTCCCATGATTCCCAGCCATGGCCATGATGGCTGGGAATGATGTGAGTTGCAGTTCAACCCATCAGGAGGGCATCAGGTTGGGGTAAGGCTGACCTATGCAATCAAAGCCAATGCTATCACTGTTAAGTTGGGTGTCTTCGCAGGAAAAGAAATCCCCTGAACACACTCCATTTCTGTTCCTCTCATGATAGGCCATACCAATTTGGGGGTGAACATGCTCAGGGGTGAGACCAGCAGCTCTACAGGAAGCCCACTTTGAGCTGGGGTACTCCCTGGGGTGCTTTTCCCTCTAGCTCTGCTTGTCTAGCCAACTTTTATATTTGCCTGCAGGAGAGGCCTTGACACACCGACGGATCCTAAAGGGTGGCGACCCGAGAACTTGCACACTGAGAACAAGCTCCACATCTGGGATGTGTGTATATGTGTGCGTGTACACATCAATCCCGTGCATCTCTCGAAACGTAATCCCACAATCCCTTGCCTCCCCGCCCAGCCAAAGAGCCTCCAGTGACAGATTTACCTTGGCGCTTACCTGCTCCGCTTCCTCTTTGCTCATGGCCAGCGCCAGCTGTAGCTGCAGCTCCTCTTCCCCACTGCTCTGGGGCCAAGCCTGCTCCGCTTCCACAGGGGCATTTGCTAAAGATGAGGAAGCTGAAGAAGCTGAGAAACAAAGAAAGGGGGTGAGGGTTAATATCATCAAGGGGCAGGAGAGAAAGAGCCCATCCCACGACATCCAAGGGAGCAAAAGCAAAGCATGGTGCAGCGTGGGGTCAGGCAGAAAGTAGACTGGGATCCACCAGCCGGTCTCTGATTTAGTTGCAGTAGATAGGCCAGGGTTTATTCTGACTCCCAACAGTTAAACCACAGTGAGTAAAGAAACCCTCCTCCCATGGCTGTCCTTGTGCTAATTGCTTCTCTTTCCGCCTCAGCGTTCCTCGCCTGTAAAACAGGAGTATTAATTGACTGCCTTAAGACTGGATTTTTGTGCAGCTCTACTGGCCAGTTTTAAAAGCTTTGTGTTTGAATCCCTGATCTGTAGTAACTCAAGTGTAGATTTCTATATGCTAGTTATCCAGTGTGACGCTCATGGGAGTGCAGTAGATAGCTGGTTCCATCTCCTGAGCCCCCATTTTGCATCTAGCTCCAGCTGGTAGACCTCAGGGCTCAAGCAAAAAACATGGTAGATTTTTGCAAGCCTGAAGTTCACCTGTCCCTAGAGCAGGGGTGGGCAATTGGTGGCCCTCCAGATGTTTTGGCCTACAAGTCTCATCAGTCCTAGCTAGCACAGCTAATGGTGAGGGATCATGGGAGTTGTAGGCCAAAAACATCTGGAAGGCCACATGTTGCCCACCCCTGCTCTAGAACCGGACTAGCATTGGAAAGATCCAGATTCAGACCTCTGCTCAGCCATGAAGCTGACTGGGCGACCTTGGGCAGGTCCCACCTTCTTAGGCAAAACTACCTCGCAGGGTGGTTGTGAGTTTAAAAGGAATGGGAGGGGAGAACTCTGGGAGTACCTGGGAGAATACAAGTATAACAAATAAAAGACGGTTAAGTACCCCCCCCACCACATTAGCTGCCCTGAACCACCAAGACATTTATTTATTTGTATTTATTTATTTTATTTTATGTGTTGCCCTCTAACAAAAGTTCCCAGGGCGGTACACACAATAAAACAGATACAATATTAGGAGTTTTAAAACTTGCAGAAAGTTGAACTCTGTACCAAAGAAAGGAGGATGTCATTGTGCCAGCCCAGGAGGTGACCACATAGAGGTATTCTGACTGCAGCACTGGGTTCTAATTTGGTACACACCAGTGAGTAGTATGCACACGAAGGAAAAATAAGTACCCCGGTTCAGCTGGAACAGCCCTTACAGCGGATGATTCAGCACAAGGCTCACCAAACCTTGGCAGAGATGGCTGGCGGGGGGCGGGGGGGGGAGCAGAGTGGAGACATGAAGAACTGTCCAGCCACTGTGCCATGACCTGAATACCAGCCTCTCCTCCCCACCCACCCCCACCCCACTAGACAGACTGGCACCAACTGTCATCCCTCATCAGCGCAGGGATGCATGCAACTGCGCAAGTGGTGTCATCAGGGGCGGGAAGCCAGCCACTGCAGAGAGGGAAGGAGAGGGTCGAAGGGGAAGAGTGGCTTCCCCCTCTAGAGTCGAGGCCACCACGGTATCCCCCACTCCTCCCCAAGGGGAGATGTTCTGCCAGGGTACAGTGATCTATCCTAAGGGAGCAGGGCATTATTTCCGCCAGATAATTCACTTATTTTCCTCTACAGACACAGACACAACACACAGAGCAATAAAGACTCGTTCCCTTCTCGAGGAAGGTCCAGTGGGGAATTGTTGCGCCACACACATGCCTGGACTAGATGCAGCTGCGTCTCACTGGATCAAATTCTGCTGGTGAACAAGAGAACGCAAGCGTTCAGGTCCCATGCCGGCAGACTGGAAAGTTATTTTGCCCGATGGGAAAGGTTCTGTGTAAACTGATGCTTGTGTGCGCCTCGGCCTGCAAGACGCCGATCTGAATAAATGTACAGGGCAAATTCAGGAACAGAGTTGGGATTTCTCCCACATTGCAAGATGACAAGGGGCAGTGGGGAGAATGGACTGAATGGAACAAAAAATAAAATAAATTGGAAGCGCTCTGATGTACTAAGACAGGGGAAGGCAACCCGGCGCCCTCCAGATGTTTGTGACTACACATCCTATCAGCCCCAGCATGGCCAATGGAGGGAGTTGTAATCCAAAACATCTTCAGGGCACCAGGTTGCCTACCCCTGTAATAAGGGGAATCACTAATGTTGTTTTGTCTGAATTCAGGACCAAGTCCAGTTTGTTTACTGAAAAAATGAGGTATGTATTTCCAAATGTTACTAAGCTGCCACTTACTGGGCTTCTGGGCACACTGGTTCAGGAAGCTTCCACATGGCCACATTAACCAGTTTGCTGGTCCTGGGCAAGGAGACGGAATTACAGTCCCTAGGCGACAGCAGCAGTTTCCCCCACAAAAACCTCAAAGCATGCACCAAAGGCCAACAGGCCCCGCAGTTGCCTAGCAACCGCAGAGTGCTCATCACCAACCTTGGCCTGACTGGAAATGAAGCTGTCACTGGCAGTGGTAGCAGATAAAGCAGTGTTCTCCAACCTTGGGTCCCCAGATGTTTTTGGCCTACAACTCCCAGCATGCCCCAGCCAACGTAGCTGGCTGGGGCATGCTGGGAGTTGTAGGCCAAAAACATCTGGGGACCCAAGGTTGGAGAACACTGAGATAAAGCAAAGGTGGGCAACTTCAGGCGGTCTGGGAGCCAATGTGCAGCCCTTGGACCCCCTGGGGGGCACAATGCTGCCACGCCGCCAAATTTTGTGGTGGCAACCGCCCCTCCCCAGTGATTTGCCACCAGAATTAGGCAACAAACTGCTACGGAGATTCAAAATGGCCATATTTAGCATGAAAACAAACTAAGGATGCAATCCTATGCAAGCTTAGACAGAAAAAAGGCCGGCAGAAAAAAAAGCTATGCAGGCTGGGGCATGCTGGGAGTTGTAGGCCTTTTGTCTGTCTAAACTTGCATAGGATTGCGCCTTAAATGTGGCACTGTTGAGTCTTCATAGTGATTTACTGCCAAATGCTGGTGGAAAACTACTGGTATTTGGCTGCTGCTGTGCAGCAGCTGGGGCCATACTTGAGGCCATGGGTGGGTGGGGAGCGTGCTGCCTACCCCCACCACATAAAAGGAGAAGAAACACTGTGGTGTTTGAGGATCAGAGATAGACTGCGATAGAGGAGGAGAAGTTGGTGTTGGGGTGTGTTCGTGATGTCAACACTTAGGGAATCTCTCAGCCTTAAACTATCCAGAGTGCCTTTCTGGAAGCCACTTGGCTGTTCCAATTCATAACTTCACCCCAAAAAATCACTGTAGCTTTATTATACAAGCTCAAAGAAAGAGCCGGCACGGTATAGAGTTGCTGCTCCATAAAACCAGAGAGGCATCCTTCTTGTAGGGCTGTCTAAAAGCTCAGGCGAGATTACAAACCCCAGCACAAAGGTATAGAGCCACAGGCAGAATCCAGATCAGAGTGAAGCCCTAAGACCAAAGGCTAAACTCTCAATCCCTTGATTTGTTTGCAGTTGCTTCTAATAGGTTTGTTCCTCTACCTGCCCGCCCACACAGCTGATGTGCTGTTAGAGAAGTGAAGCCCCCAGCGACTCCCCACTCCTCAAATCCATGCCGTGCCAACTCCTGCAAGTCCTGCCCTAGATCAAACAGATCAGCTTCCCCAACCTGGTGCCCTCCCAGATATGTTGGACTATGATTCCCACAATCCTCATGGCCATGCTGGCTGAGGGTTGTGGGAGTTATAGTCCAATACATCTGGAAAGCTGCTAAAGAGTCAATGCTAAATGGATTCCAAACTACACCAAAGGCTCCTGTGACTACCATCTGAGGAAGAAATATTTTATGACTCCATCCAAGCATTTGTTCCTGGACCTTGCCCTCTGAGGAGCGGCCAAGTGGTGGCAAAGCCCAGGCCAAAGGTCATAGTTGCCAAGCATGCCGGTACCAGGGACAGGTGGATGTAAATATGGAGCACAAACAACAATGTGGATTTTCTGGAAAATCTGGATAAAATTTTCCAATGCAAAGTGGGTTAATTTGCACAGGGTCATTTGCACAGAAAATTTTCGTTTGTCATTGGACAATATTCTGATGCCCTACAGCAGGGCCTAGAGAGATCTAATTTAGCATGTTTATTTTACTTGTATTTAGTAAACAAAGCTAAAAAAAAAGTACCCCGTGTTAATTTTTTGTCCCAATACGCTACAAGTACATGAGCTGAAAGATTTGAGGGGAACAAATTAAAGCACATGTAACGTGATTTAAATAAATATTATATTATGTACACATTTTTATTGGTATACTTGTAAAATTTTAAAGACAAGAGCATGAACTTCCCTTAACAAGAAGAAAAAAAAGAAAGGCGCTGAAAACTGTTTACACACTAATTAATTTTAGCAACCCAAAGAAATGTGCATGATACGCTGAGAGAACCATTACTTTTGTTTCAACAGAGTTCAACTCTCTTCCACTAACGTTGTTGGGGCACTTTCAGTTCTGCAGTCACTATTTATTAGTTCCATTTCACTCTGAGGCATATATGTATTTCAACGACATACAGTCATACCTTGGATTGCAAGTAACTTGGTTTGAGAGCATTTTGCAAGACAAGCAAATGTTTAAATATTTATTTATTTATTTATTACTTGATATACAAGCGACGTCTTGCAATACAAGTACTGTAGTCTGGCTTAAATTAAAAATCTCTGTACAAATATTTTTTGGGGGGATTTCGTTTTGATATAAGAGTGTTTTGGATTACAAGCATGTTTCCGGAACAAATTATGCTCTCAATCCAAGGCATGACTGTATACCTATTCTCGCACATGCTAGGGATGATCACCGGAAAAACATTAATTACAACTCTGAAATTGCCAAACTTGCCTAATATTGTATTTACAATGGGCATACATTTTGTTTTACTAATGGCAGTTATGAAATGGAAAATTTTCTGTCCCATATCACTGAGCACAAAAAGATTGCCACGCTGGGGGTGGAGGGTGGAGACGACGACGGCAAGAAGAGAAATTGGGACTTCTAATTTGAGTGGGCAGTAGGATCAAGTCCCCTCAAGGAATTAATCTCTCAATCTAAGCTGGTATTGTCTACTCCAGCCTTCTCCAACGTGGTGCCCTCCAGATCTTTTGGACTACACCCGTGACCACCCTGGCTGGGGCTGATGTGAGCTGTAGTCCAAACCATCTGGAGGGCACCACGTTAGGGAAGGCGGGTCTCCTTCTGACTGGCAGTGGCAGCTCCCTCTGGGGCCTCAGCTTGAGAGAGCTCTGCCCATCACCTGCTTCCTGGCCCTTTTAGCTGGGAATGTCTGGGACTGAACCCGGGCCTTTCGGATGCAGAGCGTGTGCTCTACCCCTGAGCCATGCGCCCATCTCTCTCTCTCTCTCTCAGACAGTACCAGAACTTGGGGTCACCCGATGTACCTGTCTGAAGTAGGAGTTACTTTTAAAGAAAAAACAAATGGTCTCCACCCTTTCTCCCGCGTTGGACTCTGGCCCATCACCCCTTTTCTCAGCGGGACAGCCTGCCTTGCTCCTGGCACTGCTGTCCCATCCCCCACGGCAGAGATCCCAATGCACCAGGGCGTGCAGAACAGCTTTATGGTTTGTCTTAAGGATTCATGGAATGGGGCGGGACTTTCTCATATTCATTGACTGGTTGTATTTCAATCAATGGACGTGGGCCGGCTTAACTCTACGCATAATATCAGGCTGGTCATGGGATTTGAGTGTTGGAGGCTACTTTGGGTATTTCTCTGGAAGAAAAGGTGGCAGATTGGATCCCTCTGGGTCCAGATTCAGGAGTCTCTAAATAGGGCTAGGCTAGGGTAAGACTCAGGAATAAGGACAGGAGGCAAAGGTCAAGCCCCTTCAGGATGAGCTGGAGCTCCTTGTTTGGGGGAGGGAGCGTTCCCTCTCCCTCTTTTTTACACACCTCCTAATGTTTAACCAATTCCTCCTATTTCTGCTGAGCAGCTTTGAATAGGAAGCAAAAGCTACTCCCGTTTCCTTATCTTAACCTGCCCCACTAGGCGCTTTGCAAACAACGGTGGCAGAATTTGATCTAGGGGTTACCAACATGGAAAAGAGGCACCAACAGATCAAGGAGGCCTGTAACTCGGCCTCAGTGCCTGGCGACCTGCCAAGCTCGGGAGGGAGGGAGGGGACACAGTCCTCAGCCACAGCCGCGCTTATATTAGGAACGAGTGGCTGTGCCCAGCGCTTCAGCAGGTCTCCTTTCAGGAGAACGGACGGGGACGAGGCTGAGATGGGCACCGAACACCTTCAGATGACATCTTCACGGAACAGCCCAAGGCAGAGACGGAGCTTACGTTTTTTCCCATTGCCAACGAAGGTGGACAGATTCCACTGGAAACGAGTGGTGGATTTAGATTTCTCAAGCATCCCCATTACAGCACTCACCCCACCCCAGAACAACACAGGCTCCTCACAGAAGCAAGGCTTTTGAGCACCGTTTCCTAACCTCTATGGCAGGGATGTGATAGCTCCTGATCGCGCGCGGGGAAGACGATGGAGCAGCGAAGCTGGAGCCTTGGTGGGCCGCGCTCCATGCGGGGCTCCACGCGGGCTTTCCCTAGCCAGGGAAAGCCCGGGTGCAGCAAAGCCAGCTTCCTGACGAGGAACCAGCGGGACGAGTGCTCCCCTGGCCAGCACCTCAGTCAGGGAGCCTGCTGGGAAAAACCGAGGCAGAGTGAAGCAGCCCCTTCAACTGAGGCGCTGTCCGGAGGAGCTCCAGTCCAGCCAGTGCTTCAGCTGGGGACCCAATGAGGTCGGGGGGGCGCTATGCTCCTGATGTCCTGGCCCCCAACCCCTTACATTATCTGGCCTACGTAGTCCCGGGGGGGGGCGGAATCCAGCCCCCGGACCCAACGGGGTTCAACACCTCTGTGTCTGTGGACGCAACCATCTGTGTTTTTGTTAGGAGTGGCTATATTTTCCAGACAGCGGTCCAGGGGCCGGAACAATCCGACTTCCTACGAGACTGTCGGGCTGGGTGATAAATTGGTACATTTCTATGACACCCTTTTCTTTCATGAAGAAACAGGAGGCGGCGTTCACAGGATTCCCAGTTGGCCTCCCATGCAGCTTTTGATCAGGTCCGGACCTGCTTCTTTCAGCAAGTCTCTGCATTATGTGCCTTCAGACCATGCCCTGGGCTGGGATCACCTAGCAGTCGAGAATTTTGCAGATGCAGAGAGTATGCACTCGGATGGCACGAGGTCATCATTTTGGAGGAGGCGGGGGGAGAGAGAGGCAGAACACCAGCCATGCTTCCTCAAGGTCTCTCTGAAGAGGGAGATTGGCAACAGTCCAATCTACAATTGTCTTCCCCAAGCTGAGCATGAGGGGGCAAGAGGACATTTATAGGACGGGGACACACACACACACACACACACAGAATCATTTTTGCTTTCCCTTACAAATAAAATGACAAGCAAAAGTGTTTAATATGGATCTGGCCTGTAGGCCGCCATCTAAGCCCAGCCTTCCCCAATCTGGTGCTCTCCAGATGATGTTGGGACTACAACTCCCAGCATTCCCGACCAGTGGCCATGCTGGCTGGAGCGGACAGATGTTGAAGTCCCAAATATTTGGAGGGCATCAGGTTGGGGAAGGCTGATCTAGCCATCTCTGCTTTGCAAGACCAGGATGACAGCAGCACCCTAGTGCCCAACCAACACACACAACTAAATATGGAGGGGTCAAGGGACAGCTCACTCCCCCTCCCCTGGAACTGCCTGTGCTTCCTACAGACAATTTTTAAATGCATCCTTCTATTTATTATGTTTTTACCCCACCTTCCTCCAAAAAGATGGGTGTGCATGCCCATTTTATTCACACAACAACCCTGTGAAGTAGGGTAGGCCGAGAGACAGTGAGTGAGTAGCTCAAAGAATTTCGTGGCTGGGTGGGGATTTGCACCCGGATTTCCCAGGCCTCGTCCGACGCCCTCACCGCTACCCATGGAGGAAGAGACACAGATCTGGACAACATGGAGAACTCAGTTGGGTAGACCAGGGGTAGGCAGAAAGGAGATCTCCAGATGTTTTGGACCACACCTCCCAGCATCACTGGCCATGCTGGCAGGGGCTTCTGGGAGTTGAAGTCCAAAACACCTGGAGATCTTCTTTCTGCCCACCTTTGGGCTAGATCGAAGGCCACGAGCTGGAACTGAGCACTCACCGGTTGCAGTCTGGGCCAGCTTCTCCTTGGTTTTGAGAGCGTGGGCCCGCTCCTCTTTGAGGCGCTCGTCATCCTTGAGGAGGGCCACCAGCTGCTTGGCCTTCTCCCGCACATTGACCCCCTGGTCCTTGCCGTCGCGGTCAACATACTGGAAAT
Source organism: Shinisaurus crocodilurus (assembly GCA_021292165.1). Lineage (NCBI taxonomy): Eukaryota > Metazoa > Chordata > Lepidosauria > Squamata > Shinisauridae > Shinisaurus > Shinisaurus crocodilurus. Next base: position 8,648 of record JAHFWL010000046.1, on the reverse strand, counting down.
CCTTCAGCGTCTGGATGGCGTAGATGTTCTCTTTGCACTGCTGTGCCACCCGCTCCGAGCCTGTCTTGATCAGGTACTCCATCAGTGTCATGGCCTGGGAAAGAAGGGAGAAGAAGGGGCTTGCCTCCCACTCAGAACACAAGAGCCAGGATCTCAAGGGCTCACATCGTGCCTGGATACAGCTCCAGCTGGGAGCCCCTTCCCTCCTGCTATCAACTGTTGCTGCTGAGGCCATCAGAGGGAGAGGAAGCAGAACTGCTGAACTTTTCAGCTAAGAATCTAGAGCCTGAATTTGCTTTTTTCCTCCTCCCTCCCTATCCCACTTTTCTTTTGTGTCATGTTTTTGGACTTTAAGCCTGCAGGCAGGGACTGTCTTAAGAAATATCTTTGTAAGCTGCCTTGGAGCCCTTTTGGCTAAAGGGTGGGATAAAAAAAAAAATCAAAAAAAAAAATCGCTATAAATAAATAAAAAGGGCCTGGATTTGCATTACCCCCTCCTCCCTCCCAATCCCATTTCCTTTTGCGTCATGTCTTTTAGACTGTAAGCCCCGCAGGCAGGGACTGTCTGGTTCCTTAATTGTGCCCATTACCTTATAGACATGACGCCAATTCTTGCCGTGGTCATTGAGACGCTTCCAGATCATGCTCATGATTTCGGAAAAGGCCACCACGTTGTAGGTGAGATCAGCGATTTCGGACATGAGGGAGCTGGAGGGGCCCAAGGGTCATTCGACGTGGCCTCCCGCACCTTGATCTCCGCCTCAGAGTAGTTGTGCACAATGTTCTTCATCTGGCGGCGCAGCGAAGAAGTCGACATGGCGGCAGATGGCGGGGACGGCAGCCTCCCCCTCTCCCCACAAACTTCCTGTTGGTGGCCTCGAGATGGGGACTTGCTAACGTGGGAACAGGGGGCTCCCCAGGTCAACCCCTACCCTCAAAAAACCAAAGGATCCCTTAAGGCAGCGAGTCCGCAGACGGAACAGATCCCAGCTTGCTTCCTGACAAGGGGCGAGGCTGCCACAGCTGCTTTTGTGCCACCTGGGCTGCTGTTCTTAGCGTGCCGCACGCCCCCTCCGTGGCCACCTGGGCATGGCAGCCATTCCGAGACGCACCTGAAAAGACAGAGGGAGAGAACCTGTAGTCAAGGGAAGTCACCCGCTGTCCTGTGCTTGGTTTGGAATGGATCCAAACAGTGAGTTTCTAACCCAGGAATCAGGCACTGGAACCTCCTTTTAATTTGGATAGCTTCCCGAACGTACGTGTATGTCCACGTGTTTGCATTTGCATCAACAGTGCCTCCTACAAAAGGGCTTTATAGAATCCAGGGCTTTATAGAAGTCAGACCTCCACCAAGCTAATCTTTTAAGTCCTGGGCGAAGAGAAGATGAAGTCTAGGATCTGTGTGAACCAACCAGACCTGCTGTGTACATTTGCTCTTTCTGTCTCTTTCATTCTGACTGGGGGGGACGGCGACGGGGACTTCTACAGACCAGCACGGCCGTGCCCTTCCCTCAAACCAAGAGAAGTCCTTCTAGTCCCTTCCTCCTTCCTGAGAACTCGCCAACCTTGCCCACATGCTATCGAGCCTCTCGGCACAGCCTTGAGGGCTAGAGACTTTAAAAGCAGACGAAAACAGTAGCGGAGATCCTCAGGAGGCCAAGCTCTATCCATCTGTGGCGTAACAGCTGAAGGAGGAGGCCTAATTCTGGAACAGAACGAAGTTCCCCTGAGTCTAGCACTTTAAAAGGGCCGACAACATGCCCTTGGCCAGCCTTCTCCAACCCGGTGCCCCCCCAGATGTTTTTGGACTGCAACACCCAGCATCCCTGACCATCAGCCATGCTGGATGGGGTTGATGAGAGCTGTAGAGGGCACACATCGGGAGGGCACCAGATTGGGGGAGGGCACCAGATTGGGGGAGGGCACCAGATTGGGGGAGGGCACCAGATTGGGGGAGGCCTGGCTTAGGCCCAGTGGGGGAAATAAACACAGCCCTGAGAACAACCCAGCCTTCGTTAGCTCCTTTCCCCATCATAGCTACCCTACTCCTCCTTCTCCCAGGCAATGTACATTCAGGAAAAGAAAAGCCAGAAGCAGGCCTCTCTGTTCACCCCTAGTCCAATTCCCATCTAATGCCTTTTAGCCAGGCTTCTGTTGCCAGGCTAGCTCCATGGTCGGAACAGTAATAGAAATCTTGGCTGAGGGCAGGGCTCTCCAACCTTGGGTCCCCAGATGTTGCCGGCCTACAGCTCCCAGTATACCCAGCCAGCATGGCTAATGGCAAGGGATTCTGGGAGTGTAGTCCAGCAACATCTGTGGAACCAAGGTTGGAGAGCCCTGGCTTAAGGTCTCGGTTTTGGCAGCAGTCATCGGCATCAGGCTACAGGCTCAAGACCCAATGTGCCTCACATAGACCATACACCAATTTTACATTTGTATCCTGCACTTCCTCCAAAGAACTCAGGAGGGAATATATAGCCCCTCCTTTTATCCTCACAACAACCCTGTGAAGTATGTTAGGCGAGACCCGGTGAATGGCCCGAGGGCACTCCGTGGCTGAGCAGGGGCTTGAAATGGGATCTAACCAGTCCAAGCCCAGCACTCTAACCACAACTCACGCCAAGCTTCCTGTATCATATACTACAACCTTCACAAACCTGGTGCCCTCCAGATGTGTCTGACTACAACTCCCATCATCCAACGTACCAGATTCAACTGTCTCCTTCTGCTCCTGCGGACTACACGGAGCACATCTGGGCATGCAAATGGCGTATTTCCCTCCCCACCCAGTAACCGTAGCCAGCCCAATGCATCTGTGAATGTGATGGGAAAGCTTCCAGGAAGATCTGAGGTTAGAGCAACAGAAGATGTGCAAGTCACGGCATCTGTCCCAAAGCCATCCTCTACTTCCTGGAGCCCCTAACCCCGCCTGACCCCCGACATTCTTCAACGGCGAAAGGAAGGAAGCCCACATTTTTAAGGAATGAGTCACAGCGGCCACATTTCGGAAACTTCCTCCTTCCACCCCTTTCCGTCTGCTGAATGCGGCTTCCAGCTCTAGAATTCTGAATCAGACACACCAACAGCACCGGAGAAGAAGGAGAGAGGGCAACAGCGGATCTCACAGTACAGAACGTTGACATCAGAGCAAGCCACACCGATTCCAGGGATTCTGAGGGAAAGTGGATTTCTCTTCCTCTTAAGTGTCTAGTTTGTTTATTATTTATTTATTTTATTCAGTTATATCCAGCCTTTCTGCCCAAAAATTGTGGTCAAAGTGGCTTACAATAAAATACAGATGAAAAACATAACCTTAATTAAAAACATAACATAAAAACAAATAAACTGAATTAAAAACACAACAATTAAAAGAAATAAATAGCGCCCAACCGATTAAAGCCTCCTTCAGGTTACATGCCAAAGGCCTGCCTGAATAAAGACATCTTGGGCTGCCCGTGGAAGGACAGCAGAGAGGGAGCCAATCTAGCCTCCCTCGGCAGGGAGTTCCACAGCCTGGGAGCAGCCACTGAAAAGGCCCTCTCTCACATCCCCACCAAACATGCCTCCGATGGTGGCAGTCCCAAGAGAAGGCCCTTCCATGAAGATCTTAAGACCCAAACAGGATTGTATGAGAGAAATGGTTTTTAAATTCTGTATATTGGAAATTTTATGTCGTTTTTATTGTATTGTGGTTTGTGTTTTTGTGAACGCCCCAGAGCACTTCGGCTATTGGGAGGTATAGAAATGAAATACGGTAAATAAAATAAGATGGTCTTTCAGGTAGCCCAATCCCAAGCCATATAGGGCTTTATAGGTAATCACCAGCACTTCGAATTTGCCAGGAAACAGACCAGTAGCCTGTGAAGCTGTTGTAACAAGGGAGTCATGCACTTACATTTAGTAAAGAAAAGTTTCTATTTTATTTATTTATTTATTATATTTATACCCGCCTTTTTCCTGCAAGGAACCCAATAGCTAGAAGGAAGGCTGTTCTGAATATTTTATTCTCCAGCCCGTTGGGAAATATGGAGCAACCCACTATTACAGTAAGACACTATTATTACAGTCACGAGTATAAGAACAAACCAAAAACAAGTTCAACACCCAGCAGTGTTGGGCATGATCACATAGAAAGGGATGTATTCAGCATTAACTACAGCTCAGCACTGACTGCTTCTACTTCCCTGTGATCCTTAAATGTTAGAAGGAAAGCCAGAGACAAAGTGTGGTACAGTGGTTAGAATATACAGTCATGCCTTGGATTGAGAGCATAATTCGTTCCGGAAACGTGCTTGTAATCCAAAACACTCTTATATCAAACGAAATCCCCCCAAAAAATTTGTACAGAGATTTATAATTTAAGCCGTACTACAGTACTTGTATTGCAAGACGTCGCTTGTATATCAAGTAAAAACTAAATAAATAAATATTAAAAATTGCTTGTCTGGAAAAACGCTCTCAAACCAAGTTACTTGCAATCCAAGGTATTACTGTATATATATACACACACACACTTATAACAGCCTTTCCCAATCTGGTGCTCTCCAGATGTTTTGGACGAACTCCCATCAGCCCTAGCTAGCAGGCCAATGGTCAAAGAGTGCTGGGAGTTATAGCCCAAACATATGGAGGGCACCAGGATGGGGAAGGAGGATTTACACCCTGGTCCTTCCCTCCAACAAGCGCAAAGGGGTGTACACGGGATTTTCCCTCCCTCATTTAATCCTCACAGCAACTGTGTGAAGTAGGTTGGGCTGAGAGGTATGAATTGGCCCAAAGTCACCCAGCTTTGTGACTGAGTGGGGATTTGAACCAGGGTCTCCCCCAGTCCTAAGCACTATGCCACACACTGGCTCTCTCCTTTGATGAAGGCTGAGTTATGTTGCTTTCCAAGTTCCAGAAAACTGGAACTTTGGGCAAGGACTGGGATGGCAGAGGGCAAGAAATGGAGGAGACAGAAGAAATACAGGGACAAACACTGGGCATATGCGGTAAGTAGTCGCCTGCGGGCCTCTGGTTTGTTGGTTTTAATGGAAAGGCGGGATATAAATGTTTAAAAAATCAATGAGCAGTTATTGGGGGGGGAGCAGCACACAGCGAGCAGGGATATGTTGCTCTCCCCATTTGTAATATGTCATTGTATCTAGGATCAGGCACCACTTCAATTATCAGGGAAGAAGCGAATAGCAGATGCAGTCAGTAGTGAACCTGCAGAGCGTTTCGCTCTCTGTGGCTTGCAGCTTTAGACCAGCCTTCCCCACCTGGTGCCCTCTAGATATTCTGGACTACAGCTCCCATCACCCCTGGCCACCACGGTGGGAGCTGTAGCACCAACGCATCTGGAGGGATCCAGCTTGGGGAAGGCGGCTTAAGACAGGATCAGTTCCAACAGGGACTCCAGTGTTGCGATCATATCAAACAGGCCCAGAAGAACGGATCATGAGATGCCCCCAAGTATCTCGGAAGGTGATGGTGTCCTTTTTCTTCTTCCTTATCATTAGAATAATTTATGTAGTACTTCAGGGCTTCAAAGTGATTTGTATGCATGCCCTGTAGAAGTCTCCGCCCAATTACAGAATTGCCTGCCTGCCAAGGTGCAGCAGGCTCCAGAGGTCAGCCTTTTCAAAACGAGCAAGCCTATGTCCTCTATTGAGCTTTACTGACTGCCGCGTACCGTAGTTCCCCCACTCAGCGCCATCTTGGTTTGGTTTTTTGATGTGCTTGGACTACACTTTGCGGTTTAAAATCTTGTTCCTAGCCTTGTATTGAAGGTAGAGAGGTAGGTTGGGGCGTGTGTGGTGTGCGTGCTGGCTGTGGGTGATGGGTATGTAGTCTGGCAGGCAGCCGATTGGGGAAGGCGCCTTAAGTAAAGAAAGCATTCCACAAGGTGCGAGCAACTACTTTGCACTGGGCCAGAGCCCACGTTTGCTCCAACCATCTCAGAGTTATCCTGAAGAATTTATCTTTGACGCAGGCTTTCCCTCCTGTTCCCTACCAACCGGCTTTCATGGACAACGAAAGCTACTTTTGCAAAGAGAAAGGGTTTGAAAGTCTCTGGTTATGGATGTTCTTTCACCCATTAAAATCGGTTTTTAATCTAATCTCTTCCTTGTCCTTCCCTGCTCTCTTGCATCCTGCAGTGGAAAGAAGCAAAAACTGCCAAGAGAACAGAATGATTATCTGGACAAAACAAATGCTCCGAAATAGAGATTCTTTTTTTCCTCCCTCCCCCAGTGTCTCATATTTGATCAAAATTACCGAACAGTGAAAAATCATAGTTATCTTCAGCCTGGCGATGTTCGAGATTAACTGGAGGAAGGTAAACCACTTTTCTTGTCTAAATGAGGGAAACAACTGGATGGATTTTGTGGGAGAAATAAGCATGCATTCATTGCTCAAGTCAAAACAAATGAAACAATGCCATTATCACTAAAACAATCCCTTTACTGTAGACAGCAGGGATTACAATTCAATTAAGCCCCAGATTTAACAAATCAATTGGCTGCAACAACGCTTCCAGCTCTGATCAAGTCCCCTGTAAGAGTTGCCGCCTGTCTCAGACACTGGAGAGCCACTGCCAGTCAGAATAGGCAATACTGGGTTAGATGGACCAATGACACGACTCCGTTTAAGGTATACTGCACATATGGCAGTATGTGCAAAATCTGGCACCTGACACAGAATGCAATACCTGTGCAGAATCCTTTTTTGTTTGTTTGTTTTAAAAGCTTTTTATTTCCATAAAAGAAACAACAACACAAAACATATAACAATTAACAAACAAAACTAAAATGGTCTTCTGATTTTTTTCTACAGCAAATATAAGTAACAATAATTTCTCTTACTCGATAATCAGAAAAGAAAAGAAAAGCTCTCTTTTTTCTATTGTCCCAAATTTATGTTCTTATTCTGCAAAACCACAAATAAATATAGGTTTTTGCCCCCTAATCCCTGCAAAAAGCCTATTAGAGGTTTCCACTCAGCAGTAAACATAGATGTCTTTTCTCTAATTAATGCCGTAAGTTTGGCCATCTCTGCCAGCTCCAACATCTTGACCAACCATTCTTCGGTTGTAGGCAATGCTGGGCCTTTCCATTTCAGCGCATGTAGTAGTCTCGCTGCCGTTGCCATGTACAAGAATAAAGTTCTGTGATTTCTTTCCAACTGACGATCCATTATTCCCAAAAGGAAGGCCTCTGGTTTCAATTGAATATTAATCTTTAGAATTTTTTGAATAAATGAATTTGTACCCAAATCTTTTAGAAACCCGAGAGACGTCAGATTGTGTGTGTCTTGTGTGCGCGCGCGTCTATCTAAGTTTCTAGACCTCATGGAGCAACAGAAGAACTGCTTCTGTGGGCTAGCATTTGTTACCATCAGCCAGCCCACCTCCCCTGCCCCCCAAGTCCACCTACAGGACCCTTTCCATTCTCTTCATCTTTGGCAGCCTTCCTCAGCCTGGGGCCCTCCAGATGTTTTGACTACAACTCCCAGCATTCTTGACCAATATGCTGGCTGGGGCGAATGCAAATTGAAGTCCCAAACATCAGGAAGGCACCAGGTTGGGGAAAGCTGCTCTAGTAATACCTGGACTGTATTACCAAATACTACACCCTCATGCACCAATGTATCCCTGAAGATACTGCACTTTTGTGTGGACTTTAATTGTAAACTGCTTCAGGAGCTAATCCTGGCTGAATAGTGGGGCTATAGCAATAAAAAAACGAATAATGGATGAGTGGCAATACATATGAGCGCACACAGGGCCCGGAAGTGGCTTCCGTGCCTTGTGCTGCCTCCCTCCCAGAGTCTCCACTAACGTATGCCTCCCCATGCACTTTGGTTGTGCGTTACTGACCCATGTTGCTTTCCTTCCACTAGTGCTATGCCCCTCATCGCATGAAAAGAAAACATATGCACACTAGGTTTTGCAAGAGCTGTGATGCAAATAAAAAGCTAATTGAACTGCTTTATGCGGAACTCAGACATTTACACGGGGAAACCAGTGTAGTTTGTTTTACATACAGGATCTGGGTTTCCTTCTTGCAGAATCTATTTTCCTTGCATATGAACACAGTGCTGACAAGTTGCAGATGGGTGCGTTCCATAACAGCCAAGTGGAGAAATGTGTACTGAATGAAGAACCCAATGTCCCCGTAATCACAGCTTTCACATTTTTTGTTTTGTTTATAAAGTTTCTGATCCTCAAGGTTGAAGAGAGAAATGTGAAAGTGGGTGGGCAACATGTAAATAAAACCTCAGAAGTTGTGAACGTCCACTTGGATTTGCTCTCAATGCACCTGATCAAGAGCAGAAGCGGAATTATTCAAAAGCCAGTGCAGGGGCTCAACTGTTGAGTTTGTATGCAGACATGGCAAGTTACACTTACTGGGAAGTCATGGCTATACTGGCTAGGGCTGATGGAAGTTGTAGGCCAAAACATCTGGAAGGCCACAAGTTGCCCACTCCTGGGCTAAACGCTGCTCTGTGCTCCTCAGAGGAAGGGAAGGATATAATAAAGCCATAAGCATGTACAAGAATAATAACACCCGTGATGCCTCCCGAAATTTGCTCCTTAGTTAGCTTTATTCTTACAGCCTCTCTCTGGTTCTGCATCTCATTAAGAAGGATGTGGACAATTTGGAACG